>VXAC01007008.1:0-31191 GCA_013399225.1 Rhipidura dahli
AGTTAAAGCCTAAGGCATCAACAGTATTTTGAGGATAGTGAAGAAATGGAAATATTTCCTAAGAATCATCTAAAAATAGATAGAAATAGCAATATAATGCCAGTATTCTGTGCCAATCCATGATTGTTTCTTTCTGGTTTAATTTCTGTGTAAGAAGGGTTTATGATGAATAGGATTGACAAGAAGAAAACGGTTTCAGAAAATAGCTGTAGTGAGAGGATAGGTATGGATATGGCTAAATGACCTCATAAATGACGTGGATGAAAGTGGAAATTCTGTATAAGGAGCCCTGTTTAATACAAATGCTGCCATTCTGTCTTCTGCCTCAGAACCAAGAAGGGCTGAAGATCTAGTAGAGGAAGTAGCACTGTAAGAGGCACAACCACACCTCCTCAGTAGACATCAGAATAACTACAGGGATATCTCTGGTGCATTTGTATTATCTTCATATGACTTACACAGTAATGCCATAATCCAGCTCAGTCTGGATATTCCTTGAAATAAAATTAAATCATGCATAAACCTCAGCCATAAGGAGAGAAAAAAAGTCTTTAGACACTGTAAGAGGAAGGAAATTAATTTCAGCATGGTTAAACATCACTTGATTCTGAGGAGACCCTTCTAAGCTGTCCCTAGAAGGTGTATTGATTGTGTTATTGTTCATTAGAACTCAGACCCAGCTCCTCATCTGACTCACAAATAGGAAGAGGTTTGCCTTCATAAACTATCACTGCCATAAAGAAAACACATACAAAATAATTTCCATAAAATTATTTCAAGTACGGCAAACCCTTTGCACTCTAGGAGGACACCTCACTCCAGCACTCTGCTACTAACCTGTTATTGCAAGTAGAAACTGCCCAGCTCTTACTAAATTGTTATTTCTATTTGTGCTTAGACATGATGATGTTGTCAGCTTTGGAGTTTGCTTTTGTGAGTGGGAGATTTATGCTGTCATGCTGCAATTCAGAAAGTAATCAAACAATGGAGAAAAAAAAAAAGTACCAGTAATTACCAGTGTTTAAAAGTTAAGGGCAGAAACTGGAAAAGTCTTGTTCTGCTCTCCCCCTGCAAGTGTATTATGAACAAAATAAAGTAGGAGGAGGACACAAAGTTTTGTATTTATAACTGTGTGGAAAAAGGATATCTTTTTTTTCTAAAGGTTAGACATTTTGTGTTGGAAGATAATTAAAATCTTTTTAATTAATTAAACAAGATGCATTCTGATTTTCCTCCAACAAGCTGAGAAGCAGACATTTTAGTGAGAAAAATAAATTTTTTGATACAAGAAAAGATTTTAAGGGCATTAAAGGTGCTGACTGGAAAGTGGCCTAGCAGAAAAGGATGTGGAGGTGCTGGTTGATATCTGTGTAAACATGAGCCAGCCCTGTGTCCAGGTGGCCAAGAATGTTGATGGCATTCTAACCAGTATCAGTAGTAGGGTGGCCAGCAGGACGAGGGCAGTGACGTTGTCTGCCTGTACTCAGCTCTGGTGAGGCCACACCTTGAGTGTGTTCAGTTCTGGGCCCTTTGCTACAGGAAAGACATTGAGGTGCTGGAGTGAGCCCAGACAAGGGCAAAGAAACTGCAGAAGTGTAGAAAATTAGTCTGCTGAGGAGCAGCTGAGGAAGCTGGGGGTGTTTAGCCTGAGGAAGAGGAGGCTCGGGGTGCCCTTCTTGCTCTCTACAGCTGCCTAAAAGGAGGGTGTAGTCAGGTGGGGCTTGGACTCTTCTCCCAGGAAATCAGTGACAGGACAAGAGGACGTGGCTTCAAGCTGCACTGTGGGAGACTCAGGTGGGACATCAGGAAGAATTTCTTCATGAAAGGAGTTGTTAAACATTTGAATGAACTGCCTAGGGAGGTTGTGATGTCACCTTCCTTGAAGGTGTTCAACACATGACTAAACGTGGCACAAAGTGCCATTGATGAGTGCCCATTGATGAGGTAGTGATTGAATTTAATTATTTTGGAGGTGTTTTCAAACATAATGATTCTGTGATATATTTCAGTTTTAACACTTTATATCAATACAGTGCCTTCTTGCCCATATTAGATGGATTCTTTACTGTTCAGATATCTGACTTGGCCACTTTTCTAATGCGTTCAAAACCAACCTACAACTTATCTTTATTACCCTCAAAGAAGTCAGACTGAAGCCCACTGAAATACTGTCATGGCAATTGTGATGACAACTTATCTTTAAATTACATAGAGAAATTTGTCCTCACATTGATTTAATTGATAATCACCAGGGAAGTTTGGGGCTTATACCTTAAAATAGTATTTCCTCATTATGTCTGAAACATGGCATATGCAGTAGACAAGCCTACATTTAGCTGCCTGTAGTTTTACTGTGCTTGCTTTTGTTTTGTTTGTGTCCCCCAGTAATATTGAGAGCCATCAACTGTTTCTTTAGAAAGTTCCAATGATATATGGCAAGTGAAATTTCAAAAATCTGTCCAATTTATACATACATACATATATATATACAAACATATCTCATATTTTATATGAATTTAAAATAAAACATAGTACTTTATGTAGGATAAAAATAAAAATCTTTTATATAAAATTGATACTTTTTTTACATAATTAATTAATACTGTTTTTAAATCTCTTAAATAAAATTGATACTATTATTCAAAATATTTTGTGGTGCAAAAGTATTCCAGACACTGTGGGTGATAAAAACTGAGGTATAATAATCTCTTTATCTGTAAGAAAGAAAATAGGAATATTAGTGTGATGTTCTCCTTTAGGAACAACTCACTTGCTTTTCTGAGTATGTATGCATTGGGAGTCAGATTTGGTTTTTGGTTGTGCCTGAACCCAGAACTCTGGTGAGCACGGGGCTGATGTGCCCCAGAGATCTGCATAAGCCAGGTCCTGTGAAGCAGATTTTCCAGCCCCAGAACTAATTCTGGCTATGCCAACCTGAACTGAACCCAGAAGACCATCACCCCATGGAGGGAATGGCCCACAGCACACATTGAGTGCTACATCTCTATAGATACCAAGCTCATAATTTCCTCAAACACCATACGACAGAGAAGTAGCTGGCATAATATGTCCTTGAAGAAGTTCAGGTTCATTTCTGTTCTTCTAAACAAGCCTTTACAGCACAGTTAATCCACTGCTGATAACTGGAGATGACAAACCTATTATTTATGAGAATTAATATGAAGTCCACAAACAGGACTTTCAATTTTTTAACAAATTATTTGTGTCATTTATAGCTCATTGCGATATATAAGGAATGCAAGTCTAACTTAGAAGCAAAGTTACAGTGCCCTTGTTTCTTCCAACATACCCCAAACAAGTATTGCAGAGGCAAAATGTATGCTGTGAGTTGCTGGAGATAAACTGATACTGGAAAATTGGGACAGTCAAATTCAACATATTTTACATCTGAAAGGAAGTATTCTTCAGAAAAAATGTTGCTGTAAAAGCATTTATTAGTATGTTTTCCTGTGCTTATGCATGGTTAAAGCTTGCTTCATAAAGTGTGACAATTAACACTAGGAAATGTATACCTCTTTGTGGTGAGCAAAACCAAGTGCCTCAGCCCTGTAAATGAGTAGTATGAGAGGCATCATAATTAAAATGCCTTTTAAGAAAATCCTGAAAATGGGAAAATGGAATAATGTCTCTGTTAGGTATTCATTTATTTTTTTAAGTAGCTTGGGGTTCTGCAAAGATAAAATATGAAAATTTAAATTTTTACTTCCTGTGCTGATGCTACTTGATTGATATGGCAATTAGCTCAACTACTGTGTCCAATTTTCTAGTGTCTGTGGCTCTGAGGTACACAATATCATGTGGTTTTGTACTAAACCCTAAACAGAAGTTTAAAACCACTGGTATTTAAGGAACATAATGAAGTTCAAATTAGTCCTGTAAACATTTAGCTGTGAAATAAATTGAGAATTTTGATTTAAGAAGCTCTAGGACTACAAAGCAATAAAAAGAGAAATGCACACAGAAACAGCATACAGTAGATTAAAGTTTCAAAAAAATATAATATTTAAATATATAGATTCTGAAGAGTTGAAAAATATGCATATATATGCATATAAACATTGTTCTCAAATGTAATTTGTCTTTCTCTTATTCTGTTCATTTCACTACTAATCATTTATGTCCAATGTAACAACTATAAAAAAAAGACACAAAATCTTCCACTAGATATTGCTTTTCTCCTGGGAATTTTGTTTCCTTATAATGATATTCCTCATTAATTTACAATCTGTGAAAGGCCAATTAAAATGTTAATATGTATCAGACATAACATATGTTTAAAATCCTGTCCTTATTGAAGGCCCTATATTGAAGGCTGCTGCAGGTGTGACTGCAAATATAAAAATGGCCATTGCCATGCCCTACCCAATATATTCCATTTGGGTTTTATTCCATATAATGTAGATTACAGTCATGAAGGTCTTCTTAATAAGAAATAAGAGTTTTCTGGGGTAACTTTTTATACATACAATATTTAACAGAGGGTACAGAGTCATTGTTTTCTGTTCTGCTTAGAAATCACAATTTTTCATTTGGAATTTGTCCAAACACTCATATTGTCTGTATCCAACAGCATTTCCATATCCCACTGGTATTTTTGCATAATTGCAAGTCACTGTATTATCACAGGTAACGTATAATGGTGGAGCATAGGAAATGCTGTGTATTTGACTCAACCTCGTGACAAATGTAAGCTCAAATACTTTTAAGATATTCTGAAGTAATTTATGACATATTGAAGTTTACAGTAAAGTGCTATGCAAGAAGCACATGTGGGCTGGCAGGATGCTGGATAGCTACATAGGTTTTAAAGCATGGACATAAAGGTTATTGTTCTTAAATCTCTTAGATGCATAACTAAGCAGTTTGAAATACTTTAAAACTTAGTTGAGTTGGTAAAATTTTCTCTTAACAATGTCCTTTAAAGGAGTACCTATATAAACAGTACGTATTAATAGAAAATTTTTGTTTCTTCTACATCTTTATTGTTGCAGCTGCTTCATTATGGCATGCATCTGTTTAGTGCATCAATCAGAAAATCCTGCTTGCTGTAAGAATGTTCAAATATGTCTAAAGAAGTGAACAACATTTCTATAAGGAGATGATTATCTATACTTCTATGTGCACTTATGATCAAATGGATCTATGATAAATGTATTTCTTTATTAAAAAAAAAGCAAAGGAAAATTTTAAAATGCTGCTTTATTGGTGTTTAGCTAAAGGAATCCATGACAACAGATAATATGCTATTTTATGTGTCATTTTTACTTGGTTTGTCCTTAGAGCACTGATGTTATATGAACTACACAATAACAAGCTTTTGAAGATTGGTAACCATAACAAAATACTCAAAACGACCTCCCTAATTCCATAGTAAGTTTTTATTAAACTTACTAAATAGTCAATAGGACCTATCTTCTAAATTATTTCACCACCTTTCAAAACTTTTGAAAACCTTGGTGGTCCCACATTTGTGGAGCAATGTATTAAAAAGAAATCTTATTCACCTCTAATGTTATGCTTCTTTTTGCACAATAGTGTTATAAAGGAGAGAAATGCAGGATTGATTTTCACAAATGAAAAATTTACTCTAAAATTAAATCCATATCATGCATTGATATTTATAATGGTAAATATTTGACTTCTGTTTGCTCTAATAAGGTGGATTTAGTCCGTGTAATAGGTTATTGATAGTTATGTGATTGGCAAGTTCTCTCTAGATTACCTCAATCATTTATTTCAGGATGCACATAGTAGACTGATGAGCTCCTGATGCTTTATTTGCAAACCTGAAATGCAGAATATCAGGGCCAGATAACATTAAAGATATAACTTTACAGGAAAGTAGACCAATAAGCAGTGAAAATTAGAGCTTGAGATTTTAACTGATTTCCAGAAAACTAAATTAAACAATACTATAATGTTCAGAGATTTTAAAAAATTACACCAAGATAATGAAACAATTTGGAGTTAATGGAACACTATAAAAGAAGGATGCTAATGATCCAAAATAATTTCTGTGTCCTTTGGTGTAATTTCCAGGCTATTTTTGTCTAATTTGGGGATCTGTTGGGAAGAATGGATTAAAGATTGACAAAGAGAATTGCATATCACTCAAGGGAGCTGGCAGCTGGGAATAACTTTTGATAAACCTGTCTGAACAGTAGAACAGTGATCCTGTAGCATGTTTAACAGTGCCTGAATCTCCATTTCTACGCCTCTGCCTGGGTGCTGCTTTGGAGATGCCTTGTTTAGTCAGGTAATGGAAATAAATTTATTCCTTGTGCTCTGGTCACACGTTTATGGCTGTTTCAGCTGCTTGTCTGTGTTGACTTGCATAGCTGAAAAACCTGACTGCCTTCCTCTATGACGAAACAACTACTTCAGTGGATATCAGGACAGCAGTGGGTATTCTCTACCTCAACTTCAAGCCAAGCTTTCAACTCTGTCTCTCACAACACCCTCGGAGGCAAACTCAGGAAGCATGGACCAGATGAGAGAACAGGGAGGTGGATTGAGAACAGCAGATTCCAGTGGGTCATAATCAGTGATACAGGGTCAAGCTGGAGGCCTGTCCATAGTGGTGCCCCTCAAGGTTCCATCCTGGCCCCAGCATTGTTCAACTTATCCATCAATAACTTCAGTGGAGGGCAGAGGCCTCCTCAGCAATTTCATTGACAACACAAAGCTGGGTGAAGTGGCCAATACTCAAGAGGGTTCTGCAGCCCTCTGGAACCTCGACAGCCTGGAGAGATGGGCAGAGAGAAACCTGAAATCCAGCAAAGGCAAATGCAGGGACCTGCACCTGGGGAGGAGCAACCCCAGGCACCAGCACAGGCTGGGGGTGACCTGCTGGAAAGCAGCTCTGGGGAGAAGGAGCTGGGGCTGCTGGTGGACAGAAAAGCTCTCCATGGGCCAGAAGTGTGCCCTGGGGCCAAGAGGCCAGTGGGATCCTGGGTGCATTAGGAACAGCATTGCCTTAGGTGCATTAGGAAGACCAATGAAGTTTGAGGGAGGTGATTCTGCCCCTCTAGTCAGCTGCAGAGAGGCAAGTATGGAGTACTGTGTCCAATTCTGGGGTCCTCAGTACAAGGGAGACATGGAGCTACTGGAGCAATCCCAGAAGAAGGTAACATATGTTGGGGGACAGGAACACCTCACTTATGAGGAATGGCTGAGGGAGCTGCGACTGTTCAGCCTCGAGAAGAGATGACTGACAGGGAACCTCATCATTGTCTACAAGAGTCTGAAGGGAGAGGCCAAGAGAATGGAGCCAGGCTCTCCTTGGTGGTGCTGAGCAATAGGACAAGAGGCAATGGGCACAAAATGATGCACAGAAAGTTCCACCTGAACATGAGGAAGAATTTTTCTGTGCAGATGACTGCACACTAGAACAGATTGCCCAGAGATGTTGTAGAGTCTCCCTCAGTGATATTCAGAGATATTCAGGACTGTCTGGATGCAATCCTGTGCCATATGGTATAGGATGACCCTACTTGAGCAGGGAGGCTGGAACAGATGACCCACTATGGCCCTTTCCAGCCATACCTATTCTGTGATTCTGTGAGATTCTGTGAATGAAATTCAATTGCTGTTTTCACTTTCTTCCTTAGCCTTTGGATGTTCTGAATTCTGAGGCTGCATTTAATTCTTCCAATGATATTGTTTTAAATAGTGGTAAACTGCTGTTCTAACCCCTCCTGAATGCAGAAAGAATGGGAAACCAAATCAATAGCTTCCCAGCTCCCTCTAATGTAAGGTAAAATTACATAAAGCCTCCTTCAGTGGCATAGGAAACATTGGATGGGAAAGACAGACTTTCACAAATACAGAGGGGAACATGAGGTCATTAATGGTTCATGTCAGTAACTGACACAAATTGCTCATATTAAAATTGTAGACAGGTCACATTAGTTCTTTTGCGACAAAAAGTTTTATTATTAATTAAAAATTTACAAAGCTCATCTATTTTATGCTTGGGTTTGTGCTCAAAGGAGAAACAAGCTGCTTGAGGGAAAATGTCTCATGCACTGGAGGGTGACAATATCTAATTGAGATCCTTCTGCAGCTCATATATCAAGTTTAATTGCAATAGAGCAGTAGTGAAGTTAATATTGTGCTTTTGACACTAGCAGTTCAAAGCATAGTACACATTCAGATGTCTGTTTTGACCCTATTGTCTGGTGTATTTAATGGAACTTGTGCCAGGAAACCTCTCTTTTTAGATGCCTGTCCCTTACCCATGGAGGAAAGTTTTAATTTTTCCTTGAAATCTATCTAATTCAGTCTATGCTTGAATATGGTTTTCACACATGAGTAACCCAAATCTTGTAAATGATACCAAGAAACTAGAATTTTACTTTTCAACTTTACTGATGCATTCTGCTATAATCAATTTATATAAGGCCCTCGTTCAGACAACCATGTAAAAGTATTACCCAGCATTTTTGAAGCCTTAGATCAGCAAATATCCCTACAAACACTGCGAGTAATGTAGGGTTTGTCAGGACTGTTCACTCAATGAGATTTAAAAGCTTGAGAGAACAGTGTGTTGTAAATAGAAAATCTTTATTTTTCTCAATGTCTCTGCACCTATAGATGCATTGAAGTGAGTTCCCGTACTGTTGTGGAAAGGAGGATATGAAGTAGTGAGGAAGGAGCTGGGAATAAGATCACTGAGAAAAATTAACAGGGAGTCATGTACAGGCACAGTTTGCCAGGCTCCGAAGGTCTCTGATCCCACCGGGGCTGCAGAGAGAAGCAGTGCGAGGAGGCGCGTGAGCAGTTTGTAATGAGATTGCAGACAGAGCTTGTGGGAAAGCAGCAAAGGCTGATCAAGAGCCCTGTGCCCAGAGGCACAAGTAACAGAAAAGGGGAAGAGTACTGTCAGGATATCTTCACTGCAGAATGAGCTTTCACTACACTAATTCTTGTCTGCCTCCAGAGGGCTGAGCTCAATTTGCTTAGCTTGAACAAATAACACTGCGTACTTGTAGGGATTAATTTTATCTATTGCATGCATTGTAATAAAAGCCCCACTGGGCAGTTACATATCAAATTACAAAACGTGTAAGCAGCCTTATTCCTTTTTCCCCAACTTTCCTGCTTCTTGCAAAGCTAAAGATTAATTGCTATTTGAACTGCCTTGGGGGATGGGAAAAGAATTAAATGGAAAAAAATTATACACTGAATTGAAACTCGTGATATGTTAATTTTTTTTTTTTTTTAAAGAAGTGTGTATGTTGAGAGTTTCAATTGATTTTATTTATAAAAGAAAACCCAAAACATTTTGTACTTCCTTTAGACAGGGTATTGTGACAACTCTTTCTACGTGTATCTTCTGTGCCATTATTTACATCTCAAGAATCATCTCAAACTGCTTACATTTTAGTGCAATTAAATTTTAATCCCACAATAATTTTCTTTTTTAAATATTTTTTTTCACCTTGAAATGGCTATTCATCTCGGGAGATGGTGAGTGAAAACCACAGTAATTTCTGCTAATTATCAGTATGCTGTCTATTTTCTTTATTTTATTTTTTTCTTTTCAGTTCTCACAAA
This sequence comes from Rhipidura dahli, assembly GCA_013399225.1. NCBI lineage: Eukaryota > Metazoa > Chordata > Aves > Passeriformes > Rhipiduridae > Rhipidura > Rhipidura dahli. Next base: position 9,580 of record VXAC01007008.1, read on the forward strand.
GGGTTTTTGCTTTCAGCAATTTTCTTGTTTTCACAATAACTGAATGACCACTAAGGCCACTGCACATTTAATTTTCTTCTCCTGAATCTCTGAATTTTTTTCAATATTTCATTTTTTTCTCACATTAATGCATTAATGAGGGCTGCAGGGGGTTTCGGTTTTTTGTTTGTTTTCCTCTTAAATAGTACTTTATTAATAGTTTAATGTTGTATGATTCACTCATATTCTTATCTAAAAAGTCAGGTGATTTATTGCTCTTGCTTTGTCACTGCCAGGGATTTTATTTTACTGAAGGTTTTCCTTCCTGCCTACAGACCAATAAATATGACTGTAACAGTACACCTCCATATTCTAGTATATTTTCGCCTCATTTGAAGGTTAATGCACCAACATTTTTGTATTTTTTTTTCTTCTGTGTCCACTCCACTCCCCATTTCTGAGAATCATAGGTCTCAAGGAAGGCTTCAATAACATGACTAGTTTACTGTTCTATCTTTACAGTTTGTTTTTCTTCATGCTGTAAATAGAATTTCTGTAACTTCCTAATTTTTTTTCAACCCAGTTGTCTATTAGAATTTATATTATTGTTCAAGAAAAAGATCCTACTGACATTATTCATCAGGCTGGGAAATATAGGAAAATACTAGCTTGTCATCTGTCTTTCCGAGATCCTAAAACCCTGGGATTTTTATATCCAAGATGAAATAACTATGACGTTTGTTTCATTTTGCAGAAGCATGCATATTTTTGCTTTATCATTATCTAGAATTATTTCAGTAAGCTTTTGGAGATAAAGCTGCCAACCTGTGGTTTGTGTTGGTCCATATAAATTGGTATGTACCTTTACACTTTATCTCAGACTTTCTCTGGCAGCTTCCCTGGTAATTGCCTAACTACTTGTGACCAAATTGAGTCTACATGTCCAATAAACTCCTCTACCTCTCTCCAGCTAGTGCCACTCTACTGAAATTTGAGCTAGTCAAAACATATGGGATTGTCTCTAACTGCCCTTCAGCTAAGTCTTAGTAGGAGTTACTTCCAGTAAATGTTTCCCCTTGATCTTCAGTAATCACATGTGCTTGTGCTCAGGGTATATGTTGGTTTGGATCAACAGCAGCAGCTCTAACTTGCATGTGTTCTTTGAATATATCTATTCAAATGGCTTTTGTGTCAAACCATGCCTCTTCTATGGATATTTGCTCTTTGTCCTGTATCCTGCACATAGCTTAGCTACTGAAAATCAGATGATTTGACAGCTTTCCTTATTTCTAGATCCTTATGTGCTCGAGTTTGAGTGTTTTTCCATCTCCCTTGGTCCATCAGCCCTCCGTCCATTGTGAGATTAGACTTATTTAGTTCACTATGTTCTCCCTGACTCCATGGAAACAATTATATGTTTTGTTTGCTTGTTTACTTATAGTGGCTATGTAATTTATTCTTTCCTATCTGGTCTCCTTGAAGTAATTTTGGAGCAATGACAGGAACAGTATTGCTTTTACAGAAGCAGCAATTAACAGACATTTGTTTTCACCTAGGCCTGGTTAAACAAACCACCTTTCCCCATTTGAACTATACACTTCCCTAAACAAAATCCATTCTGTGTGTCAGGTTAAGTGGAAAATGATGCAACTCACCAACTTAATGTGCCAAGATGTGTTACAAGTGAGTGAGTCCCTGAACTATAGTGGGAAGAACTGGGCTGGGCAGAATGTGAAGTATAGCCTCATGCTCAAAAAATTCAGCAAAGCTTCCCAGAACAGAAGATTACAAATTCCAGATAGGTGGTAAATTCAGGATGAAAAATTTTTGCATCAAGCTGATCAACTTCAAGGTTTTTTCCACCAGCGTTGGAAGAAAAAGCACAGATTCTGTGCTCTTTCCAGGAATGCCTAAAAAGGCCATCAGTCAAAAGATGCAACAGCTTTATTCAAAGATTTGTTTGGTAGATAAGTTAGGTCAATGGTTGTGTACAGAGCATTCTTGAACACCACAGAATTAACTCAGCTGAGGATTTTTATGAGTTTGAGTCTAGACAGAGCAAAGCCTAACCTTTAACTTTTTAGGACATATCCACTCTGAATAATGAAAGGGATTATCGACCATGAGACTCTAACATTGGTCTACTAAACTCACTTGATGCAGAAGTTTTGTATTTTATTTCCAGCTCATTGAAGAAACAAAAAAAATAGAAAAGTTTCAGTGTCTGGGTCAGTAGTGTCTAATGCTTACTTCATTAGAGTAGCAATAAGCTGGACATGTCTGTCTGTCCTGTAGTGAGGGAACAATTTTCCTGGTGCCATTAAAAAATGTATTAGATAATCAATGCTATCTAACAAAATGCTCCCTTTTTGTCCTAATAGCAGTCCAAGTATCCAGACATGGGCAGAGATTTGATCTTCCTTTGGGTCTATGATTCTTTGTTGACCCATTCCTAGACAAACCAGTCTTCCAGTCTTTTTATCTTGCAGTGCTAAAGGGTGGCCCCTGGAAGGAAAAACAGGCAGAGGCCATTAGCTGCATAGGGAACCCCTGAAAAGAAAAATTACCACTTTATTTTCTTTCTCTCAGCTCAGATATCTTTGGGCAACTGTGGAAATGGGCTTCAACAGCAAAATTGTGAGAGGAATTCACCCGAGTACTTCTGATATTGGCAATAAAGCCAGAGAAGGGATAAGGGGTGGACAGTTGATACAAGTGGCGGAATTGGCAGATAAAAGATTTCAATGCAAACATGTCAAATTCTAACTTTAAATCTTACCTACATTAAAGTAAAATATATAATCCTGAATGACCTCTTTGTCCCACCAGAACTAGAAAACACATTCAATATTTTAAAGAATTTCAGTTATTTATTCTCTGAAAAGTTCCAGTTTCAGAGCCATTAGCAGAAATTATTTAGCAAAGAATTTTGCATAATGAACATTTAGAGCAGTAGTTGATATAGAAAGCAAAATTCTGGAATGAGTGAGGACATTTGTAGATAAACTACTCATTCCATTTCTTTATCTCTACCTGGCTATAAACCACTTAACTATAACTTGGGAAACATATTTTTTATTTATTCAGAGACCAATAACACTTGTACAGGGCGCAAATGCCATTGTAGCACAAAATGTGCAAAGTGAGTTTTCTACAGACACTTTGAGCATGTTACTGGGTGGCACTGAGGACTCAGCTTGTAGTCTAACATAATCATTCTATGTGCTTTTTAAAAATACATGTTGACTTTACATATAAACAGGACAATTGTATTTGTCAACATTTCAAGTACTGAAATGTGACATTAAGGTATATGTACACACATATATTTGTCATACATGTATGCAAAACTTCTTAAGCTTTTTGGTTTTAAATTGTTTTCCAAAAAGCTACAAAACAACACCATTGACTGGCAAATTTCTGAACCAACTTGAAGAGAGATTTTTCAACCATTCACAAGATAGAAGACAAATGAATAGGCTGAATGGCATCTGAAGTTCAAATATACAAGTGGAACACAAAAGGCTCTTAGAAAGAAAAGCATCTGTTCTTTCTAGAAATTTGATAGGTTTGGGCATCTTTCTTGTCTTGTCTGAATAGATTTTCCACGTGTTGGAATTAAGAGCTCATTAGTTGTACTGAAAATGCTCCTTCTTGACCCATAAATGGAAGGGTGTTTCAGGCAGTCTGTGACAGGCAAGTCATAAGATACCTTGGGGTGACCTGAGAGATAACCAGTAGAAGTGTATGGTAAGGAGAAAAATGAGTATAACTTGTCCATTTTGTATTTTTCTGAAAAATGAGTTAAATCCTTTTGTGATTGGATGGCCTAAAGGGCAAAGACAAATGTATATCTGTCACAGAAATGACTACTCTGCAACAAATTACCATTAGAGTTTACTTAATTAAATATTACATCAGATCAGTTGGCTTTTCAAACCCTCTTTTCTGTCTAGTAAAAGACAAGTAAAAGGTGACACTGAAAATATTTTTTTGGATTTTTTTAATAAGTTCCTGAAACTCATAGCTGCATGAGCATAAAATGAGCAAGAAAACCTTGTGCAGTACAAAAAAAGTTCCAAAATAAGAAACCAAAGCTACCTAGTCTCCTGTCATTACCAAGTAGCAAACGGAAAAAGATAGTATTCAGTATTTAATGAATTCTCCTAAAAGAGATAAAAAATCACATGCCTGCAAGTTTTTGTTTCCCTAGTGCTGTAACCTATGTGTGATGGCAGAATATTTCTTTCAATTATATTCTAATACAACTACAGAGACTCACAAATGTTTTTCAAAATAGGGGAGATGTCACTATCAACTTGAAAATCAACAAAGAAGTATGATAACCAGAAAATCCTGATTCTGCTCACGTATAATCCATTCAGACATTTAATCAAGAAAAGCTCAGGTTGGAACTCCCAAGCTCAGAAAATATTCTTCACAGTGTGTTATTGCATGCACTAAGTAGCAATTCCCTATCTTACACAGGTCTGCAGAACTGTGTATCACCAATTTTCCACCTATCATTGTAGAGCTGCAAAGGTTCAGACAAGGTCAGTGCTAGCTTTTGATCTGCTATAGAATATCTGGAAGATGACACTCTTATGTAGATTGCAGTGGGTTTTGAACCTATTTAACCAACTCAGATTCCAGACTACTGGTGGGAAGTCTCAATGAATATTGTCAGAAGTAATAGCTGAAAGCACTGAGGACCTTTTTTTTCCCCATTTTCTTCTTTTTTCTTTTAATTATTTCTTATTTACTACTTGAATTGCTCTAAAGTGTTCTACAGAATGAAAAATGCTAATTGGTTCTCAAACAGGCATTTGTGAAGACATGTTTTCAAGATTAGGCTGGGAAGATCAAGATCATTCTACAATGACAAACTAAGAACCTGAAGAACATACTCTCTTCTGTTTTTCAGAGAATAACACCAAAGGAACTTCTTGAAGTGAAGTGTAAGTGAGATAAATAAAAGTAATATCAAATTAAGGGCTAGAAATCAATTATTACTTTTATATTGTTTCTGCATGTGAATTAAAATAAATCTGTTTTCTATTTTCACGTATTGGATACTTAGAGGTTAACTAGATCAAATTTGTTCTCAGCCTTTAAGCTTTACACAAGGTATTTCAGAGAGAGAGGCTTTGTCTCAACATTTCATTGCTTGCTGGTTAACTTAGCTGAGCGTGGAGAACTCTGTGTCTGTCAAACTCGTCCATGACTTTCTGAGAACAAAGAGGAAGAAGAGAAGGAACTGTGATTCAGGAACCTGCATCTGACAGCAGTGCCAGTGGTCCTGAGCTGAGAAAGAGTTTTATGCAGGTGACAATTAAGATAGGTTTTTTCCCAGATCTACTGGCACAGCCACATGTGCAGCTCTTCCCAAGTTCAGGCAGCCTCCATCAGTCTGGCAGAAATAAGCCAGTGAAAATGATTGTGGTGGCTGAAATGGCAGAGCAATGATGGGAGAATTTTTGTCAAGGGATTGTAGTCTTCTAACTGAGCTGTCATTAGAACAGCACACACTCCTCTGGCCTGGCGTACAGCTTCTCTTGGAATGCACACCCTTTCTGCACTTTCTCTTCAAAGGCAAGAACAAATGATAGTCTACATCAGAGGAAGCAAGAACTATCTATTTTCTCTTTGCTGTGTGAAGCACTAAGATGGAAGCTTAGGGGTAGCAGAAGAGGAGTGTATCTCTCATTGCTGTTCTTCCTCCTGTTTCATCTTTTCTTTAGTTTCCCTAAAATACTCTTTTTGCCTTTGTTTAAAAGAAGTGGATTAAAAGAAGGCACTGCAAGCATCTTTCCTCTTGCTTCCCCTTATGATTTTGACCATCTGTCTCAGTTGCTTGTTAGGTTCCAGGCACTGTGAAACTGGTATCCTCTAAAAGGTGTAATAAGGTAGTGTAGCTCTTCTTTCATCTTTCTTCCGGATACCTGCTTTTATTTTGGTGTAATGGAGAAAAGGTGTTTTTCCTGTAAGCTTGTAATTCACTGTTTATTAGTCAACTTCGAATGCACACCTTGGAAGGCTTTCAGAAAGTTAATATAACTGCTCTGTAACACAGCATCCACAATGTCCTTGTTGTTCTGGTGAGTGTTCCATTAATCACTTATAATGGGCTGATGACCCCAAGCTGATAAAACTTTGACCCTTGCATCTCAGAGAAGACAAACTTTAAGGCAGGCAGATGCACCTGTCACTGTTTATTTTCACATAAGAAGGCAAATGCCCCTATTTCATTATTATTATTTCTTCAGTTAGAGAGTTGAGGCCTCTGCTGGGATGATAAAGCCACAGAAAAACAGAAAAAGGAGTTGCAAAAAGTAACCGGGAAGGGAAGCTAATGAAGGAAAACTAATAAACAAAATACAAGAAAGGATAAGGGGAATAAAGGACAAAAGGAAGGTGAAAATGAGAGAAGGAAAATAAGAAACAGGAGAAGAAAAGAAAAAAAAAAGGAAAAAGAAAAGAGAAGAAAAGAGAAGAAAGAAGAGAAGAGAAGAGAAGAGAAGAGAAGAGAAGAGAAGAGAAGAGAAGAGAAGAGAAGAGAAGAGAAGANGAATAATTTTGCAGATTAGGAACTGAGAAACTGAGCAACCAAATTCAGATTTCTGTAATTATAGGATAACAACTACAACAAAAAGGCACCCAAGAAGTACTGCTTTATTTTGAACTCTGAGGAAGGGAGTATTTCAAACCCATATTTAAAATAGTATCATATAACTCAGTTGTATTTCAAGAGCCAGCAATATCCATCATTCACTAGAGGCAATTTTTAGTGTTGCCTCTAGGAAGACACAATGTTTTTTCCTCAGTTCCAGCAGCTCCTGGAAAGACTAGGTGAAGAGAAGGGAACTGTTTTCTGTCTCTGTTTCACCCTGTTTTTTGATACTGCAGTAACTGTAAAATCAATGCAGATGGACACATATACAAGTGAAGAAATCTACAAAAACCTTTCAGGTACTACTATAAACCTTCTGTGGTTCAAGCTTCTCAAGTTTCATCTGCATCTTAAAGGACTTTAGCTGCTTTACAGCAGGTAACCTTTCTTCGTCTAGCTGGAATTTTGGTAGGCCAGGAATTTTGCCTACTAAGACTGTAATGGAGGTAGGTGAATTATGAATATTCTTTTGAAAATGAATTCACAGAAATGTTGGCTTTAACTAGAAATGATCTTAAGGTGACTTATTCTACTGTACTTGCATTTAGTGATTCTTTTTATTAACATAGTCCCTCCAGCTTATTTTCCTACTGTCATTGGGTTTTTTAGTGGTCTTATGTTACAGAGATAATACTATTTTTTTTTGTGGTTAGCACCAGTTGAATAACAAGTAACATTTATCTATTCCCTCTCTTTTATCATTTCTCCTCTGTTTCACCTCTTGTTTCTACTTTTTGTTCCTTTTACTATCATTGGCTTCTTAGCTGAAGTCCTTTTCATCACATCTGAGTAGCTGTTTTATATTCTTAAAATATTCTTTATTTTCTATTTCTATCTCTCTTCTTATACTTCTATATGGACTACTTGATGTCTAGATACTTGCTGTGCAATTTGTCACAAAATGCTGGCAGTGAGAGAAGTGAAAAAATCAAAACAGATCTCCCTTTTAATTATTCAAATTACTCAGGCAATATTTAGAAACTATGCATTTTAAGGATAGATCTCCCTTCACTTTTTGAGGTAGAAACAAATTGTATGTATGTATGGGAATACATTAAGCATGGGAAAGAAGTATAAAATAGTCTACAAATAGGATTCTTGATGATTTGTAGACTTCAGATCAGGGACCAGGCCAAAATGCAGTTTTGACATTTCCAAATTTATGGTATTGGTCAGTTTAAAAGATCATTCATTCTCCCAAGAATGATTAACAGTTTAAGGCACTGTCTTAGTAGGGAGGCAGTCTCATTCACTGGGTTTTGTGTCTTGAGACCTTTTGTTAAGCAAAACAGATATGCAAGTTAGACAGCCATTACCTAATAAGCAGAGATGAGAAGCTCACTGCTAGTTTTGCCTTCTTCAGGTGAAACATTGCCTAACAGAATTTGACCCTTAGGGACACAGCAATGAAACATCTGGCTTGCAAAATATTAAGGGAGTAAATGCTACTTTGCTGACAAGGCACTGAAATAGATAATTTGGTTTGGCTTTTGGTTTAGAAACTGATGACTGGGATCAATATGTCTTTGTTCCAAGAGTTACATTCTACTTTTTGTCACTTAAATCTTTTTAAGGGCTTGTCAGATATTATCTGCCATTTACAGGGAACCAAAAAATTTATCAGATTTTTTTTCTCTTACCCTTCCTAAGATTGAAAACAGCAAAGCTAAAATTTCAGTATCAATTCATATACTGTTAATTTGGAGGTGTGTAACTTGGAAATTTGGTTGGTTTCTGAATTACAAAATTATCTTAGTGAAATTAATATGCTTGTCTCTGATGGATTTGCTCATTGAATTCAGAAAAACATTAATGTTTGAAATAACTGAATTCAAGATTAAATAAAGGCTGATTTCACTAACTAATGTTATTGAGCAAAGACTGGAGGAAATTAGATTGGCCTTCCATTGACCTCTTATTAAAATTGTAGGGAAGTAACCTTCATCTTACTGTTCATTTGATTTCAAACTAATGAGATTGGCCTTGGAGCTGGAACTCTGCCCTTTTGAGAAGCTATATTTGACAATCATGCTTATGATATCTTTTGTTATTTCTGAAATCTAAAATGATACATACCCATCATTTACATTCTTAGAAAATATTATAGTGTTATCTACAGCAATAAGCTCATCAGCTACACCAGGAGTAATTCTCACTGACCACAGGCTTTTTTATCTATCATAGGTTTAACTCCCTGTGTACATGAGTGAAGTCAGAAGCAGATGAATTTAGAGTCTGGAAGTTTATAGCTGAAAGCCAGAATGTGATAGTGTCTGACTGTCAGAGGAGTTATTATTAATTCACCTTGGAAATTTCTACTACTGACAGATATGAAACCCCTTAAATTTTCTGTTGTAACTCCATGAACTAGCAAAAAGTTTGGGGTAGGAAGAGAGGAACATGGGAAAGGACAGAGAGATTCATCTTGTCTGGAAATATGTTTAACAGGATCTCCTAGAAACTGTCATGGCAGGAAAAAGATGCCAATCATCGCAGCACAAGGACAATCAATAATCAATCCACAAGTGGGCAGAAAAATCAAAAAAAATTGAGAAGACCATGGGCTCAGACAAAAAACACCATACACAGGTGGAGCTGGAGATGACAAATGTCTGTAGTTCTATGAGTGGCCAAAAAAAGCAATGTCTTGAACACAGTGACAAAAATCCAAAGCTCAGCTAGAGCTGAAATGAGCAAAGGAGGTCATCCAGATTGATTTTTGTAAGTAGCAAAGATAAGGCTGAGGAAAAGGTGAGCTTGTGACACTTTGGAACAGGAGCCCTACTGACAAGGAACTTCGAGGATACTCAGTGCCTTTTTCCCAGCCAAGAGCTGCTCTCCACTCCAGTCTCCGAGCTTCCTCTCAGGGTCTTCAGTATGAGGGCACTGCTCATAGGAATTCCCATTCAAAGTAGAGAGCACTTAGCCCATGCAGGTACACACAGATCCATGGGACCACAAAGGATACACCCAAAAATGATGGAAGAGGTGTCTGGTGTCACTGTGGGAATGCCTCCAAAAGGAAGTGGCAATAATTTTCTTTTTACTGGGAAAAGATTCAATATTGCCTCATATTCAAGAAGGGCAAGAGGTTCCTGGCAACTACAAGTTTATCAGCCTCTCCTCAATCCCATCCAGGGAGGAAATGAAACAAAGCCTCCTGAAAGCAATTTCCAAACCCAGGAAGATACTGTCAGGAGCAACCATGGTGGTTTTATGAAGGCCGAATCTTGCCTGACCAACTTGATTAATCCAAGAGATGAGATGACTGAGAGAGGACTGTTATATAGGAGAACTGTTGATGCCTCATATCCTTCACAAGGTCTCCAGCATGGTCTGTTCACAGTTGGTAATGTTTTAGGAGGACTATGTCAGATGGATCTCCTGTAAGTAGCAGAAAAATCACTCCTGCTCTGGAGAAGCCATGGATACACAGATGGAAGAAAATGTTCCAAAGGTCATGTGATCTGATAGGGAAAGAGCTACAGCATGAAATCAGAGCATGCATAGGGCCAGAGACAGTGCATGGGTCAGGATGGAGCAGCCAGCCAGGGTCAGAGAGGACTGAGCCATCACCCGAAAACTGCAAAGCTGGAGTGTTTTGTGGGATACAAAGCACATATTTCCTGTAGACTCTGAATATATTATATACCATATATTATGAAATATATGATATCTAATACAAGATGATATATTTGATGAGAAAATGTATTCTAGGCATCACATCTTAGGTAACTTGAATGGGATAGAAACAGGAAGTTTTTGCAGTCATCCTCAGTTTCTTCTTGTGGTTCATCATATAGGAATGCTCAAGGCAGAGTAAGAAGATTCTTCTNGTGCGAGGTCCCCTAGTAGGATCCGCCCTTCAGACGCGGAGCCTGTTCGCCCTTGCCAGCGGTCACAGGGTCCGATCCCTGGAAGCGGCGTCCCCCCCTCTGCTCGGAGGCTTTCCACCTCTTGGATTATAAACTGTGCTTGGCTAGGGGACGCGGCATTCTTCCTTGCTTTCCAGCATCATATTCTGGTTCTGAAAAGCCAAGCTTTAAAATGAACACAGTCACTTTACTCTCTGTACCCAACAGAGTGTACTCGGGGGAATACATTCCTAAAGGCCTTTGAAATCATTAAGCATTTATTTGGATTGTGAAAATAAGTAAGTTGTGTTAGTTGTAACAGAGTATGTTTGGCTTTAGTATTCAGGTGGGTTTCTGTTATCCTGGTCAAATATACGTGCAGCTTCCCATCTCCAGTGAGGCAGTAATTAAACAGGTTCCAAATAGCAGACCGACATCTATGAATAAACCAGACAAGGTTAGCCATAAAATTAAGGACAGGTAGACTAGAGTACATTTATCAGTGTCCATGTAAATGTGAGCTGTATGGACAGCATGAACATGATCCTTGTCAAATCATAGGTATGATTTGAGTTCTCAACTACTGTTTTCTGTGACTTAAAAATATAATTGGCCCAGCCAAAAAAAAAACCAAAATCAAAACAAGCAAACAAACCAACAAAAACCATTTATAAATTGAATGTGGCTAATTTAAACAGTGAGAATCCTCTTTGATTTTATAAATCTGCTTGTGGTTTTTATATGCCACTCAAAACAGATACTGAACTGACAAAAAGAATTCTACTTAACAGTTATTTACTACTCAAACCAATAATCTCTTTAATTTTATAATGTTGTAAAATATTCCTGGAACATATCGACAGATGGGAAATAAGAGAGAAAACTGTATATAGAAAGCATATTTTTCCATGAAAGGAAACACAGCTTTACTTCAATACACTTTTTGGAGCAGAATAAATTCATTGCTTTCTTTTCCTCAATCCTGCCTGGTAAGAATTGCCATAAGACCAATATTTAACAATCCCAGGATCCTGAGACTACAGGGGAAATCTGGAACAAGGAGGAGTTTTGTAGAGGAATATTAAAAGGTCAGGAAATGTTTAGATAAGTGAGAGGCTCATAGATATTTGCTTGCTTAGTCTGAGGAAGAGATGACTCAGAGGAATTTTATGAGACAGTGAAGAAGATGGAGTCAGACTCTTCTCAGTGGTGTCCAGTGACAGGACAGGAGGTAATGTGCACCAGCTGAAAAGGTGAAAATCTTTTTAGAGTGATCAAACATTCACAGTTTGACAACAGAGGTTCTGAAGTTTCCACCCCTGAAAATACTCAAACTTGGACTGGACATTGGCCTGGGCAACCTGCTCCTGGGGATCCTCTAGGCACGGAGGCTTGGATCAGATGAACTTGAAAGGTGACCCCCAGTCCTGACCATTCTGTGGCAATGGAACTGTTTTATACTATCACAAATTTTAAACCTCTGTTGCATTGCTGAAATGCTTGGCATATACGTTGCTAAAAATGACATCATAATAAACAGTTATAGTTGTATTTGTTTGGAAATTCTACCCTTGCTCACATGAAACAGAATCTCAAATGAATTAAATTCTTATTTTTAATGGTATTTTTATAATAGAAGTGGCAATGGAAAACGACAATATGGTAGATGCACTTTTATTTGAGCTTGTACCAGTATGTTTTCTGCTCAAAATGCAAGCCCAGTTCATTCCATAAATCAGTAACAGCTCTCAGTTTGGTCCATCTTAAATTCATCCTGCACAGGTACTCTACAAGTTGTTTGTACATTGACTGGTACTGGAGAATATTAAAAATAAGAGGAAAAATTACATTGATAATTATTTTGTTTGCCATATTGAAAAAAGATCCCCAAAGAACTGAAGATGTATAATCAGTCTAACATTTTATATGTGTGGGACTACAATATTTGAATGGAGATGTGTATCAAGGAAATTAATCTTGCACACATTATTCATCCTTTGTTTAGCTTTCTTTTCAGAAATATTTTTTCAGGTAAAATATAACAATTACTCTTTCTGAAATGTTTATTCAAATGGAAGAATATTTGCAACAAATATTTCATGAGAAAATAAATTTTAACCTGTTCTCTGAAACCCACTGGAACAGCTTGCTCAGAGAGCTTCTGGACTCTCCTTTCTTGGAGATATTGAAAAGCCTTCTGAACACAGTTCACTTGAGCAGGAGAGTTAGATAAGATGACCTCTAGAGGCAACTTCCAAATTCTAGCATTCCATAAACAGAGAATATATTGAATGTGACAAATTCCCATCATATTATAAATTTGCAGATCTGCTTGTCACACAGACTTTTGTTCCAGAGAACACAGTAAAAATTTTTGTGACAAATCATAATTTCTGATTGGAATTACAAGGCTATTACTAGCTAAGAAATTTGTTTATATATATAATATATATATACGTACACTCACATATGTATACACACACACATATGTATATACACAAATATATATATATTTATATATAATGTCTGTATACAGATATTATATAAATGTCTATAAATATGCCAATTAAAGTCATGATGTTCTTTGGCATTATATAAGATATAACCAGTTGCAACCATCATGGTTGTTGGCTGTGGATGAGTTTCATCACACATGTGATTTTCTGTTCACTTGTTTTCTGTCCTTTGGCTTGCCACGTCCTCCTAGATGTATGGAAACGGAAACTTACTGGGCAGAGGCACTAATCTTTTCTGTACAGTACCAGCCTAATGAAATCCAAATGTCTTTTTGGAGTCTCTATTAAAAAGACCAAACCAAGACAAAACAAAACAAAACAAAAGCAATCATCCTTTTGCAGTAACAAATGTGGGTTTTTTCTAACATAATTTCAGTAGCCAGAGGAAACTTGACCTGCTGGTCAGTAGAAGGAAAGTGAAGTTGTTAAGAAAAATGTGTTATGTGTACAACCCTGGAAAAGTTTACAAGAAGCCACAGAGAAAGCAATTTTCTTATACAAAACATTTTTTTCTTATTTATTTTCAATAACTTTTAACCTTTTTGTGTTTTGTTGTTTGTTTTTTTTTTTTCCTGCTTAAAACTCCTAGGTTTTTTTTGATTAACACATTAATAGTGTTAATAGTCATATTGATTAATTCCTTGTTAATAAGAATACTGATGAAATGAAATTCAACTAAAAAATTCATTGTGCCTGAAATTCTTGTTTAAAATATTTTTGTAAAGTTTTTGCTTTTTCTCCTTTAGGCCAGGATGGAGAAAAGTAATTGTAACCATACCTTCATTTCAATTGTAACCATTTTCTCCATAGCAGAGCTCCCTTTCCTGGGTCTCTACAGGTTTTTGGCTTTCTAGTTAGAAGTAAGTTTCTTGGCTATCTATGCAATGCACTTTCCTTACTTTATTCCATGTTTTACACATCATAAATTGTACATCAGCAGTAAAACACTTTCAACATTCTAGCAGCATTTTATTTACCATATTGTCCAGATCAGAGAAGGTCTTAGGCCAAGATGGAAAAGTGGAGCTGTGCCTCAGTTTAGTGTGGGTACCACCTTCAATTTAAACAGCAAATTAGACCTGTTTAAACATTATTTCTACAAGGTTTCCTCTTTTACATGTGCAAAATGCATATTATCTGTACACTCATATGCCTTAGAACTGCCTAAAGATGTTTTTCTCCTGAATGTTTGGAGAAGATAATTAGCTGAGAAATATTGGCAATGGAAGGAAAACTGTAGTACATAGTGACAAGAAAATATTGAATTTTTATACTCATTAACTCTGATTGTTAAACAATTATATCTTTATGACATACTGTGCTAAGCAACATAAATCTCTAGCATAAATATTAATTATGCATAGGAATGGATAATAAACTCTTCGATCCAGATGTACTCCTAGTGTGTCACATGTCACACACTGGACTTTACTGAAGACCTGGAGAAGTGATTCCATTTTAAAAAATTGTTTTGTGTGTGTCTGTGTTTCTTGTTTTTATAAGTATTGTAAAGAGTGATATGGCACAACTAAAATTATGTATTCATCAAGATTTATGGTAGGAATGGATTTTGAGACAAATAGCATGCTTTTCTAGTCCATAAATGGTAATTATAAGGAAAGAAAAAATAATAAAAACTAGCAAAAACCATCAAGACACAAAAGTTTCCTACCAGCCTTTTTACATATAGAAAGACAGTTAACTGCATTTCACCAGCTGAAAACAGAATGACTGAGGGGATAGAAAGGCTGCCTCTGCTACTGCATTTTGTTGAAAGTAGTATTCAAGGTCACCTTTGAGACAGCATAGCAAATAAATTTTAAATCAATATAAAAAAAATAACTTCTTTAAAAGAAGTTTGCATCTTTGAGCACCACTAACTGTGCTGCAAATAACAATCATGTAACATGTAGAAGTTACAGAGAATTTTTCCCTTATAGTTCATACTTCCCTAAAATACCAGTTATTGTTAAAACTTTTAAATATGTTTTAGCAATACATTTTAAATAACACATATATAAATCCAGTCATCTATAGAATGCTAACATAGTATTGATTTTCTGTGGATATTTTCTTAGATTTTTTTCCATTGTAATCCAAGCTTCAATTTTTTTTTTTCTGTTATTTACTACCTCTTGATATTCCACAGCTGGGGATCAAAATCCTACTGGGTCTCAGACTGTAAAACGTACTGCTTCATAAATTATTGACTAGAATTAATAATCAGATGAGAGCAGGGAAGAAGATGAATTACATACTTTGAACCAATAGGCTGGGAAAACACTGCTATACTTGTCTTCCATCTAGGGATTTTGATCATTATCTTTGTGTGTCTGCAAAGATCAATTTCCTAATGAAGAAAAGGAACATTTGTTTTAAGTAAGGGTGCAAAAATTTGGTTGTTTCAGTGCAAATCTGAATGTTTAAAAGTTTAGGTTTTGATCCCATTTCTGAAATTTTTATTTGATGTACAGAAATATTGAAAATACTTGGATGATATAGGTAAATGCTTAGTATATAGGATAGAAATACCATCATGGTCACTCATGTGAAGTGTGTTTAATAGCATAAACTAATAAATAATGGTTCAGCTATGAATCTTAAATGGAAGGGGCCACTCTCATTTTGAAGAGAAAATAAAGCAGTATGTAAAGATAATGGGGTCATAAGTTTGCATTGTTGAAACCAAACTTTAATGGTCAAAGTTTTAAGGAGATTTTTAGGAAGACAGAGTTTAGGTGTTTACATATTGACCATCATTGGAAGGTAGGCATCAGTGTGTCAAATGAGTTTTTCAAATCTCCTTTATCTTTGTGAAACTAAACTCCAATCAAATTCTTGGCTATGTATCTCTATCACTCAGCTTTTTTGTTTAGAACCAGAAGTAGACACAGATGTGCACTGTTTTAATGAGATTGCAAGCTGGATCTGCCATGACATTCTGCTTCATCCTTTTATGGTATTTCCTTTATCAAATTGGATAAAATAGATTTAAAACAGATTATTTGCTTGCATAACTCCAGTGAAGTAGTTAAAATTATAAATGGAATTTAGGGCTTCATAGTTGGTAGCACCAAATATTGAATAAACAAAATTTGCATTACAAAAAAAATCATACATCTGGTGCAGTGAAAGAATCGGAAGGGGATAAAGGGAAGAATTATGCTGCTGGGTCTAAATAGGTGTTTGCTGTGTTGGTTCAAAGGGACTTCTCTGTCCTTGCTGACTGGGTCTTTCCCTGCTGCGGTAAAGCACTCCCTGAAATCCAGTGGGCTGTATCATCTCATTTTTTCTTTTCCTATGCAGCATATGAAGTTGGTGCACAGACCCTTTTAGCAGGGCACTGCTTACACCATTGGAGAGGCCATGTCCTACAGAACACCATCTACTTTGCTTAGCTTATGGTGAGAACTATCTAGTAAGGCTAATGTAAATCTGCTTTTACTCTTGTCATAGAGCATTTTCTTTGTTATATTTCTTCCTATGAGCTGAGCTTTGAAGAAGACACACAGATCATTGTACCTACTTTAGGGAGAAGTCTGCACCACAATGAATAAAAATGAACTTTTTTGCAGCTCTGGGTGTAGTGTTCCTGTTGTGACTCCATCAATTTTACAAAGGAAATGAGCAACACTTGGGAACATATAGGAAACAAAAAACAAAAGTTGGAATGAGTTGTGAGAAGTCCTTTGGGTTCTACTAAGTGAAATATGAAAAGAGTTTTCCACGTTATAAATTGTTGCAATAGAAACAATGTCAGCTGGAGTTTTGTGACTATATATTTATGCTTTCTCATTACAGCAAGTTCCTCCAAAATATCTGAAAATATTAAGGATAAAATCTGTGGAACTACTCTAGATGCAAGTTTGAATTTAAACTCGAAGCTTCTTTATTTTATGAAATCTCCCTTTTATTTCAACAATAATGCTAAACCAAAGTAAATTCTTTTGTATTAGACCCTCAGGAAAAAAGAAGAGGACAGGGTGAATGAAACTATGACTTCAATTCAGCTCATGAAATAGAACAAGTGCTACAATCTTATATTGGACACAATTATGTTCTGGAGGGGAAGATATCAAATCTTTACAAATCCTGACAGAGGTAAAAAAAAAAAATCCAGTATTCTGTCTGCAATATTTACTATAAAACATAATTTTCAGCAATGATGGTGTCATTTTGTTGTCTTTGATTACTCATTTGGGTACTAAGCGTAAGCAGTTTTTTGGAACTCTGAAGTTTTTCATGAAGTACTAGATGAAAATTTTGAGGAAACTTGTCGCTGTTGTAGACAGACATGTAGAAAAAACCACACTGACTCAAGGTGAAGGAGATGACGGAAAATCCATGCTTTACTAATTTTTCCAAGGGTTTTTATAAGATAGATTAAGAAGCATGCTAAGTGTCACAAAGTCATTGGTTCTGTGGACTAAGCACCCCCTAAGGGGCTGGCCTAAAATCTAGCACATAGCAGAAAGATGTTTTCCTAACTGAAATAATCTCTATCTGAGAAAAACTGTTTGCAGGTGCAAAACCAGTTTACCTAACCATACTATTGTTTAGACTAGAGTATATGGGAAAGAAAGAGTTCTCACAAAACACTGGAGAGCTGAGGTTTTTCCAGCTAAAAACTTTCTCAGCACCGACAGAAACTTTGTGTCTATTAGCTTCTTTGTCAGATAATATTGTTCTTCAGCTCTGAGAAGAGCATCTCTGTGTTATTTTCTGCCAGAGATGGACAGTTCTGTGTGTGGCTTACATTGCCAAAAGAAATGGCAAGGTCAGAAAAAAATCTTTTCTTGTTTTCCAAGACCAAAAGGCAGCTCCATTTTCCTTGTTCTCAGTGTCCTCCTTTCGTGTCAGTCCGTGAAGAGAAGGAGGAGTTGCACCTTTCATAGGCTTTTTCAAAGGAAAAGGCAAATGGGCAGGTGAACCAGAATAAGTTAGACAAATACCTTAGCTCGATGTTAGGGAAGTGTTTTCAGTTAGGATTAAGTGAGACATCACCTATCTCAGCTGTTTGACTTGTTTCTCTCTTGTGTGCATTTGCTTTACTGAAGAGCTTTATTGTTTTATCTTATTCTCTAACAGAGTAAAGGGATGCAAAATTTAAGTAGTAACTAAGATACAGATATGTAAACCAAGGTGAAGATAAAGCCGTCTGTGAGACATGAAGTTATAGGACAACTTGCAGAATAAAAGTGTCAGGCTTTAGTGTGATACACTTGTTTTTTCCCCATTATAGTATCTGATATAGATATTACTTTGTCTACTTCACAAAAAGTTGTGTAGAGAAAAGCAGAAGTATATACTGTCAAGTCAGTCTTCTTGCCATTAGTATTTCTTTGCTTTTTTTCTCTTCTTTCTCAATTTTGTGCTTTTCTCTTCCTCCTTCAGTTACTAGCACCATGTTGAGTGACTTGCATTAAGGGTACTGCTTATTTCTAGAGTGAGTTCCAAGTAACCTGATGTACAGTTCAGGGAAAGACTAATTTATTTCAGTACAAATAATTTCAAGAACATAGAGGTAGGTATATTGTCTTGGCATAAATTTTCTCTATTTAAAGATGAATGATGGGATTTTTTGAAGGCATAGAGCAAATAACATATTGCAGGTGCTTAAGGAGAGGCTGCTGTTATGTATAAACCCTACAGAATTGAAACAATTTAAATACCAAAAATCCCTTGAATTAGAGAGCAGTTGCCCTTCCATGGCAGTGGCTACAGAAGTTGAAATGATAAGAATCTTGAACCTAAGTTTTGAGCCAGGTCAATTAGTAAAAACTGTTTTGAAGTTAAGGAAATAAACATTCAACAAGGCAAGGGAGGGCACCATAAACAGTGAACTTTCACAGTAGTCTGTTAATGCAGCCTCTGGTTACAATTTCAGTCAATTTTTTTTGGAATCAGGATGGATGCATTGCTCCTGCTGGTTTGATATTTTATGTTGATGGATCGCTCAGTTAAAATGCACAGCCCACAAAGTCCAAGCAAACCTTTCAGCTGTCATCAGTGAGGTTTTTACAAGATCCATACTGACTTTTTCTTACTTGTAATTTGTCATAGTGCCTACATGCCTATACTTATTGGTGAGATAATCTGGCTAATAGCAGAGGTTGAGGATCAGTTTGCTAAAATGGTTGTTAGTCAGCTTAGTTGTTGCTTTGATTTTGATGGCTCTGAAGATGGCTTGATAAGCCAGTGAGGTGTTAGGTTAAGAAAAAAAACTAAATATAGTACTGTGAAATGCTTTATGTCTATTTATGGAAAGTGTTTTTCAAATAATGAATTTTTGAGGCTACTCATAAACCAAGATAAATGGAGTAAACCCCAAAAGAAATTTTTTGGTAGACTGCTTGTGGTTGAAGGCATGAAGATATTTCTAGTTTACCATATTATTTACAACATTAGGTGTATCTTACAACAGGCTGATCACTCATAGAAAAACAATAAAGCAAGAAATATGAAAGACATATTTTGCTTCATTGAAAAATTCTTAGAATAACTTTTCCTTGACTTAATATAAATTGTTCTAGTTGACATTAACACTTACTTGTTGGTATTAGGAATAAAACACGCTTCAAAAATAGCTCAGTAGAGCTGTCTGCTTGTTTGTATTCCAGACAGCACAAAACTGGTAGCCACTACCAAATTCTAGCCATAAGGCTGCATGTTCTGTAACCCTGACAGTACCCCACTCACACATTTTATATTCTGTGATAAAAATTGCCTCTGCATTGCAGGTAGAGTTAGGGTGGAGCAGGCAGAGGAGACTAAATAGTGCTATCAGGCATCACAGGAGCCGTCAGCCTAACAAAGACCTCTCCACAAGCATGAGTGAGCCCATGGGTAGTGTGGCAGGAGGAGGCAAGGGAATGAGCTTCTGTCTCAGTCTCCCCAGGCTCTCCTAGGATTGCTCCAGACCCATGGAAAGAGGACATTTACTCCAGGCCAATCACCAGTGGTAACACTTTCAGGTGATTTCCAGAGTGTCACTGCCAGGGTCAGGGTCTGGATCATGTTGTGAGATACAGGGGAAGACCATTTCAGAATTGCACAGGGTTGATTACAGTTTTGAGAGGAACCAAAGCAGGGAGCAGAGAAGTTTCCATATTTTCTTGTGGAGGAAAAAACATGGGGAAACAGAAGGGAGAAGGAGTTAAAATGGTCAGGCTCTGTGTGGACAGTATTTACCAGTGTTTATATGTGTATACATACACGTGTATATGTTCACTTCTACAGATCTCCATCCTCCTCAACAAGAGAGAGGAGTAGGATAAGGCCACTTGTGCTGTTGTCTTCACGTGAGTATTGCATGTGTCAGCTTGTGCTGAATTGTCTGGTCAGCAATGTATACATGTGCTTATGTGGTATAAACAGGTATTTGTGTGGTATAAAAAGGTATTTGTGTGCATTTCTCCACTGGTAAATGTTTGGTCAGGCTTGCTACTAGCTGGACCTGTGGTCAGGGTTGCAGCAGCCTCATCTCTGTTGGGCTGCTGGATTTGGCCTCCTCCTGCTGCTGCCTTCTGCTATCACTGAAGACAATAGCTTAGACAAAATTGAAGAGTAAGCGAGTTTTCCCTTTGCCAAATAGCATCCTATTAGAAATGTACAGAGCTGAGGACTATCTCAAATAGTAGGAAATAACTTGTTGAACCTCTATACTCAAAGAAGCCTTTGTTTTATGCATCTGGGACAGATTACACATAAGGTTTTATTGATAAAAGTTTTATCAGAAGTCTTCATACTGTAAAAATAACTGTGGGAATCATTGTGCTTTACTGTGATGTCCCATTTGCCTCCCAAGTTTTGTTTTACATAATTTTAGTAATAGCTAGTGTTAGGAACAAAGAGTTGCCTCTCCCACTATTTCACCAATAGCAATAACTCCACAATAGGAAGGATAAAAATATTCTTCTGTTTGCCATATGTGTTCCAAAGCCCTCAGATTGCTATTACAAATGCAAGACTCAATGACTCAGCACCAGGTTCCAGGCAGCTGAGTCTCTGAAAAGCAAATAGTGCTTCAGGATTTAATGCTTTAATTTTCAGACCTTTTTTTTACATACCTTTTCTGATTACATTCAGCTGCAGTTTAACCCCAGTGAGTCCCACATGCTCAGTGGAATGGAGGAGAGTATCAGAAGGGTAAAAGTCCAAAACACCCTGGGCTGGCATAAAGGCAGTTTAGCAGGTAAAGCAAAAGCTGAAACATGAGAAAAATAAATCTAAGAATTAATTTCACTGCTTCCCAGGAGCAGGCAGGTGCATTACACCAAACAATTACTTGGGAAGACAAACACCATCATGACTCCAAACATCCCCGCTTCCTCCTCCATTCCTCAGGTTCCTGTGCAGAGCATGACACCAGGTGGAATGGGATATTCCCTGGGCCAGTTGAGGTCAGCTGTCCTGTCTCTGCCCCCTCTCAACTCCTTGTTGGTGCAGTGGGGTGTGGAGTAGCAAAGGCCTTGGCTCTGTGTAATCAATCCCGGTTTCCAGCATAAACCCGGAACACAACCTGATAACAGCCACCATAAGGAAAATTAACTCCAAACCAGCCAAAGCCAGCACATCACTCTTTTTTTTTTTT
>VXAC01007008.1:31226-82542 GCA_013399225.1 Rhipidura dahli
TTTTTTTTTTTTTTTTTTTTTTTTTTTTGCTAATTAGCAGAGGTTTCCTTAAAGGTTTGCCCTGAAACTGAGGTTTTGGTGTAAGAGCAGTGACCTATAATAAACCAAGATCTATATACACTTTGATTTTTGTATAAAGTTATTGTCAGGCAAGTTAATGTTGTGTTAAAATTGCAGAAATGTCTACTCAAAATTTCAAGTAAGTTCACATTTATTTTTAATTGATTTTTTGAAAACTCTATTCAGACAATCATTCAGAAGAAACGATTGAATATCTTTAACATTTTCTCTGAGAGGAAAAATGGGGAGGAAGCCATTTCACATTCAGCTTGCTGTCAGTGTTGCTCTTCTTTCTTCATCTGTATCTGCCACAACAGCCCACTCATTCAAATATGTGTTTGAAGCACCACATTTGCACAAACCTGTTTAAGGTCTAGTAAATAAATATCTTGTGAACCAGTAAAGTTAACAGACATTTAAAAAATGACGAGCTTTTTATGTAGCGAAATGTGCTAATAAAATTGTTTTCTCCAATTATTGTAAAGTATCTGTACTTTAAAATTACTAGGAAAGGCAAATCAGACAGAGGAATTGATATGTCTTCTCAGCTATTCTAACAGTAAGCCTTTGCCAGTCCAGGAATACAAGCAGAAACCTTGGAAAGCTACTTTCATTTTATGCATGCTTGACAGTAAAAGCTTAAAAATTGAAATTTATTACCTAAAAGGCAGGAAAGCAAACGAAAATGTTGTCTTTTTCTGCCAAGAAATAAGTGCAGTGGTCTCCAGTGAAGTAGAACTTGATGTGAAAAATCCAGGAAGAAGAAAGAATTTTATGTGTCTGCCTTTGGTTTTATCAGATCAGGCGATGTGCAACACAGCTCGTTGAATAACTCCATGGCTTTTTGCCACAGGAGGGAAAAGAACAAAAGCAAAAGTTTATATTTAATTTTATTTTATTCACAATTACAAAAATTCTGAGATCTCTGAGCACAAGCTTAACTGAAAATATTTCCAATTTTAATTTAAAGTGCATATAAATACACTTATTAGCATATACTTACCTCCCTCTTGAAAGTTTTCACAAAAGAGAATAGAAAAATAAGGTAGGAAAACCCAAATGAAGTAGATCAAGGTAAAGTTTAGATTAGGTAGGTGCAATAACAGATTAAAGTATGGGTGCTGTGTATACGCAGTATGAGTACAGTTTGTGTGTGAGAACATCTGAAGGTTTATTTCTCCTTCATTGCCTTTAATTACTTTTTGTTAGGTTCCAGAGCGTGGAGGGTAGTTTTCTTCAGAAAGAATACTCTGGTTGGTACACACCCCATTAATTTGTGTAATATCACTGCTATCCTAACTGAATAACTTTTTAGGTGTTTGGGTCTTTTTTCTCTCTCTCTTTAGTTTGCTCTTCACATGCTGACAGAGGTCTGAGTCAGCCGCTGATTTGGATGATTAATAAGGATCACCCTTTATAATTTCCCACACTCGGGCCTGCCCCCAGGTTTAAGTGGTTTTGAACTCAACTAAATATACTACTCCTTTATTTAAGTTAAATGAAACTTTAAAGCTTTTGAATAGAGAAAGCACAAAGTGAAGAAAAAAAAAATCCTAAAAAAACAAACCAGAAAGAAATGCTAATTTGTCTCTCTTCATCTTTGCATGGTGTCATTGCAGGTATTTCTTACATCCAGTCTTTGTTTTAGTAAAATCAGTCATTCTTTTCTGAGGTTCAAAAACCTCTATACTGTACTATGGTCCATCTATAGCATTTTTTTCTTCCTTTGAGGTAGAGCTGTCTGTTCCAGCATGAGCTCTGGAGGCTCTGGAACTGCACTCTCTTGCCTACAGGATGCAGTGGGTTTTGTTATCCTTGTTCCCAGAGCCAGCTGAGTTGTTCACCATACCTGCCTTAAGTCTACCCTCTTCATGCCATTTGGCCTCTCTTACTCTTGTAAGGAAACACAACACTGTGGGGATATATATATATATGTTTTTTTAAGAAACACTGTTGGTAAGACATTTACTAAAAAAGTGAACTTTCATTTTAAGACACATAATTTTATTTCACATTTATTACTTCAGCCTCCCATATTTTTTTGTTGGTCATGCATCTCAGCCTTGTAAGATGAGAACGTTTTAATAATTGGCACTATGGGTAGAAACATAAATGCTGAACAGATGCATCTCAGCTAATTTTTAAGGTACTTGACCAGTAACCTCCCTCTATTTTGGCACTCCTGTTTTTATTGTTGTCTGTTCTTAGGTCCCTTCAGCCATCTTATATTATTCTTAGCCATCTCCTGACTAGTATCCTAACATCCAGGTTTACCCAACATTTCCCGTTCTGGTTTGTATCATTTACAATATTGTTCTTATGTGCTGAATTTAGACTAGAACTTTGTGCCCAAGTTAAACATAATTTCACCAAAGAGAGCACCTATTTTTCATTTGGTTTAGGCAATGTCATTATTTTTTCTCCCTTTGGGGAATTTTTTTTTCCATTTCCATGGGGCTGGAGTGTGGAAAAGGAGAGAGGAAAAGGAGACAAGAAGAGAACTAAATGAAATTATACCACCAAAGAGTACTTCCTTTAAGAAAACGCTCAACTTGGACATGATAAATGATGAGTTTCAGCAGAAGATATAAGAAAATGGTTCTTCCATTATAATCAAGGAAAATGAAATGAAACTCAGTGCTTCATTAATTTTCCTCTAGGTCTTTCAGATTCAAACAGAGATTTGGGTTTTATCTTTATGTGTAAGATAGCAGGATGTCGGGGTTTTTGCTGTATTTGAATTTTGGCTACTTTAACTAATTAGGACAGAGCAAAAGTCATATATCTCTGTAAATAACAAGTGACAAAATGTAATTTTTTAGATAGTCATATATACTTAATATAAAAGTATTCCCAAGATCCAATTAAATTATGTTAAATTATTCATTGTAATTATGTTTCATTTCAGGACCTACAATTACAGGAGCTAATACTGATTAAGTTTCATTTATACCATTTAGACAAGAACTCAGCAGCTGTGATAGAACCATGCAACCTCTCTACATGACATTGCAGTGGTAAGAACAAATGATAAACCTCAGAGGTAGGAAACTGCTCAGCAATGGCTACAGGTATTGATTGCTTATGATTGCAAACTGCACATGCAGTCTTATGCTGTGACAAGTAAAGTTTCAAATTCCCTCTGCAACATTTTAGTAACTCTAATAAGAAACTACCTTGATTTTTTTTTTTTTATGGTGCAATGATGTCCCTGTTCTGTTTTCAAAACCATTCTCTGCCTAGAAGTCTGAATTTTATCCATAATGAGATCTTTCTTCCCCAGTTTTCCAAAAGAAAATGCCGTAAAATTAGTTATGGACATGATCTGAAGTTATCTGTGGAGCAGCATCAGTTTTTATCGAAGGAAATCAGTGAGGCTGGAGCATGAGTCACCTGGTGGGAGCAAGCTGAGGACTTCAGGCAGACCGGCGTATTGCAGAACAGCAGGCTATTGTAACAACATTCCACTACATTTTAAATGTGAATAAGGTAATAATTAGCTGTACCACCACTCTGCGTTTCATTTGAGAGCAACAATAATACAGCTGTGTATCTTGAACAAAATTAGACTACAGTAGCTTCAATCTATTCAAAGATAGCCAGAAATGCAGTGCTGCTAAAGATAATAATAATAATGGAACTTCTTTCCCAGGAGCTCTTTTCTCAATAAAATGTAACACATGGATTACACTATTCTATTATAGTTAAATGGCTGAAATGAATTAATAGGCTTCAAATATGTGGAAAAGTTGAGGAAAGAATAAAATAAGTAAAATATGGGCTCTGGGGCAATTACCTGAACTACACAAAATATTCCTACATATCTTATGAATAATGGGGTGTAGCAAGGGAATAGAATGCAGCTACCACGGCATCCTCAGATATCTTGTGTCTCCTCTAACCACCTTCATCAAACAGCTACGTCCACCAAGTGTAGCTAAGGGAAAATCTACTGCCTCAATATAACTTGCCCGTTATCTTGCCTTGTGCTCTTACATCAGCATCAAAACAAAGGTGATTATTTCCTCTACTTTCAATCTCTTGAACACACTAAGGGAGGAGTGGTTTAGGAATGATCAGTTGAGTGCCCCCACTGAGACTCTCCCCCACCTTTCCCACAGTATCCCTCTGCAGCAGGATGGGGTTGAGAACTGGAGGCACAAAAGGCTAAGATCACAGGCTGAGAGAAGAATACTTGAAAAATTTACTGGAAACAGCAATGTGAGAAGGAAATGATCAGTAACAGTAACAATATTAATAACAAAATTATACAGAAGAGAAGGTGATTCACATACAGAAATATGGACCCCAAGACAATGAACAGCTTCACCCCCCACCCACAATATTTTTACAACTGGAAGCTACATCTTTCTTATCCAAAGCGAGCGTCCCTTAACTCCTGCTCCCAGCAATGACAAGAGATGGTATAGATAGTGTAGAATAATGTCCTAGCCATGCCCCCTCAGCAACATCCCTCTTCTAGCTACAGCAAAAACTTAACTCTGTCCTAGTCAGAGCCAGTATATAGAAATAGCAATTTGGGATTCTGTAACTGTTGTTTTAAAAGATATTTTTCATTTTAGTGTACAATACTGCAGTAACTTTAAGGTGACACTGTGGAAAAAAACTATTTAATATTTCATAATTTATTGTCAATAACAAAAACCGAGTAAAAATATAAAAAATAAAAAATACTATTAAATAGTTAGGATGGTACTTTTTTTTTGTTTCTTAGACAACTAGCTCATCTGCTGCTTAGAGTTCTGACTATAAGCACAGTATTTAATTCTTACTTCCAGACATGAAAAAAAAATCCAAAATTGCTGTTTTTCAGAAGGAAGACAGTAAAACTGAAGAACCTTCTGAAGCTTTGTTGATTTCTGACAGGATTCAAATCGCATTTCTAAATCAAGACCTGGCTCCTAACCCTGCTTGAAAGGCAAAGCAAGACCCACACAGTCCAAACAGTTTGCTTCATGTTCTCCCTTTCATTTTCTTTCCCCTGTTTTGTTCCCTCCTGTGATTACATCTTTAAATAAGTGCACTTTTATTTTCCAGCAGAGCTATAAATAAGACATAACATGTCATATCTTTTCAGGGATAGTACTATCTGAGAGTTTAACTGATTTGCTAAATCATTCCTGAAAACTATGTTTTGTTGGCCGTCAGAAGTGTGTTTGATAGTAGGACTATATAACACCTCTGCTACTGAATGTAATGTGAGAAAATCAATTTATTCTGTTACAGCTTTTGTTTCTGCTACTTTTGATTAATAGCAAAACAACAAACAAGTAAACTATTATTTGACAGCTTCACTGCATTAAAAATAAACATAGCAGAAGTAATTATGGTCCTGAATACCACCTACCCCTGCTTGTCAGCTATATAATATAGTCAACCTCTGTCTCATTTTCCATCTATCCTGCAGATTGTCTCAGTGAGGTTAAACCAGGGAAGAAACAATCACTACAGGAATTGCACTGTATACTTAAAGAGCTTGGTAAAGGAAGATTTTTAATAGAGAGGAGGCAAAGACCCATTTCCCTTTGGAGCTTCCTAAGACTTTGCACTCCTGCCTAGAGAAGTTTGAACCTTGGTGGTGTAGGGATGTATGAAGCCTGAATACTTGAAAGGCAGCTCATATGCACATCTGCAAGTATGGTTAAATGTGGCAGAGGCACAGTTGCTAGATTTTTGACAAGCCAGTTCAATATTGGCAGATTTATCTCGTTAGGATGATCAGAAAGTGGAGTTTCATCAGGTGAGGCACAGGCAGTGCATGCTATCAATGCCATGATGATTTTTGTCTTTTCTTTTATACCCCCGTTATACCTTTTTACAATTTCTGTATTCTTGGTGCTTTTTGCCTACATTCTTGGACTTGTTTGTTAAGCTGGGAGACTGAACATTTTAGAAGCTATGAAGCTTCTGGATCAGTCTGTCCCAGAATCAGTGCCCCAGACCCCAAGGTCCTCTCCAGACCACATTTTGTAAACAAATATAGAACCATCCAGGGGAAGGTTCCTTGGGGAGGGGGGGCTCATTCAAGCCTCTCATTGGGGAAGCTTTGATAGATTTGCTAATTAGTAAGACCTACAAGGTTAGATCAGATCCTGGGTGGGGGATTGAGGTGGCCATTGAGGGGTTCACGGAGATGCATTAGATCTGGATGTACTGCACTTGAGGAACCTTAAAAATACTAAAGTAAAATCCCTTCTCCCTTCTAATCGTGTTTGACTCTTGATTTTAAGACCAGGAAAAGGCATCACTACAAAAACTGGAAAATGGGTAAAAGTCTTTGTGGCATAAATTTCTAAGAAAGACTGCACACCTTTTTTCTCCTGTTGTTTGTCTCCACATGAAGTTATGAAATCAAGTGGCAAACAGTTTCCTACAGACATCTGACTGCTCTGTTGATTGTTTAATCCTGGTAATTGGAGAGATTTAATTATTCCTAAAGGATGAAGTCTCTGCCAAGCACTGCTCACTACCTTAGTGGAATCCTTTGTGCACTAAACTCAACCTTGAAATGTGTTATTGCTCTGAGGCCATCAAGCATATCTTATCTGACTCTGAATATGCTGCTCTTCTTTTCCCTCCCATTCTCTTTATTCCATCTTTAAATGGTTTATTTGCAATATGTATTGTTTCTGACATGCAGTGCCAGGAAAACAGAAGTCAGACCTGCATTTTGCCCTCTCTATCCTAACCCCAAACTTAACAAGCATCACCATCACTTCAAGTTGCATTTCACTTTTGAGAGATGCTGAGAAAGAAGGGAAGCATGATGCTTTGTACTATAAGATGCTGCATATGAGCAGAGTATGGGAAAGTAGCTCTTTCAAGGCTGTCATAAGCCTTTTTTTCTGCTGATGTTAAGTGGGAGCAGAAGCTTTCAGTACTTTTGAGAATAAAACTCACACACACAATAGGTGTGATTTTCAAAAGAAGGACAGGGAGAGAAGAAAGGAGAAAGTAATTCATGTTTGGCACAAAGTGCTCCCTTTTACTTGAGCCGAAATTTACTCAGTTTTTACTGCTTCATAGAAAACATATTGAAATCTCATTCCATTACCTTTCTAAACCCCAAGAATATTTTTCCTGAAACTTGTTCCAGCACTCACATATAAACTCACACCTTTTTCTGGTTTTGACTTTGAGTTCTAAATTGCTTCTGAAAAATGCAGTTCATGACACATTTCTTACAGTGCCAGATATCCTCAAAATAACCATCCATCTGCTTCTATTGCAATGACCAAGCAATGAATGCTGAAAAAACTTTATGAAACAATAATGTGATACAACATAGCAATCAATTGTGTACTTTTATGGCTGCTGAAGGCTTTCGCTTTCCTCTGTAAATAATCTATCTTAAGTGCACACGGATTTCCATCAGTCTTCCTATTATGCCATTCATTGCAGTCATACTTTATGTAAGAAAAGACATATAGCTGGACAAATACCTGATCTTGTTCAATTTTACCCTTATCTTTTACAGAAGAAAATGGAATATTTATTTTACCAAAAGCTTTCTGGAGTTTTGTACTGAAGACAGAGTATCATTGAATAATACTCTGCATTCATCCTGCTATCATTTATTTTGAAAAAATACAAAAAGCAGCTCTTACAGAAGTTTAAGCAGTAAAACTATTGTTAGAATGATTTGGGCTTGTATTGATTTTCCTTTGAAAATTAATGTAAGATTCATATTGACATAGTTATCTTAATTCAGTTTGTTTGACCTCAACTGAGGAAATAACTTAGACTTAAACACCAACAAACATCTATAGAACACAGTTTGGAAAAGCCAGAGAATTTTTTTACTAAGATTGACTGAGAACTGGCTGAACAGTAGAGTCCAAAGGGTCATCATCAGTGGCACAGGACCAAGCTGGGGATCTGTCACTGGTATTGTCTCACAAGTTTCCATCCTGGGCACAGCATTGTTTAACTTATCCATCCATGACTCGGATAAAGGGGCAGAGGCCTCCTCAGCAATGTCACTGACAACACAAAGCTGGGAGCAGTGGCTGACACCCCAGAGGGCCGTGCAGCCCTTCAGAAGGACCTCAACATAATGAAGTGTTGCTGTCGTGGGACAGACGGGGAACTGACCAGTATGAACTGTGGCTTATGCCAAGTCACAGGAAATGTCATCATGCAAGGGAATGGCAGAAGCAATCAGTGCTGTGAGCTGGATCAGCAAACAAATCTTGTTGTTTAGCCAGCCAAGTAGGTGGAGTAGATAGTGCTTGGAATAATGGTCTAAGAGTTAACTATGGCAAACTGCTAAACTTTTCTCCCTTTCTTTGCTGTAATTCACGTGGCTGCAGAAATTGAGATGGAGGGTAACAGTACAGCCAAGAAGGCGTTTGTGTTGATTAAGAGGGACCACAGGTCTTGCTTTTTGAGTTTTGTGGGACAAAATTGGACTCTTTAAATCCTGGAGAAGAGACATTTAAAAAATGTTATTCGAAGAAATACCATTAATGGAACGTGTCTTTGAACTTGGAAGAGAATCCAAATTTTAAAAATACCTAATGAAAGCAATCTCAAATATTGTAGTGACTAGCAGATACATACACTTATTTTTTGTGGGAAGCATCATATAAACTTAATATAAGAAGAAAACTTCCAAGTACATGAAACCCCAGAGTGTTGATGCTCACTGTTTTCCTGCTCAGTTGTGTGTTAATTTCGATTTTTATCTACAGAAATTATTCAAAAGACATGTTATACTTACTAGAAGAGTGCCAGTGTGGGAGTCTGGCTTATGAAAATGTGAGGTCCTGAAAAATGATTTTCAAATTTTTATTTATTATCTGGTCAGATACACAAAATGATTTATACCAGTCTTCTTCTGAAGCTGTGGAGTGAGAAATACAATTGAAATTGCTGCAGACAATATTCTGGTTGTTCCCAGGAACTGGCAGAGCAGAGAAATCTTCCCTGCCAAGAAAGACAGAAAAAAGGAGATGCTGTAGAAATAATGGTATTTTCTGGAGTACAATAAACAGAACATTAATGTTGGTTCCTTTCTAGCAAGCAGCTCTTGGAGTTAGCTAAAAGGGAATTAAGACTAGGATACATGAGGCATGAAGAATGAATATTAAACAGAAAAGGCTGGAATACTGGAGTCAAAAGCAAAACTGCTGCAAAAGGGCAAGAAATATTTAACAGACTGCATCAAGTGCAATTTTTTTGTCCTTGTAGTGTTACAGATATTGTTTATTTTAGCCAGATTTGTTTCCCTATATATTTCTTTTTCTTGTCTTATTTCATTGCAAACCACACAGGATCAGGCAAGGCCCTTTTGCACATCTTTTATCTGAGCTCTGAACTCTGTTAAATACATAGTTTCTTGCAAAGGAATTTAATTATTACTTAATTCTTTTTTCCCAAAATCATACATTTTCATTGCCATTTTAATAATCCTCACCAACTTAAAATACTGTCCAGTGCTTATTGGCTTATAGATCCAATTGTCAACACAACAATACTGCTAATCATATAATTGGAAGGACTTTGTGAAATTACTTGTGGCATTTTTTATGACTTGAAATTTAAGACAACACATGGAGGACATTTAACCTCTGTCATTTTATTACAAGCATAATTTATTCTTTGACCTGTAACTTCTACTTTGCATACTGGAGAATTACCAAAATATTGTTGATTGAGGGAAAGATCTGAAACTCTGCTGAGACAAGAGTGGGAATATTTTGTTCTTTCAGAAAACAAAGGGAAAATGAAAATTCTTCCCTTGTCCATCCTACCCACATCCCTTACCTTCTCGCCCACCTCCTCTAAAGACAACTTCATTCTGTTCACATTACCTGTTTACTTACATGAAAACTGAAAGATGACTTTCGAGGAATTCTTCACAGTTTCAACAATGTCTTTTGAACTTTTAGGATACCACCTTGTGAGAAGAAAAAATAACTTCATTCTATTTCAAGATACATGGGCAGATAAAATAATTCTTTCCTTCATCCTATATTCATCTGCTATCACAGATATCCTACTGGTTATATTAAATAAACTGAAAGGGGAAGGGTGAAGAGATGAATAATTTTATTTGTGAGTATTTGAAATATAGCTCTTCATTGGATCTGTGAAATATAGGATGCTTTCCTATGAAAAAATAATGACAAAGCATCTTTTTGGATGGGGAATTTTTTTTGAGATTACAGGTTTATTTCTTCTTCAGGCTAATGAAAAAAGCTGTTGTAAGTAAATAGTGATCTAAGAAAAAAAAAAGAGAGACTAGTTTGCTCAGTTTGGTTTTCCTTTGACCTTTTCTATCATGTTTAAGGGATAGTGATAAGGAAATTTAGAGGAAGTTTAAACTTTTTATCATTGCTCTCTTTTCTCAAAACATGCAACTCAGTGTTTTGGGAAGACAGATCAATAAGCTATCCTTTTATGAAGCTGAAGTCTTGGTGGGAAGAAATTGTTTTCTTTTGGTCATCTTGAGTCAGCCTCATTATTATATCACTGACCAAAATTTTCATAAAGTCTACAGGTAGATGACAATACTGTGTGCCACACATTTCCACTATCAATATTTCAGACATATGAAATTTTTACTTTTTTTGTTCCCATCACGGCTTCCTCTGCCCTAAAGCATATTACCTATTAAGGATAAATATTCCCTTTTTAATGGATTTTACTGTCCTTGATGTCTTGCAGAGGTAAGGAACTCTTCATAGGATTGCTAGCATGTTTGGATTGTCCTGTTTCTTTGAGATAACTAAAAACCCTGTAGTAAAAATAGTCAGGAGCTCAGCTCAAGACTATGTACCTCTGAAAACATTATTAGTTAAGCATCATAACATGTTCACATGGACTGTGAGTTGTTCAGAGCACAAGAAACAAACTTATGGCCAGGATATACTAAAGAATATATTTAACATTCACTTTAATAGAACACTTTTTCTTCATTTATTCATTTTATTATAATAGAAAACTTTTTATTCATCAGTCTTATTTTCTAATGATATACAGGTTGCTTGTATAATAAAGTTCCAAAGATTGCTTCACTTTCCCTCAGCTGTGAGGTATTTTGAAAGGAAATATAGTTTAAATAAAACTGGAATTTAGAATACTTTTAAATGTTAGAAATGGAACTTCTTTAAAAGAAGGAAAGGACAACAATTAACCCTTTCACCAGCATTGTAAAATTCTGACTAACTGTAATCGGTGTGTCATTTAAAATAAAAATACTGTAAGCCTGTAATGCACTGTGACAGATTGTCATAAAGACATAGTGGTACTGATGTTGCAACCAGCAGCTGACAGTTGAGCTTCATTTAAGGAAATATATATACACAGCAAAAAAGAGAATCATATTTTATGAGCAAAAATAGATGCTAAGGTCTGATTTCAGTATGATTTCTTTGTTTCTGTAATTCTGCCATGACTTCTGACAAAAAAAAAAAATAGATGCAAGAGGATAAAAATATATCTTTTCACTTACTCTTATGATCTCTGCTGCTTTTCATCACATTATTGATGTTAAATAAGCTTCAATGAGTAATCTAGAGATAATAATTAAATAAAACCTTATGTATTTAACCTTAAGAAAATATCTTGTCTAAGTAAAAAAATATCTAATGTCTAAGTAATAAAAGCTTTTCTTGTTAGTTTGGGTGACTAAAACCTTTTTTTAAAAGTTTATTCTTCAAGTAACCTTTGGAGTAAGAAAAATAAATGTGCTTATGAGATAACATGCTATTTAAACCTTTCTTTAAGTTGACTAATTTAATAAGAGAAAGCCTTTATCCCAGATACTTCATAAGAGTCCTTGTTGTAATGATGGAGAGTGACTGATAAACTCAGTTTTTCCCATTTGAAAATGAGTCTGACAAACACACCTCAAAAAAGAAAAAACAAATTGAAGCTATTTTTATTTTTTAAAAATACCTTTAATAGACGGTTTCCTCTATGTTCTCACATTTCTTTCATTTTGTGCATTTCTGGAATACTACTGTTAAGAAAAATATTGTGGACTAAATTGCAACCGAATTGAATTAAATTTTGTAAAAAGCATTTGGGTGTGTGGGCTTGTTTTCTAAGGCCATAGTACTCCAGATGTGTTGACATGATGTACTGTAATATATTTCGCAACAACTGTTTTAAGCACTTCAGTTTTGAAGGAGATACAGAAAAAAAAAGGTAAATATCTTGGGTTTGTTACATCTCTTTAATATTCTGTGCACAAAATTCCAGCAGTAGAGACAACCATAGGTAGATGTGTTCATACTGAAATGCAAAGTGGTCCAGCTGATTATGGAGATTTTCTAATTAAATACATACAGTGAGCATAATCAATTTTCTGATTATCATTTCAGGCATGCTACAGGATGATTTTTCTCATACACTTTTCAGTATTCAGGATTAGTTTAATCTGGTTCTGCTTTTTGGAGGGGCAGGGTACGTTCTCCCTGCTGTCAGATTGCAAAAGAACAACTGTTAACATCAGTCCAGAAGGTCTGTGAGCTAAACACTGCAGGCAGAGCCCAGAAGGGCCCTAAAAAATACTCTGAAAGAAAAGAGGAAGGTCTCCTTTGCAGCAGGTATGCTGAAGTGGGCAAAAATAATCCTGGCCACCATGGTCCAGTGGGGTTCCTGCAGGGCATGTGTTTTTCCCCACTAAAGTGAAGTCACACCAATTAACTAAAGCACACAGCCCTGTGTTATTGAGACTCAAGTCTGTTTTGCAGCTCACTACTGCGATATTTTGTAAATCTACATGGTTCTCTGTGAAGCGGAATCATACTGCAGGGACTTGCCCGTGGTTTATGAATCTGCATGCTGGGAAGATGAAAACAAGGAGAGGGTGGCAGGGTGTACATGATGACACAGGGGTGGGGCCACACAGGCTGGCTCCTGCTGCAGAGCTGTGTGGAAACAGGCTTATCTTGCAGGACGACAGCCACCAGGATGCAGGACAACAACACAGGGGCTATGAAATGATAGACACCCTCCTATTTAAGCAGGAGGAACCTATATAAATCTCACAGACTCTACTGCAGTTTGGAAAACCAGATGCAGAGAAAGCCAGAAGGGTATTTCTGTACAATGTGCTGACCTGTGCTGCACATGAGACAGTTCATTAAGAGCCAAACGATAATGACTCTGGGAAGATAAGGTTTCTAAATGGTTAAACTGATTTCTGAATGTTTAGCTAGCCAGCCATAATCCACAGGTGACACCCCTGTATATAAATCTGTATTGGTAATCAAAATACCTAAACATAAAAGCATTTAAGATTAAAATCTAGCAAGAAAGATGAACAGAAAACAGAATACATTATTTTCCATGGTCTCTGGTTTGCAATTAAAGTGAAACAGACCTGGCTGCTAGAATACATCACATGTATTGTAGTTTCACTTACTGGACAGCAAAAATTAGAACTGGGGAAAGTACTCCCTTTAGATTACAGTCTTTTCTTCCTAAGTGGGATATTTCTGTTGTCAAAAAACGCGCATCATACTGAAAAACACTCATCCAGTGAGTGTGTTAGTGTCCACAGTAAGACCTCATTAGTATTCTGGCCCTGTAAACATTGATGACAGCAATCCCTTAGTGTAAGCTGGTTTATAGAGTTGTATAATATTATTGATGTTAGTAAGGGAAAAAGAAGCAGGTGGATATACCATCTGTCATTGCTACCTAAGTGATAATTTACAGAAAAAAAAATTAGAACAGTTTGGTTCAATACAAAGGAAAGAAACTGTAAATTTTGGAGAAAAAAAATTCTAACAAACAGCAGTGCTTTCTCTGTTGGCTTCTCTTTGTGTCAGTTTGCAAGTAAGAGCAAATATAAAAGGTGTATGCTTAAAGAACATGAAGGAAGAAATATGAAAAAAATATAGACAATTTATGTAATTTTTCAGGATTTAGGATCCAATCACAATGTTTTTTCTTGCAGTAATATTAATACCTGCACAAAACAAATTTGGAGACTGAGACTGATTACAGACTGAGGAGAACAGGCTTGACACCTGGATATACAAACTGACATTCTATGTCCAGATTCCCTTGTGAAGGGTGATGGAGCAGAAAATGTGTTGTCTAAAAAGTCTTCAGCTTAGATATCATGGGAAACAGAACCATGGGGAGCACTAGAAAGCATTGCTACTGTGTTTTCACAGAGACATACTGACAAAATACTTTAACTTAGTTTTATCCCTCATTTGAATTTAAAGACCTTGAGCCAAATTTCCAATAGATATATATCAACATTATGATATCCATTGTGTAGGTTGCAGATCTGGCTCCTCCTATGCAATATGCCTCTCTGTAAAATCAGTGATAAGTACATTTTACCCTTGAATGTTGACTACTCTTCCCAAAGTCAAATTAAAAATTAAATTTAAAATTGTTCCATGTCTGCTTTCTTAACAACAAGAAACTGTTTTTGTTTTGAAACACTCATTAATATTCAATTTTAAAAAAAAGGAAAAGAGCTGGAAGCAAAGAAAATGTAATGGTATGTCAGCAGTGGTAGAATAAAGATGCAACATCCTCCAGTAAATGTTAGAATGGGGGGATCTAACATTATTTGAATCCTGAATATGTTTGGCTTTAAGGAAAAGCTTTCATTTTAGTGTGCTCTCTTTCTGTATTTGAACAAGCAAGTTGTGAAATCTTTGAAGACTTCGTGTGTATAATAACCACATTAGTGGAGTCCAGTTTCAGCTCTGGTGGCAGCTGTTAATTGTAATAAATGCATATACCAGTGAGAAAAAGACAGTAAGGGCACAATTTGTATAGCTAGTCAATGCAACAAGAATTCTGAAACTCAGTCACTGATCATAAAGTTTTTGTAAGATCATAAATTGATCTTATATTATTGATCATAAATTTTCCTGTTCATATAGGAAAACAATGCACTGTATCATTTATGAGGAGATAACCAATTCTTTTAATTCTACCCATGTTCTAACAGTACTTTTTCCTAATAATTCAAAATTCAGCCTAACTTCCAGGAGAAGCAATGAATCTCCAGTTGTCTGTTAATATTTGCTGGTGTTGCCTCCTGTTACCTTTCCTTTTCATCTACCATTTCTGCACTTCTGGGAATGAAGATGAAAGCTCAAATAGAGGGTAAAGCAAATGATAAAAGAAAGTGTGAAAGAGAGTGGTGGAATTTCTGAGCAACTACTTTAATGAAGATGCTGAATTCTGCAGTGTCAGAGTGTACCTTGGAAGGATTCTCAGAAAGCACCCGGAATTCACAGAGGTGTTCTCTTTAGTTAAGATTTTTCTGCTACTGAAGAGAAGTGCAGTTCAAGCTGCCTCAAAATCTGCACTTGTCATTGACTGGCAAGTAACTGCAGGTTGCATTTGCCTTTCCTTGCATTCTTGAGGTTTTGGCATCTTAGCAGACTGCTTATTGTGACTTATAATCAAAACCAGGTGCAATCCTGAAGCAGAGAAACTAATTTTCCAAGAGCTGAGCTTTGAAAGGTATGAAGAGGCAGTTGTTTTTTCTAAACTTTGAATTTTTTTTTTCTAAACTTGACTTTTTTCTATTACCTTGAATTGTTATGAACATGCAATTGACTCTTAAAAAAAATAGATTAAATATGTCAAATATTATACTCCTGTACCAAATTACTGTGCCACATTAGTCTTCTGCATAACTCTACAGGAAGCAAAGCTTTCAACACTACCTGATACATAGGTTTTTGTCTTTCCATTCAAAGTTTGTCTCGTACAGCTTTACTTCCTAGGTTTATCTGCAGTGCAGTCTTAAAACAAAACAAAATGAAAACCACCAGAAACCTGTTTCCTTTCATCTCTGAACCACAGAATATCTATTAAAAAAAAAAAACAAAACAAAACCCAACAATTAATAATGTTTCCTAGAGGAATGTTCCTTCAAGTTACTTCCTCTACTATAAAAAGATTGTGACACAACCAAAAGAGCTGTTGTGCTTATCTTTTCTTGTCATGCTAGGGATTTAAGTGGTGTAACTGAGCAGGGACAATAAAGATGAAATTGAATTCTGGAAATAAATATGTCGTATGGAAATCTTTCCCTGCCACCCTTGGATTTTTAAAAGAAAACTGGAAAAGCATATTCTGAATAGTGGATTTGTATTCAAAAAATACCATATATCTCCAGATTACAAATTATATTGCCAAAATATGCAATGACCTATAGGATAAAGGAGGCTGTGAATAGATTAAAGTTATTGAAATGTGGCAAGTGGAAATGATACATGCAAAGTAAATGTTTGTGTGTCGTGAAAAACACAGAGCCCTCTATTAGCACACAGGGTTACCCTTGAAGACAGTCAAGGAGGGAAGAAAAGGGGATCAGCCTTTCATTTTTATTTGTATGATATATGATGAAAGTTGGCTTTATTTAAGAATAGAAAGAGCTGTGTAGGAAATATGATTCATTTTTAAGCAAAAGGATGTTCTAATTACCAGCTCTGGCTTTCTATCAGAAGGGAATTTTCTTGTGCATACCATGCAGCTTCCATTTTGTCGTACACATTAAGCTGCTACTGAAGAAGGAACTTCTGCTTTATCCCATGAATACAGAAGGAAAAAGGAACATTAGTTAGTGACTAAATGAAGTTTAAATAGAGAAAGTGCTGGCTTATGGAGCTTGGGAGAGGCCTACCCTGGATGCACATACAGATTGAGGAAAAGGCAGCTGGAGAGCACCACCACAGGAAGGAACC
Organism: Rhipidura dahli; assembly: GCA_013399225.1. Classification (NCBI taxonomy): domain Eukaryota; kingdom Metazoa; phylum Chordata; class Aves; order Passeriformes; family Rhipiduridae; genus Rhipidura; species Rhipidura dahli. The sequence continues at coordinate 47,993 of VXAC01007008.1, forward strand.
TGGAGACTTGGTTGATGGCGAGTTGAACATGAGCCAGCAGTACCCTGGCAGCGAGGAGGGCCACCCGTGTCCTGGGGGCACCAGGCACAGCATCACCAACCAGGCAAGGGAGGGGACTGTCCCAGCCTGCTCTGCTCTGGGGCAGCCTCACCTCCAGTGCTGGGGGCAGGGCTGCGTGCCACAACACAGAAAAGACACTGAGCTGTTAGAGAGTGTCCAAAGGAGGGCACGAGGATGGGGAAGGGCCTTGAGGGGAAGCGTGTGAGGAGTGGCTGAGGGCACTTGGTCTGTTCAGCCTGGAGAGGAGGAGACTGAGGGGAGACCTCACTGCAGCCACAGCTCCCTTGTGAGGAGAAGAGGAGGGGCAGGCACTGATCTCTCTGCTGAGCAATGGCAGGACTTGAGGGAATGGCCTAAACTTGTGTCAGAGGAGGTTTAGGTTGGATACTAGGGAGAAAGGTTCTTCCCTAAGAGAGTGTTTGGGCACTGGAACAGGCTCCCCAGGGAAGTGGTCACAGCACCAAGCCTGGAAAAACATTTTGACAATGCTTTCACACATACATGGAGTAACTCTAGCAAATGTCCTGTTCAGAACCAAGGCTTCTACTTGACTCTTGTGAGTCCCTTTCAACTCAGGATATTCCAGTTCTATGAATCTAAAGTCCTACCTTAAGTTTTAAAAATCAAGTAGAGCAGAAATTTTCTGGTCCTTCAGGAAGGGCCTGTACTGCACTGTAATCACAATGAGCCTCTTAAACAGCCTGCTCCCAGCCTGCCCTATAATCTATTTTCCGGAAAAAACTTGTACCTGGCTGTGTGAACTCATTCTCAGTGTGCTCCTGGAGGACTCTTGCACGAAGTCTGTGAATTTTCCGTAGGAAAATAAGGGTTTAGCAAGCAGATGAGCCATGGAGCGCTGGCTTCTGAGGCGTGCCAGGCACGTCGGGCAGCCTGCGGAGCACACTGGCAGTGAGGCTGGGAGCTGAGACACTGCAGCCTCCCGAAAGCTGACCTGCAGAAGGCAAAATTATGTGCCTGGCTTTACACATCTGCCCCTCAGGGACAGTGCGAGATCTCTGCTGCTCTCCTCCTCATATTTGTAACCTGCAGGTCTGGGCAGAGACTCACCTTCAAATTCTAGAAAAAAACAGTGAAAGCTCAGCATTTGAGGTAGTAGATTTAAGCTCTTAAGTAACTGACAGTTGTTTATATTGCCCAATTTTCTTCTCTGTTTACAGTGAGGTGGGTTTTTTAATTATTAAACTGGAAAAATCCAAGCCCACCAAAGCAAATGTGTCACTTGTAATTATGTTGATTTTGACAGGGCCATCTTGGCATTCTTATTGTACTGTTATTGCACAACAGTAAAAATAGAATGATTTAGATGGTTTGGAAATCACAGGGGATTTGTAGATTCTTCCTGAATTAAGGAAAAAAGAAGAAAATCAGTAGCAACGGCTAACCAAGACAATTTGGCCACCTTATTTGCTAGTAATTAGTTACCATTTTGTGCCTTTGGCAGCTCATTAATTGACAGTAATAATAAGATCTAGAGATGATCCTTGCTGGTGTCAACAGTGATTATAGAAACTTTATTTAAGCATGAATATGCATGTTCTGCTCTAAGTCCTATGAACTTCTTGCACTCTCATCTTTTTCTGGTAAAGGCCATTAAAAAAAAGTAATGGAAAATATATTTTTTTCTTTTTTTTTCTCTACAGGATGTCCAAATATTTGTAAGGATGTCCTGGATGTGTGCAACAATTACCTGAGAGCTGCTGGGCTAGTAACTGAAAAAAATTACTTTACATTTTTCAGTGTCAGCAAGGATTTTCTATTCATTCAACTAACTTGTCAGTATTTGCAGATGGTTCTTTTTCCTGAATCTGCTGCAGCTTTCACAGGGTGTTTGTTGTTATTGAGTTTTGTTCACTATTCTAATGAAGCCTTCATCTTGTTATTTTATCACTTTGCACTTTCATCATGTTTTCTTCCGACTGCATAAAAGAATTTCTCCTTCTGTGGAATAAACAGGCTTTCTGAAGAGATACATCTTAAATATGAATCTCATTAAAACTTCATTATTAGATACTGTTATAATATTAGTCAAATGCTTATCTGTTGGAATAATTCTTTTGCTAAAGGTAACTAAGCCTTAATTTTACTCATAGTTGTACATTTAAAAGAATTTTGATTAAACTTTTGAAGTAGACATCCATAACTACAGTATTACTGAACCACATTTTTCAGAATTGTCTAGATCTGTCAAAAATGTTGATTTTCTTTTACTGAAAATTTACTGTCTACTTTACTGCTGAGAGCCTGTAAATTGTACTTCTAGATTAGGATAACATGGAAGCAAACACAGGTAGAAAATGCAAATCTACTAACAGAGCAGACAACCCAGTATTTTTTCCCTTTTAGTGGGAAAATTACACTAGGGAAATACACAGATAATAAATATGATGAGAAAAGAACATACGTGAGCTGAGGAAATAGATATAGTGCTGTAGGTACATTAATTTTTTGTGATATATTGCATATGTTATGCTACTAATATAATAATTACATTACATTATAGATGTATTAAATTTTCTTTGCATAAAATTAGTTAACCTCCCATGTCCTATACCTTGATGGTACTTTTCTCATTATGTTTTTACATGTACACATAAGGAAGCATAATTTAAACAAATACAATAAATATCAACTTAGAGCATTTAGTGTAATCTTTCCATATAAATTTTCGTGGGTTTTAGCAGTGGAATTGCATCTTGATGCATTGCATCATTGCATCAAAATGCTAAATGGGAAGGACTGCACTTAACAATTAATAGTTAGTTTTCATATTCTGTTACTGATATTATCGGCATACAGAGTATTTTTCTGTTCAATTCCTTAATAAAAGCAGGAAAAAAGACTGAATGCTACTAAAATATTTTTACTTACTCGTGACACTGCACTAGTTGAAAAATCATTTACAAATCATAGTTAATATTATAATATATTTTAGGTTAAAACCGACAGTTTGAGATATATAGCCTGCATTCTGCTCACTCCTCACCACAAGTTAAGCTCATATATTCCTAATACCCATGCAGAAAATGATGGACAATAGATAAACAAGTGGCCAAATACTTAATCTGGAAATTTAATTAAACTGACACAGCTTTTTTCCGTAAAAATTCCAGTCAGTCATTACATAAAATTACTCAGAATTACTGTGGACATTATAAGCTCTTAGAGCCTTGAAGATGAAGTTTTAAAATTAAAGTCTGTCTGAATAAGGCGAAACTACTTGAGTTAGCACTTTTATTCACACAGAAAAAAAACCCATATATATTTATTTTTCCTCGCAGTTAACATAAATTAAGAACAAAACAAGTGAAAAGTTACTTTCTGGGAGATCTGTCTATTTATTCACGTCTTCCATTTTCTCTAGGACTGCCCAAGCCAGTTGGAAACATAATTTTATTTGTCTGCACCAATACTACAGGACAGGAGTAGCAGAATTTTTTGAGTAATTCTTTTATGCCCATTCTATTTGCAGGTAATGTCTGTGCTGTGCCTGTAGCTGATGACAGATGAACCATGGAAAGATTTGTACAGTATTGAAACACCAGTCTATTCCGTTTTAAGACAGAAAGAGGCATGTAATACACTGAAGGTAGGTTATTAAGAAGTGATAGTGATCTTGATGAAAATTCTACTGTGTGGTCTCCAAAACCTGCTAAAACTGGGGTTATTATCCCTTCTGAAAACAACAACAACAACAAAAAAAAGATATGAAAATGTCAGTGTAGTGTGAAAATCTGAAGAACCATTTTAGCATATCTTTTAGTAGGAACACCCATGGGTACAAAAAGGTTTTTCCAGTATGAAGTAACTGATTTAATACTCCATATTTCATACCCTGCTCCAAACTGAACTGAGGGAATACTGTTAACTTCTTATTTAGAATTCTTCAACGTTAGTTAAATTTTTGATATACAAAATACTGTAGCCCAAATTCTTCCCTGACAAAATATTCTTAAATTTAGTGAAGGTGATGTGTATTAGCACAGGGAGAAATAGGGTCAGTTCTCCAACTCTTTTTGTTAGGCTAGCTCAAGTATGTTCTTTTCCTTCCTATATTACAACAAGTGTCTGTATGGAAAATATAGGGGCAAAATTCTTTCTCCAAAAGAGGAGGGAACAAACTGTGACTTGGGTCCATGCAGTTTGACCAACAGCAATCTACAGTCTCTGACAAGTACCACATGAGAGAGGAAAGCTGGTGTCAAATAAGCTTTTCTGTAGACACCAAGCAGAGGATGTCACAGAAATTTGTCCATTAGGAGCAGTGTCAAGATTGCCCCATATATGAAAGTAAAGCTTAAAAGTTGTTATTCAGAAGTGATGGTACCCAACACAGAAAAAAACCTCACTGATTCTGAGGTGGACTACAGTGGCAAAATATATATTTTCTAAGACAGTTTAATTCCGTTGTATCTTCAGGTCTTCCATCCAGTTTTCTCTGTCTTCAGACATTTGGTGTCAGTGAATTAGCTGACATATGAGTCAAACTCCTGTACAGATAATAGGCAATCTGACACCCAGGGAAATGAAACTCATTATCTGATTCTGTATCAGAGCTGTATGACACAGGAGAATTGTGATTTTCAAAATATTCCCTACTGAAGAAAAATGTACTACTCAAAATATCAGTACCCTCTTTGGACTTGAGGCTACCAGTAAAATAACAAAAAAGAAAAAGTGACTTAAAAATAAAAAGTCACTTATTTCCTCATTCTTTTGCAAATGGTACATTTTGAAGCATTAACCTACTTAATTAAAATTAGATTTCCTTTTTTGGTTCCATAGTTGTGATGGAAACATGAAAATACAAGCTTTTTTTTTTTTTTTTCCCCAGCTTGTAAATGTTTGTAACTTCAGATGTTTCACAGATGGCTCCCATTCAGATGCTCTGAGAACACCTATTACCCACCTGGTAGACAGCAACGAAGCAAATACAGGCAACTTTCAGGGACTTTGCAGGTTGCAAGGACACCTGTTTACTTTCATGGAGCTCTTTCTTCATACCTTTATTCTCTTTCTTTTCTGTCTGGGTTTTATATCATGACAGATTTTTTGGTAAATGACTGGATAGCTCCCCATTTTTTCAATATTTCTTTTGGGGATGTCTTTTGCTACTCAATTTCCAGTGTTTCCTTTGAATTTCTTTTTCTCTTTTACACTCTGTTTCATGGTAATTTGTAGGGTTTTTCTGAATTTTCAGTATTGTGTCACATTTTTTTTATTGATGTTCATCTTTGGGGATTTCTTCCCTCTAGCTGGTCTTGGAGGGAATTGTTTGTGACTTTGGGAAATTTCATATTATTTTTGCTGTATCATTCATGACTGAGAGGTGATACAGGAAACAGACTAAAAAAGAAAAAACAAAAAATGGGGAACATTTTTAATGAGCTTTCATCACATGTACAATTCATTACTAACTTTTCCAGTTCAAACTGGTGTTAATTTTGCTGTGTCTAGGATGGGGTATGACTAGAACACGAAGGTTATTTCATAGCACCTCACATCTTTACCCAGTGATGGGGGAAGGGCTCTTTTTCAGGGGACATAGCATGACAGAGGAAGAGGTCAGGTATCATAGTTTCTGTGTGAATTGTTTGCATCTCTCTTGTACCCTTTGTCATTAGTATCATTGTTGCTATTTATTTTCTTATCTCATTGTTGTTTCCAGTAAAGTGTTGTTATCTTGGCTAGCAATCTTTACCTTTTGTGCCTCTAATTCTCATCTCCCTCCCATCACAGAGAGAGGACAAGTGGGGGACAGAATCAGCAGCAGCATGATTTAGATAGTCTCAGCGGGAAAACTAAACTGGGGAGAAACATTCCTAAGCCAAGACACAACTGTAATGGATTCTGAACATCATTCAGCTGCCTTTGCAGTTTGGGTGACTTTAGGAGCTACTGTAATTTGACATGCTGCTTACTTTACTTACTGCTGACTTTTTTTACTATAACTGTTTATTCTTAAAATCAATACTAGTAAGAAATAGGGATCTGTCATTTTAGTAAAATAAATTTTGGGGTTTATATATTTTAAGGAAGAACTAGTTTGTGCTGAGAAGTAACTGAAACAAAGTCATTTTAGGATGGTGCAGTTAATTTTTAACCAATCTCAATATCAGATTTGTGTTTTACTAACAAAATCGTTGTTTTACTCTTTCTCTCCTAATCTCTTCAACAATCAGTCCTAGTCAATTTGAGATTAAGAAGTTCCATGAGGAAATGAATGAGATAAAAAGTAATAATTTGTATTTCACCATTTGTTTCTTTTGCTTTCTTCTTCATTCCTTAAAGACAAAGCTAAATTCTCCTGATTGCAATGCTTTAATACTCTGAGGCTGTAAACATCACTGCCATTATGTTTTCATGGGTGTTATAATCCATAATCCATGGTATTTAATAATCAATCATGTTATATTCATCATTTTGGTGAGATCAGACATGGAAGAAGGTCTCTCCTTGTCTCAAACACTTCCTGAACTTATCAGAAGTTTTCATAGTCCAGATGGTAAGTGCAGATGGTGTTGCTCATTATGTCTAGCAACAGAAGCTGTAATCCTCTGGCAACCACTGTTCACAATGAGACACAGTCTAAGACAGTCATGGAGTTATGCTCCTGCAATACTGGAAACTCAGTGCTCAGTCAAGCAAAAAGAAAGTGGATGAAAAATTCTATTATCCTAGCACCTTTTGAACACAGAAATGAGCTACGTGTAGATGTCTGTAGAGAGAAAATACTACCTGTGATACTATTATTAAAAAAAACAAAACAAAAACAAAAACAAAAAAAAACCCACAAAAAAACCCACAAAAAACCACTGGTGTATCTGAGTACAAAATCAGCTTGAATTGTGAAAGCTGACAGATAATGGAGAGATTTTGAGGGTAAGGTCCAAACCTGAAATTTGGCCTTTCAAGCAGAAGACAACTGCAAACAGTAGGGGCTGATTATAAACTTCTATGACACCCAAACTAATCTAAAATGGCTGCAGTGGGTTTTCATTACAAGATTTTGGTGGCAAGGTGAATGCAGTGGTGACTTCTGTAAGCCAGAAATTGCCCCTATGTCTGAGGGAGCCAATGCCAGCTGACTCCAAGACAGCATTGCTGCAGGACAAGGCTGAACCACTCAGCACTGATGGTAGCACCCATAGGATGACAGATTTAGGAAGAGGGAGAAAAAGCTGGTCTACAAAAGCTGCTGGATGGAGGAGTGATAACATGTGAGAGGAACAGCTCTGCAGACACCACGGCCAGTGGAGAAGGAAGGGCAGGAGGTGCTCCAGGAGCTGAGGCAGAGATTCCTCTGCAGACCACGGTGAAGCAGCTGTGCCCCTGCAGCCCATGGGGATCCACGGAGGGAGCAGAGATCCACCTGCAGCTGATGATGAAGGACCACACATTAGAACAGGGGCATGTCCAAAGGAGGCTGGGACTCCATGGAAAGCCTGCGTTGGAGAAGCCTTTTCCTGAAGGACTACAGCCCATGAAGCGGACCCATGCTGAGGCAGTTTGAAGCACTGCAGCTGGTGGGAAGGACTCACACTGGAGAAGTTCACAGAAGAGGGTATCCTGTGGGAGGAATCCACACTGGAAGTGAGGGAAAGCGTGAATAGTCCTTCCCCTGGGGAGGGAGGAGCAGCATGTGATGGACTGCAGTGCTCATTCTCCACCCCTTGCTCTGCTGCAGGGTTAGGTAGAAAAATAAGGAGTGAAGTTTAAGCCAGGAGGAAGGGATGGGTGGAGGGAAGACATCTTTAAGGTTTGGCTTTATTTTTTATTGCCTTACTCTGATTTGCTTGACAGTAAATTGTACCAGTTTCACAAAATTGGGTCTCTTTTGCTCATGGCAGTAGCTGGCGAGTGATCTCTCCCTGTTTTTATCCCCAGCCATGACAAAAGCCTTTCATTATATTTTCCTTCCCCTGTTTCATTCAGAAGAGGAATGAATGAATGGCTTTGGTGGGTGCTAGGTATCCAGCCACAAAAAATCCATCAAAACACTTTGAAAGGAAAACAGATCAGATGGTTGGGGAATGTAGAATTCTCAAAAAATTGCTTATATTTAACAAGTGCCTCTGAAAATTAAAATATTCAAGCCTACTACAACTAAATTCTAAAAGCCAATGTTTGCTCACTTGTAGGAGCTATATGTTTGTCTTTCAGCTCTACTTTATCTCCACATGTTCAACACAAAGGAAAAACAAGTGAGAAAGCCTCTGTAAGAATGCGAAATGTGTGCCCGTTGCTTGAATGCAAGGTTTACAAAGTCATGTGCTAGTGTCCTACAGACACCATGCTGACAATGCAGACATGATTAAGACTGAACTCTGCAGCTGAAAAGATTGTAAATCAGGGAGAGATCGCTACCTTTTATAGACAATATGCACACTGAAATATATATCACTGTAAAAGGAAGCTTTATGAAGCGAGTTAAATGTTATGGGACACTGGCATTGCAGCGCTAGCTGAAAGATTTAAAAGTTTTAGCTGTTCTTTATTTATGTTTTTTCACTATGTTTTTTCTGTTCCATGCCACATTAAACACATTAGTGTCTTTCTAAAAGTAATGCACATACCCTTCAGGTATAAGGACATCTGGAAAATATGCTTTTTGTTTGGAAAGACAAACTAAATATAAGGAGGTTTTGAACTGAGAAATTATTCAAAGCATTTTCTTTTTTCTTTGAAACAATTTATTTAGTTTTCACCACCGTGAAACTACATCCATAGTTCAAGGATACTGAAGCAAATGAAGCAAAACTCTGTCAATGTCTCCTGTAAAACAAAAAATTAATCAAGAGAAAATATGCTGCATCTAAAATTCCCTTGTCTATTAAAATTTCAGATGTTTGATTTCTGCTTTAGTGGTTTACACTATTATATTTCAATTTCAATTAATTTGACCTATTCTAGAAAAAATAAAATCATAATGGAGATTATTTTTTATCAGTTTAAAAACATACATCTTTTAAAAGTGATAGCTGAAAGTCCACTTTTCATAAAATTTAAATTACTTCTAAATATTTCAATTTCTATTAGAATTCAAAAATTCATAAGAGTATTATTTTGGAGGTCCATGATTGCATGGTATTTCACAGAATTTCCAAATATTTTTCACAATTCTATCTCCAACATGTTATGACAGAATTTGAACCTTAAAGTACTTCACTTTCATTTTGCTTGAAAAATTCTAAGGTACAACTTGTACTTAGCGCCTACTGAAACACTGTTTTAGCTTAATTCTTTTTAGTTCAGTGCACTAATGAAACCATGTCAGTCTGGAAAAAGTCACTGAGAAAAAAAGAATTTGGAAGGGAACAATCTTGTTTTAAAAAATTATTCATAGAGTGAGCCATGAAAGTGGGAATATTGTTTATTATATTTACATTTGAAATAGTATATTTTCTAGTGTATCATCAGTAGTAGGTTCTTAGAAATAGTAGACTTTATAGAGGTTTCTTAATTTGAAATATTAGCCAAGAAATCATGGAGTACATTTTAATAGTACTTGCAAATTTAAGGTAAAAACTAAACTAAACTTAACTAAACTAAACTAAAATAAAATAAATACAAAGCAGTTTGAGGAATGGCTTAAGGAAGTGTGAGAGACTGAACTGTTATGATTAATGGAAAAGCTCTGATTGGGCATTACCAGCTACACTGCACTGATGTGAGAGGCCGCTGTCATGTCTTAGAAGGTAAAAATCAAAAAATAAAAAATATCAAAGAAAATATCAAAGAGCCCTGTAGTGACCTCTGGACCCATTCCTGAGGCCTTACACCAGAGGACTCCACGTGATTCAAAAGCACAGCAACAGGTCCAGAGTCTGTTACAAGAGACAGAGTAAAACTTCCCCTTACACAGGGGAGATGCCTGTGTCTTCCTGTTGAGCCTCAGTATATTTTAACCCACTGGACTTTGTGTTTTGTGGGTTTCTTCCCCCACCCCCAATGGATCAAGAACATCACTCTGAGCAACAGATGACTAAATTGCAACTATAAAGTCTTGTTGTGAGATCCATGGGCCATGATAAGTTTTTCCTCTTCTCTTTCTTTTCCCTTATATAATTTATTTATGTAATATTTTTATGTTTGAATATTGCTCTTTTTATATAGTCAATAATAACTAAAATGGCTACATACGTACTTTCCATTTCAACTTTTTTTTGGTAAAATAAACTGTATATACATATATGTAAATATATATATAAAATATTATATTATATATTAATTTAATTAATTAAGGTATATATTAATGAGAACCTGGGTTACTCTCCCCTTTTTGGGGGTGGGGAAAGAAAGAAAAAAAGGAAGGAAGGAAGAGAGAAAGAAAGATATCTTCTAATTGGTTATCTTGACATATTAGCTTCTACTTTATTAAATACTCTGAGTTTCATTCAGTGGTTATCATCTCTAAATTCAGTGATATTTGATGGATTCAATTTTAAAAGGGAGTTCAAATTACTCAAGTGCTAACTATTGGGTTTTTTTTTCCAAAAGAATTAGTGCCTGGAAAAGTACAAAATAGGCCAAAATAAGAAAAGGTTTATTAATTGGTTCTTATAAACACCTGCTCAGATTTTTCTTACTTGGTGAAATTGTGAACATTCATTAAAAATCAGTTGTAAGATTACTGTAATTCAAAAAACACACTTCTGTTTTAGTCTTGATCTTCACTATGTACTACGATGTTCAGCTTCAACTGGTGCAATTTAATTTCAGGGATAGCAAGCATACTTTGATGCTTTTCCAGTGGTAATGAGAGTATATCCTCCATAATATGAGTTCATAATTGTACAGTTTGAAAAATGCCTTCCAGCTACTGTGCTTGTGTGGTATTGTNCATCACTCTGAGCAACAGATGACTAAATTGCAACTATAAAGTCTTGTTGTGAGATCCATGGGCCATGATAAGTTTTTCCTCTTCTCTTTCTTTTCCCTTATATAATTTATTTATGTAATATTTTTATGTTTGAATATTGCTCTTTTTATATAGTCAATAATAACTAAAATGGCTACATACGTACTTTCCATTTCAACTTTTTTTTGGTAAAATAAACTGTATATACATATATGTAAATATATATATAAAATATTATATTATATATTAATTTAATTAATTAAGGTATATATTAATGAGAACCTGGGTTACTCTCCCCTTTTTGGGGGTGGGGAAAGAAAGAAAAAAAGGAAGGAAGGAAGAGAGAAAGAAAGATATCTTCTAATTGGTTATCTTGACATATTAGCTTCTACTTTATTAAATACTCTGAGTTTCATTCAGTGGTTATCATCTCTAAATTCAGTGATATTTGATGGATTCAATTTTAAAAGGGAGTTCAAATTACTCAAGTGCTAACTATTGGGTTTTTTTTTCCAAAAGAATTAGTGCCTGGAAAAGTACAAAATAGGCCAAAATAAGAAAAGGTTTATTAATTGGTTCTTATAAACACCTGCTCAGATTTTTCTTACTTGGTGAAATTGTGAACATTCATTAAAAATCAGTTGTAAGATTACTGTAATTCAAAAAACACACTTCTGTTTTAGTCTTGATCTTCACTATGTACTACGATGTTCAGCTTCAACTGGTGCAATTTAATTTCAGGGATAGCAAGCATACTTTGATGCTTTTCCAGTGGTAATGAGAGTATATCCTCCATAATATGAGTTCATAATTGTACAGTTTGAAAAATGCCTTCCAGCTACTGTGCTTGTGTGGTATTGTGCTTTGTATCAAAATGACACATTATGGTCACCTGTCACCTAAGAAAAGGGAGACAGGAGTTATCCCTGGGGTTTTTTTCTTTTTCTTTTTTTCATTTATTTTTAAAATTTCTGTAGTTTTTTTTGTTGTCGTTTTCTTATTTTTTTTTCCTTTCAATGTAATGTAGAACTGTTTGAAATAAGGATATATATTTTCCAAGCTTAATTGGAAACATACGTCAAAGCAGGAATTGTGTGAGCTTTCTAGGAAACAGTATAATAATTGTATACCTGTGTTTTTCATTCTAGAAATCTTTTTAAAAGTCTTGGCTACACAACTACTGGTTAGAAAAAATATTACTCAATTAAATATAGCAGCATGAGAAAAAAATTTGCTTTACCTAGTACAAATTTCTTAAGATTTCTTTCCATTTTTGCTCAGTTGTGATGAAAAATATCTTCTTGTTTCTGGTAGATCATGCACTAGATATATGGAGAACTAAAATCTAGAGTGGCACAGAGAAATATCAGTGTCTGTTACTTGCCAATTCCCAGCCATTAGTAATTAAGTCTTAATCCTGTAAGATCGGAGGGATAGTGTAGCTCCTAGAAAAATGCTATTAAGGATTTGGAGACTAAAATATATATTCTTCCGAAATATGTCCTTAAAGACTCATTTTAATGAAAGAATAGAATAAAAGTAGGTTTAGGAGAAAATACCACACTTCAGTATGTTTACCAAGAAAGTGAAGTATATTAGAGACTTGGTTTAGAAATAATTCACTTCTAATGTCAGGAGCTACTCAGTTCACTACTAAGGTGTAAGATGCAGTTGTTGTTAGTATGATTTTTTTCTGGAAACATATCTTTATCTCTGAGATGAATAATACACTGGAAATTTCTCCCAAAGACCTCTGTGTGAAAAATTAATAAACAACAGAGGAATATACTCAATCAGGACTAAGATTCAGAATTAAGCTTCAAGACTTTGAAGACAAGTCTAAGAAACACAGATTAAAAACATAATGTAGTAAGCCGGTTTTTTTAATTTGAGAATATATGAATGACCTATAAATATGATGGACTATTGTGCCTCAGTTTCTGCTTTGGAAAGTTGGAGGGAATTATAAAATTAATACATTTTTCTCACCAGATTTTCAGAAGCAATACCAACACAAGTGTTTTGCTGTTTCCTGATGATTGCCAGTTTGACATTCTGTTAAATCCAGCAGATGTCAGGTACTGGTTCTCTCTTCAGAAAGCATTTCAGCACTGGTCATAAAAATTACGACTCCTGGCATGCAATCAGAAGAGTCTAACATAAGTTAGCTTTATGATATAAGTCAGCTTTGTGATATAAAAATATTGCTTTGTGTGCCACTCTAGTTTTTTAGGTGTCTGGGGTCTGATTGCATAAGCAGAAGCAATTTTGTCAGACAGTAGAGAACACTTTACAGAAACATTTTTTTCCACTGTCTCTTTCAGAGGAGACTATTCTTCTTCCAATTCCTTTTTGCTTTATTCCTGCAGTCCCAAATACATCTATCATATCTGATTGCTCTTTCTGACTTGAAAATACATGAGCTGTTCAGAAGGGCACAAATGCCATGATGGACCAGAAAATGAGTCATGATTCAACAATTAATTGAGTCCAGAATTACTTTCTGTATAGGTTCTTATATAACATATTCTTCAATTTTTCTGTTTTAAAAATATATCTTGAAAAATACAGGATTGTAGAATAATAGACTGGTCTGAATTGGAAAGGAATCATAAAGGTCATGCCCCTGCTGTGGGCAGGGTCACAGGCCATAATCCAAATTGCTCAGAGCCCCACTCAAGCTGGCCTTGAACACTTCCAGGAATGGAGCATCCACAATTTCTCTGGGAAATCTCTTCCAGTGTCTCACAGTAAAAAATTTTTTCCTGATATGTAATATAAACCTACCCTTCATGAGTTTATGAAGCCATTCTGACCCTCATATCCTTTTAAAAACCTCCCTCTCCAACTTTACTGTAGGCCCTGTTTAGGTATTGGAAGGTGCTATAGGGTCTTGCTGGAGCCTTCACTTCTCCAGGCTGAATCAATGTGTCATGGTATATGTGCTCCAGCCCTCAGGAAAACACACATAACATGGAGGTTAGTATTTGTTCCTTCATTCTTGTTTGAACTTAGTAGGTTCATCAACCACTTATTGGTTTTACTATCGATAATAATCTCTCTTTAGGACTCTCTGTCAGTAGAAGAATAATGCACAGAGACAACCTCTTTCACCACAATCAACTGACTGCAACCTAAGCCACTGAACACTTAGTGGGATGGGGAACAAAATAGGGAAAAAGTAAAATTCTGGCTTGAGATAATAATAATGTAATAATTCAAATAAAGTAGTAGTAGCTATTGTTGTTATTATTAGTAGTAGTGGTAGTACTACTTTGGAAAGGAAAACGAGGGAAAGGAATAAAACTTGAGAGAAACACATGATGCACAATACAATTGCTTACCATCCACAGACCAATGTTGTGGCCAGCTCCCTCCAGCCTACACACTAGATGTGACTTTCTGTGTTGTAGAATATCCCTTTGGCCAGTTTATGTCGGTCATCCTGGCCATGCTCCCTCCTGGCTTTATGTGCACCTGGTCACTGGCAGAGCATGGGAAACTGATGAGCCATTGACTCAGAATAATCACTCCTGAGCAACAGCCAAAACATCAGTGTATTATGAACATTGCTCTCATACTGAATCCAAAACACAGCACTGTGCCTGCTACAGGGAAGACAATTAACTCTATCACAGCCAAAACCAGGACACAGACTCACTTCAGCTGTGGTGTGGGTAATGGAGCAAATAATTCTGGAAGCCATTTGCAAGCACATTAAGGACGTGACGGTGATTGTAAGTAGTCAACATAGATTCATGAAGATGACAACCTGCGTGCTAGCTGTCTATGATTAGATTCTGGTTTCATGGATGAGCAGAGAACAGTGAATGTTATTTACCTTGTCTTTTCAAAGGTTTGAGGCTGTATCCTGAACATCCCCAAGGACATGTCACTTGAGTATGTGACATATAAGTGGACAGTGATGTGGCCTGGAAACTGACAGACAGTTTTCATATACCAATGGGCTGAAATGGTTGTGATGAGTGGCAGGAAGTTCATGCAGGCCATTCGCCAGTATTGTGCCCCAGGGGTGGATATTGTCTCCACTACAATTTGAATCCTTGTTAATGATCTGAATGATGAGACAGGGTGCACTTTCAGCAAGTTTACAGATGACACAAAGCTGGAATATTTGGTTGACATAGCAGATGTTTTTTCTGCCATTCAGAGGAACCTCATGGACTGAAGAAAAAAATGTCAGGAAGCTCATAATACAGGGAAATACCAACTCCTGCTGTAAGAGTTGAAAGATTCTAGGGATGTGCTGGGGGCTAATCAGTGGGACAGTAGCTCTGCAGGGAAAGATTTGGGTGTCCTGTCTTTTACTACTGAGCACAGTACTCTTACAGCAAAGAACAATGGCCCTTTGGTCTATAGAAGAAGGAGCTTTACCACCACATTAAGGGAGCCAGTCCTTCCCTACTCAGTTCTGGTAAAAGACATCTGGAATTCTAGGCCAAGTTCTGCACACCTCCTGGCAAGAAAGACATGAACTTACAAAAGGGAGTTCAGTGAAGGGCCATAAAGTTGGTGAAGTGGCCTCTCTTATGAGGAAAGTCTGCGAGCTGGGATTGTTCATCATGCAGAAGAGAAGGCTCCACAGGATTTTACCATTTATATAAATACTGTGTAGGAGGGTGAAAAGAAGATGGAGACAAGCTCTTCACAGTGGTGCTCAGTGACAGGACAAGAGGTAATGAAATAGAAGAAATACTACTCAGGCATTACTGTGAGGTGATTGACCACAGGAAGAGGTTTCCCAGAGAGCTTGTGAAGTCTTCATTCTTAAAGATATTAGAAAACTGATTAGACACAGACCTGACCAATCTAGTCTATGTGCTCTTGGTTGAGCAGGGGCTAAGACTTGATGACTTACAGAGGCCTTACAAAGGTCCCTTCTACCCTCATCAATTCTGTGATTTTATGAATAATTGATGAATGTTTATTTTTATCATTAGGATTATTTTCACATAAAGCAACTGCCTGAAGCTGCTGAGTTTTAGCTCTAAAGAGGTATTCTTAATGTGACAGTAACAAAATATAGTCAACTCTTACTGTGCATCCTTCTCCCAACCCTGACATATACCTCACACATAGGCAATACAATTTGTCCTAAGACAAGTTGCCAGATACTGAAAATTGTTCATGCCTCAAACATTAATATAAAGTTTTGTTCATTATAAAGAAGCTACAACTGAAGAAGCCTCCATGAAGAGTAGACTTTGGACTGAGAGTCAAACTGCTGGTTAGATAAATAGAAACTCCATTGTTAATCATCCCAGGCTGAGGGAAAGGTGTGCATGCACAAAAGGCTAAAGCCACCAGCTGCGCTGAGTTTGGGTTGGGGGGAGAGCACAGCTCACAGGAGCCAGGTTTGCACAGACTGCCCCCAGCCGAGGGGGGAGGAGGTTTTGGGTGCTTGGTGTAACCGCTGGTGAGACGCAATAAACACCCATCCTCTGATTACACAAACTGGCCCAGCTGTGGAACCCCCAACCCCACAGGGCTCATCCACAGGACATTCCCGGGGGAGGCTCGGCCCCACAGGGCTGCAGGGATGCAACAGACCCCGAGTCTGCCCTGAGAGGCTGCCCCACTCCCCAGGGGGACGTGGCCGGACATGCCTGCCTGGCCTGAGCTTATAAACCCATGGGATTCCATGCTTTTCTGGGTGGGATCTTTACCACCAAGAAGACCACCTGGAGAGGATCAACAAGACATCGTTGGGATCCACGGAGCAGTGATATTTTCTTTACTCTGTTCCTGTCTCTCTTTCTGTCCCCCCACCTATCTTCTACTCCTTCCTTTCTCTGTCTGTCTGTCTGTCTCTGTCTCTTTCTCTCTCTCATATTTACCATCAAATAAAACCCTTAGTGTTGTGATAAATAGATGCTATAATATTGGCTTTCTGCAAATGTTAAAATGAGTAAGGTTAAAGTAGCTTTTGTAATAAATATAATACTGGCTTTGTTACAAATAAATGCTATAGGTAGTTTTATTATAAATAAAATGCTATATGGATAATGTAGCTTTATTATGAAGATAAAGGATTTTTTCGTAACAATAACTATTGCCTTTTATTCCTGTCATTTAACCTAAAACTTAGCGCACAAGTATAGCCATTTCAGTATTATGTTTGTCGGCTTGGCTAGACAACATCCAACCAACGTGTGTTGAGGACCCCTGCTACTATCAACAACTGCTGTCTGCAGAAACCATGGACCAAAGCCCACTCTGGGGGGTGATAATAAAAATGGACTAAAACCACAGCCAAGAAATGCACATGCTCTAAAAAGGGGGACGCAAGGAGGAGCCATGCTAAACTTCCTGGAAAAGTTTGAATAGGCATAATTGTTTATGAATATGTAATAGGCTGGTGTGTATGTAAAGGGGGTCTCCAAAATAGAAGGTGTACAATTGGCTGAGCGCCAAAGCACCCAGGGCTGTGAATTTTGCTTTATTGTCTTTGTCCTTTATTGTCCTTTATTAAACTTTTAAATCCTAACAGGAGAGTGAACCTTATTTTTCACAATATTGTCACTGGCATATGGTCCCATTTGCACCATAATTCGGGCAGAGGTATTTCTGAGAACCTTAAAACTGGATCCTAAAACCAGATCCTAACACAAGTACACCAGGTGGAAATTGTCCTGAGGTAAGAACACCAGGTGGGAATTGCAGAAGGAACTGTCTTACGTCTTATTGATTGATATATACTTAATTAATATTTGATACTGTATTGGCAATAACTCTAATCATAGTTATTCACATAATCAATGTCATATTTCTCCCACCTGGCCAAAAGTCTTCTCTCTACTACTCTTTTGCACATAATTTTATTGCCTCACCTGCTCTCCTTCAGTTAGAAGTGCATGGTAGATTAATTTATCACATATCTTGTCAAAACAAGATCTTGTTAAACCATACAGCAAGCTGGTGACATAATATTAATGTAACAAATACCTCCTATATCATTTTCATAAGGAATTCTGATCTATAGTACAGGAAAAGACCTCAAAAGTCAGAATACTGAGGCTGGGTATACTGTAGGTAGGGCATCTTTTCCTTTTAAGAAACTCTGGTGAAAAAGTAAATAGAAGTGGAAAAAGGTCTGTTTAAATTACTTCAGCTATATTTACATTTAAACTAACATTTTCTGTCTTTAATTTCTGTGCTCATGCATTGTGTGTAAGACACAGCTATTTTTGTCTCATGAAGAATCATACATGCATTAAGTGCTGAACTGATCAGGTGAAAAACACTTGGAGAAATGGCACGTGATCCAGAATGTTGTTGATTAGAACAGATGACTCAGCTCAGATCTCCCTGCTTTCTACCCTGTATTGACAGAGTGACTTTGGGGATGTACATTTTGTGTTGTTTTCAGATGACTAGAATACATAATGCCTTCATTAAGTGTTCTTGAATCTTTCCAAGTCTCTAATTTTGTTGCATAAAAGAGTCCCATGGGACGCTTCATTCTGACTTAGCATAACTTCATTTGCATAACAAGCTTTTGCCTTGAATATGAGAATAAGCTCTACATATGCCATAGGTTGTCCCTGACTGTACACTGATTTTAGAATTCATCCTCCAGTAGGGGGTTGACACAAAGTCTAGATAACCCTTGGATACATGCAAATTGCTGTTTTTCTGTTTCTGTACAAGCCTCCCTCCTGAAGCAACCACAAACACCATGCAGAAAGTTCTCTATTCCCAAACATTAGCCCACCTGTTCATACCTGGCTCATATAAGTTTCTTCTATCCTATGTTTTTCTTATACTGAAAAATAGAGGCTGAAATATGTTTTGTTGCAATAGATGTGCATTTCTACCTAGTGAAAATTATGTCACAATCCAAAAGATTCACATAATGTTTCTTTTAGTATTGAAATATGGCAGCAGAACTTTAAAAATGTGCCAATTAAGTGCTGTATTTCTGTCATGCATTGACCAACATCTACCTCAAGAATACAGTGATTGACCTATAAAGGTGAGAGGATTAAAACATTTTAGATTGAATCAGAAGTATTGAAGAGATTGAGAATAATGGGCCTGATAGTTTTTAGGTTTCTCTGTTGTTATGAAAATACTTCAGATTTTCAGCCATCAATACTTCATGTTCAGTTCACATTCAATATCATTTCAACTAGACCATTTTGTCCCTTTTCTAGAAATTACCTAGGCCATATTTTTCATATGTTTTCTTTCACTCATTTAAATTCCGTAAATATTTTTATTCCAATACAAACCTCTAACTAACTCTCTTTGAAATAAAATATTTACAAATACTGATTATAGCCATTACTGACTGTAGTTAAAAATTATGAAGACTGTACTAGACCTGTAGTTGATTCCATCTGTGGGACAAACCCAGTCAAGGTGTAAACAATTTGTCCTCTTATGAAGCCTACCCTAATCACTGCATCATTTGGATTATATTACTGCTCAATCCAGTGATCACCTTTAACATCCCAGGACCATGAACAAATTTCTTTGCAGTCAGTTTCCTAAGGGACTGCTGAATGGTAAAAAAATGCTATTGTCACTGCTCTGGTTTATAACACTTTTGTTCTTTGGTGTTCATAGGGTGAGTTCTATGCACAGCTTTTGATTCAAATTTTCTTTTCAACAGGGTGCTACGGAGATCTTTTTTTTACACCTGCCTACATGTCTCCTTATGCTTTTCTTCTACCAATATCATTATCTTTGATCCACAGTTAATTATTGGTTTGACTTCAGAATTCTGACAGATTCAAGACATTTTGTGCAAGTCCTGACCATGTCATTTTTTCAGTTCATTCCCGTCTTGTCTTCAGTTTTCTGCCAAGAGGAACTTAAGATATAAACAGAATCAGATCCCCCATTCCTGGAAGTTTATTTCCTTATTTTTTAACAATTATATATATTATATATATATAAATTAAATTTTTTTAAACAAGGTTTTGCTGTCAGCAATTTTTGCTTTGATTTTTTTTACTTTGTGTTATTTTAATACTTCTTGCCAAATGAGTTGAGATCTAAGAAATGAACTCATTAGCAGACTCTATCTTCTGTTAACAGCACTATCTTCCAGAACATCCTTCTGCTGTACAGTTTCAAATACAGAATAGGAGCTCTGATGGACTGGTATCTGACAGCATGACTAGTTCTCTGTTCCTTTTTAAATGTGACACATGCTTTCTTTTTATACACATCAGAAACTAACCTGAAAACCATCCGTTGCTGGATTTGTGCCACACCTACAAATCTATTTCTTATAATACTGTTTCATATTAGTTTTCTGCTCAGCTGTCTCAGGGATTATTTATATGGCTGCCATGTATTAAAACAGTCTTTTCTTTTCTGACTTCTTCTTGTTGTTGCTGTTGTTGGTTTGTTTGTTTGTTTTAGTGTTCTTTGGATTGATTCTCAGGTTTGAGTTCCAGAATTTTAAAACTCAGTAAATTCTGTTACTCCTGAGTAATAATAATACTTACACTACTTAAAAGAAAACCCAACCAAACCAAACAAAACCTAAAAAATACCCCTAACAGTTCTCTCTAATCATCATTAAAATTATATAATATTGGTTTAGAATAATGATAGTAAAATAATACATAATAATATAGTTTTAACTTCAGTTAAGAGTGTTATCATACAGCTAACATTTCTCAGCAGTTTTTTTGCTTACATTTTATATATTAGCCTGGATGCTTGTTGTTAAATTTCATGCCCAACTCTGAAGCTGTATCCCCAGTGACTTTTAAGAAAATCGTCTTTAGAAATCTTGTTTCTTTAATCATTTGAATTTAAAACAGTGTCTCGGTCTAAATGTGGAAGCTCTGAAAAGCATTCAGGTATATGATGCAGGATCTGAAGAACTACTCAGAGGATAAAGGTGCAAGAATGAGTGTATGTGCTTGGACACGTAAAATTCAGTGTGGCTTGTAGGCTCTAATCAAAACATGGCAGGAATGATGCCAAACTGAATTAAGTGCAAGAGTAATATAGTGTGTTAACAAGATTCTAGGCAGTCTTCAATATGTACTTCACTCTTACAAGAAATCACAAAACAGAAAAGGAAACCCACTATGAATGATTATTGTTCTGCCTTTAGGAAAATAAACAGCCATGGCCAAACTTTCTATTGTTTTATTTTAATACCTGAAGTCATTATGATTCAACATTTGTAAAGTTGTGTTTACAGATACGTCATAGAAACATACAAGATGCTTCAGCACTTTTTTGTTTTTACTTCACTTTTAGCCAAAATGAAGACATTTACAATTACTTGAATTTACAATGCTGTTTTTTTACAAAAATCCTAAAAACAAACATTACACTTTTCTACAGTGCTTGTTTTCTTACCTGTTTCTAGGTTTTGTCTGTAAGAATTAAGATACTAGTCAAAAGTAAACTCCTGTTTTCAAAATAAATGCATATACTTTTATGTTAGATCAGACTGTATGTTTTCAGAGAACAATTGAATTTTTTTATTAGATTTAATTAGTCCACAATATTTATACACTTTTTATACTCTGATACCAATTTGTCTTTTTAAACTTTAGAAGTAACACTTGCCTAGACTTAATCAGAATCACTTGTTCTGATATGACCTTCTTTTTCAAGATAATGTATCTGTTCAGCAGTGAAGGGGAATTTAATTAAATCCTTTTGAACTGTTTCCTGTATTTTTAGATGAATGTACTACAAAGAAATAATGCTAATGCATATTACCTAAAAAAAAACCCCAATAAACAAACCCAAACCAACAGAAAACACCCTGAACTTTACAATTTTCAAAATACAGATGACCTAATTTTAGCACATTGTTCTCATATTGCATATCTAAACTCCACTTTTAACCCAGTCAAGTGATTTAAATGACTTTATTTTGAATTCAGTACCTACCTGCTAGAATAAGAAAAATAAGAAGGCCTTGTTTTTCAAAAGTTTCTACTAAATCTTTGATTGGGAATATTTACCATAAAAACACTAAAAAAAGAATCTCAATTGTTTGATAGTTTTAAATAAAATAATCTTTTGAAAACCTTAACTTTTACATGAAGAAACAATTAAGACATCCTGTGAAAATAACTAGCAAAATGAACTTCCTGTCTTCCTGAACTATCACTGAAGTGCCATGTAATCACCATGTATGAGCAGAAGAGGATTTTTTCATCACTGTAAACTGTAGTAATTTTAACTGTTCATTTGACCTCTTAAAGAGATGGCAAGTGCTTGCGTGACTGAGAATAACTTGTGGCCAATTCCTAATGAAGATTTTTTGGTGGAGTGTTCCTTTGAACTGCTTGTGGAAATAAGGAAAGGGGCAGTGGATGTCAGATGCTATCTGTCTTATACCATTTAAGTTTGATGCTTAGAAAAACAGAAGAACACTTAATTGGCTGCCTTTTCTAAATGCCATTTTAAGTCAAGAAGGTGATACACTGTAGAAGTGAAAACCTATATCTTTAAAGTAGGGAAAAGAAATATCTTCCTACATAGGTATGAAATCAGCTTGTGAAACTAATTCATTTGCACTAGTGATCACTGTGGCTTAGGGCTTACTGGGATCAAAATCAAAGACTGCAAATCTTTTCAGAGATGAAAACATCAACAGTTGCATTAACTTGAATGGGTGAGGGAGATCAGAGAAGTTCAGAACTGCTTTACCTGAGGGTGATGAATTCCAGCAGTGCTGAGGTATCCATGTAGCTGTAACCAGTAATCCCATAAGCACTGTCCTGTACTTCCTTCAATCCCATCCAGAACACTGTCTGCTGTCAGAGGTATGATACTGGTTTATATCTTCAATATTATATGAGGCAGCAATTTCTATTTACACAAGTTCTGCCTTTATAATTATGCTAATTGATTGCTTGTTATGTAAAGCTTACAGGATTTCAAATGACTAATTCAGCTTCATGTTCCAGAAACACAACATACCTCTTGCTCTTCATAGGAAAGTGGAATATTTCTTGTAGAATTCACTTCTTGTTATCAGCTATAACTGAATATATGAGATTCACACAGACCTTCAGAGTAAAGAGAATTGAAAATTAGGAGTTGTGTCCGTAGTTTATCTCTGCAAAAACTGGCTTTTGAAAACTTTTGAGTCTTGATTGCTCTCTTTAGCACAATTACCACAGTGTAATTAGGGCTTTTAGTTCAATAGGACTAGGCTGATGAACCAGCTCTGACATTTCCCCCCCTTTTATTCTCCTCTTGTGATGTAGTACAAGTTACCTGAAAAAGTAATCTACCTGTACTTTTTAAACTGATTTGTCATAGAAGGAATATATTTCACTTATTGTGAAAAGCATTCTGAAATTCCTTGAGATACCTATATTTGAAATGCAGTGTTTTTAATGGTTAGGTTTTTTTATGGTTACAACATACAGCTGAACACCAAGTCTGTGAGGTTTTACAAGGACTTTACAGGTTAGCTTTATGACTTTGTGGCTCATTTAAACACTCCAATAAAATAATCTTGGATCCATGTTAAGTTTTTTCAGAATTTCATTTGTATAACCCTGTAAACTAACTATGCTAGTCAATTTTGTGCTAAGTTTCTAATCTTTAAAATACTAATATACGCGGTTTTATTAGGCCATGTGTGCTAAAAATTTCCATACATTAGTACTGCACTGCAAAGCACAATGTCTTTAATTTTATCCTCGCAATGAGTATGACACCAAGTCAAGTAATGGTAGGAGTAAATTGGAATATTCTAGGAAAAAAATATATCTCAATTAGATTAACATGGTAATAATGTGGTTACAGGTGTTAATAATATATACAATTTAAAGTAAATAAAGTATAATAAAAACAAATTAAATATTAAAGTATATATTTTTAATTTTTGGTTCTATATGTTGCATTTGCTGAATATATTTGAGAAAATATATTTTTAAAGTAATTTTTAATTCTAGGGGAGACAAAGGGTGACATAGATCACAGAAAACATAATAATGTGTTATCTATTTTTTTGTTTCTACTTTGATAGAAAAAGCCATTAAAAATCCATGACATTGGTCAAGTTTAGAGTGACTAACTTGTTATTAAAAGTAAGCATAAATTTAATTTTACCTTTAAAGAATCAGACCAGATATTTTCTTACTCAGTGCTAAAACATTATAAGGTATGTTTACATGAGAATTATGAGGATTTGTATAGATGTCAAATGTTTCTGATAAATCCTTCCATCTTTAATCCTAGAATACCAAGCTCCTTATCAATATGGAAGCCTTTTACATGTATCTTTGTGAAATTACTTTTTTTTTTTTTTTTTTTTAATGCTAACTGTTCCAATTTAATCAGTCTCACCTACTATCAAACATTTAGCAGAAAAAATGCAACAATTTATAGTGGTTAACTTCCATATACTGAACAGTTCTGGTTTTGCTGTACCAGTTTCTCACCAGCCAAGTAGCTGCTTGCAGGTTCCTTAGCAGTAATCATCTATCTGCTTTTCCACCAAACCTTATTTTTCCCTCTTTTCTCCTCATCCAGTTCATAATACTATTTCTTCCATGCATCTTTTTCTCTCTGGTGCTGTTGCCTGCTTGGAGCTGCAGTGACAAATCTCTGTTTATGGTAAATAGTGCCTATTTCAGCTACTTCATTGCATCGACAACACACTCCTGTTTCCTGGGGAAAACAGTCTCACTCATACCAGTTTGGGTGCATATTACGGCCCACACTTGGATTTGACATGCTCCTGCCACTGTGAAGGAAATCATTAACTTGCCTTCTCTGGGCATGCCTCCAATGCTGCATGAAAATGTTTGAGTAATACATGTTCTGATGTGTCAGAGATTAGTGTTGTTAATACCTTACCGAAAAATCATCGTATTCGAACATATGCTGATCCTTTTTTAAACTAGTCACTCCAAATGCCAAACACTTATGGTTTCACTGCTTCCTATTGAAAAATGCTATGTTCTTTCTAGTTCCAAACAACAGTTAAATGCTCTCTGAAATGGTGTAACAGTGCACAATCTCATCAGAATGAAAGAATGGAAGTGCACCAATCATGAATAGAATTTTTTTCAATGCAAATCCTCCAAATTATTAAAATTTTAAAATTCTTTAGTTCTTTGAAATGATGCTTCTTTCTCTAGTGAAAGTCATCTCCCATTACAGTGCATCAAAAACATTATGACTCATCCAAGCTCACCAGATCATTCCTTAGGGTTTTTTACAGAGCCACAGGAAGACTCACATTTACAGCTTCTAAAAACCTAATAGATGAGTCCAATATGCCTTTCTTCTGGCTATTTAAAAGTAAAGTACAACTCTAAATTGGCACTCTGTCATGGGACCTTTTTCTTTGTACTGTCTTTCAGGAAGACAGTCTCACTCTGGAAAACTTACAGGGTCTAACTTCTTCATTACTCGAATTTTCTCTAATTACATTTGGGGAGTTTAAATCTAGTCATCACTCTATGAGGAAAATTCAATTACAATATCACCAAGCAAAGGCACTGCAGGTAAAGAACATGTCTTTTGTTCTGCCACTGAGAAAAGTCCCTGTAAAGCTACCTGCTGATTTTCAGAGTGTCACCATCTCCATCCATGTTCAGAGAACTCTTTGTGCCAAGAAAAGCAATTTCACACAGAGCTGCCCTTTTTCTGCCCGTACTTTGTATGCCTTTTGCTAAATCTGATCTTCTAATTAGGCTCTGCATGACAATGAGATAACTTTTATAGACTGTAACTGCTGCTTTTATGTTGTCTCTGATACAGTCCTGTCTGGAATTCTCAGCTGTCAAAACCACTGGAATTAACCAGGAAGATTAAATGTTTAAAATCTATTGCTATGGGATAGAGAAGTTAAAGGTCACTGATGCTTCTTCTGTGTTTCATCTCATTTTGAGACAGCATCGCTGAGACACCATAAATGACCAGAGCTGTGAACTCTACAGAGTGTTTGATCCTATACAAGCATCAAACATATGCAATCATCTACCTTTACCTGTTTACCAAATATATTTCTTTTTCCAATCATTCTCAACTCCAGAATGCTTCTTGAATCCTAAAATATCTCTGACATTTCCATCTGATTCACTGAAAAATTCATGTCTCTCCTAATGATTTGTGATTTAATATTAGGCAATGCTCTGGAAGTTAACATGAAAAACCAGATATATTTCAGAATTATAGTATAGTCTTTTCTAATTTCTCATTTCCATTTATAATTATTTCAAGAAAAAAAACAATCACCACAGGTTTCAAAAGGTTTTTCAGGACTTTTTTGCATTCTACGTATATTGAAATATTGGTTTATATAGATACATGGCTCAGAGTGGGTCAAGCATTTTTGTAGATACACAAACTACAAAAAAAAATCCCAAATCTCTAAATTTTCAAGATTTTGCAATTCTGACCACCATAGAACTGAGATGGGAAAGGAAAGGGGAAAAAAAAATGGGGAAAAGGGAAAGGACGGTAATGGAGCAGGGAAAGATATTTACTAAAGAAATTGATTTACACCTCCAAGATCTATAAAAAGATATAATTATGCAAGCAAATAAAGAGTACATTTATTTTTCAGCTGTCTTATTACTCCATTTTCACAAAAAAGTCAAAACATCTAATCAACTGCAAGGAAAGTAGAACATTTTTTTTCTATTAATGACTATATTATTCACTACTCCAATAGCAGCATTTGCCTGAGAAGCAGGCAGTTGTGTTTGCCGTAGAGTTAATCAGTAGTCCTCACACATTTGATAAGGACAGGTTTGTTTAATTCACTGCATTTTGGGAACCTGCTAACCAAGATTCAAAGAGCTCCTTCAATGTTCCACTAATATAAATATTTTCACAGCACCACAGTTTGCCGAGTTTTTCCTACTTTTCTGGTAAACATGTTATTTGCCATGTTCTACATTTATTATTGCCAAAAAGACAGCTAATTCAAGTAATTTATTATAAACAAAACTAAAAAATTCTGTTAAATCATATTTTTCTTGCATAAAGTATACTGCCACCTTTTCTTAATACTATTTTATTTGTTTGTTATTGCTTCCACAACATGCATCTCTTTTCCTGCTCTAAAGATACAGTGCTCTACTCATCCTGCTCTAGAGAGTACAGTGATGAGTAAATTAGAAAATGTCAATGGTTTGCTAGACTAACAGGTGCAGTTACTAAATTAAGTAATGCATTAAAAATACAAAATATCTTCTGTGCTACAGACCAGTTTATGAAAATTCACTGAATTTAACCTAAAGCTGCCAAAGATTCTCCTAGTTAAGTACAAAACCTTAACATTTAGTGGTGTACGAAATAATGACAGCTTGATTGAGTTTACTGAAGCAAGTCTTTCTATCGTCTTTATGCCAGTGTTTACTTAGTTTAGCAGTATTTCACTGTAAATGATCTCTTACTTGTGAAATTCTAGTCTACTTTTAATTTCACTTTAACCTTTGTACTATACTGCATGGTCTCTGTAACAGCAGCAAACCTGACAATAAATACTTTCATGAGCAGAGGTAGTAATCCACTCTCTTTAGTACAGAAAGCTGATATGCAGAGACCACCCTAAGTCTGCATGTATGAAGTGTATGAAAGAGTTGAAATAGAGGAGTGCTTTGAGTCAGAAGCAAACTGAGCTACTTTGTGTTCAATGCATTATCAAGAGCTAATTGTGTCCTAATTTACTAATTTAACATTTTTTCACTTCCTGACACTGATTGCTAAAACTGAGGAACATCTGGAAGTACGCAGGTGTTTGTGAAGCCTCATTGCCCAAACTAGGTTTTGCCAAGGCTCAGCCAGTGGGCAGAAATAAAGGAGAAAAGCAACGTGTGAGGGATGTCTTCAAGCTTCCACCACTCTCTGGCACAGGCTGTTGTCACCTGGGGTTCTCTTCTAACTGGAGTTTTCCTCCAAAATGCATGTACTAGCCATGATGTAATGGAAGCATGGGCTCATTTCTTCTTGTCTCTGCCTGCTGGATCTTTCCATGCTCAGGGAATTCTCTGCTGATCCCCCTAAATATCAGTGTGTTGCGAGAGACACTCATAGCAGGGAACTTAAAAGGAGATTGTTTTTTGTTATATTTTAATTTGTAACAGTAAGAAACTGATGAGTAAGAGGATTAAGAGGTTTAAGATTCAGTGTTAACGTCTTTAATAGTTTTGTCTGATAGATGCATAGCTTATGATTATACAGGAACTTAAAAAGTATGTTAGTTGTTAGAGATCTGATTAATTATCTCATCATGAAATAAAACTATCAGAAACAGTCAAGGAAGAGTGCTAGAGGCTTTTACAGAAGCACAGAATGGGTCATGATGGAAGGGACCACGGTGACCTGCCTGCTCAAGCAGGTTGATCCCAGAGCACGTGGCACAGGACTTCATCCAGAGAATTTTTGAATACCGCCAGTGAGGAAGATTTGACGACCTCTTTGGGCAACCTGCTCCATTTCATGGTCACCTGCACATTGAAGAACTTCTTCTGCATGTTCAGGTGGAGCTGAATTGTGAACATAAACTAAAGGAAAATGGGTCTGGAATGATGTCTCCATCCTGTACCTTTTACACTTTGCCGGAAGTCTGTAAAAATATCTACTAACGCCAATTCTAAAAAGTGCTCCTTATGCTTCAGTAGCCTGTCTTTGTAAACAAATTACTCTTGCTGTCTTTGATATATACATACCAATTGTTTAAAGAATAATTATCTGTAAATATATTGAGGTATTTTTCCTGCATCAGAGCTACTGTTGGTGTAGTATTTTTAGTATGACTCTCTGCTTACCCCTTTGTAGCAACATCTATTTCTTGCTCTCTGTGCAATAGAGGTCTAGCCTAAACTTTCCAAAGTGAAAGTTAAAGGCCTTGTTCATATGGAAAGTATAATTGAAAACTTTATATTTTTTCAATACTTATTCTTCTGTCAAAATATGAGGATTTGTTTATTTTTTTAAAACTAGTCCATGGCCAGCTCAAAAGATCAGTTACCTCCTTTAGGTAATGAAATTTTTGACAAAAATTTCTTTCTGTGGAATTTTTTGTAAGATCTGAACTCATCCTGCTTTTCAGCAGTCTTTTTCAAGAAGATGACAGAAATAATATCATAAAACTTAACATTTACAGGGAGACAAATATAGAAGAAGAATGATATTTAAAGGCAAAGCTCATTTCACAGGATTTTTTTTAATAGAAACAGCTTCTTGGCAGATAGTTTCACATCTGACGTGGGCTTTTTTGCACACTCCTGCACTGTGATTTGGGATAATACATAACAACCAGAGACTGGACTGTGAGTTACAGTGTAAGTTTAGGTAGAACTAAGAGCAGTTATTCTGTGTTGTATTACAAGTAGAGTTCCCCTGAAGCAGACTGGCTTTGCTCTAAAAACTTTAGTTACTAAGGGGTATACTTCTAATACACTGCTGTATTGGTTAAGCAGGATGAGAAAGCATGCAAATAGTATTCCTTCCATTGCTATTTCACAGTAACAGTTTATTTTTATATATTGCATGTGCACGTACAGGGAGGATTTTTTCCTTTTTTTTCCTGATGTGTCTCTGAAGCCAAATCTTCAATGCTGTTTCAGAGCCTCCTGGAGGCTTGCAGTAAGGTTTGAAGTAAGGTCCCTGATAAAAGATACATTGCAGTCCAGGGACCACTGCTGCTGTTAAATGGCTCTCTAGTGTTAATTCCTTTTCTTTAAAGGAACACCTGAAACTCTTTGTATAGAAGAGACCGTATATTTTCAAAAGTATCTGGGAAAAAGAGGAATAAAGCTTTCTGCCTGTTTCCTACAGAAAGAACAGCAATTGGTGGTGCTTATAAAAAACCACCAAATAATGGACAAATTTACAAATAGCTTAGAGTTACTAGCTGCAATAGTTACAGAGAACACAGATTAGTGGAAGAAGCTGTTCCTGAGACCATTTAAGATGTTTTATTGTTTTGAAACAAAGTCCTAACACTTAGAAAGTCCAAATTCACTGTTTTGTCTAATATCCTTTCTTATATACTTATAAATGTACCTACAATCTTGCATTTTTTATACTCCTCTTCTTGGAGTAATAGTGATACAGAATAGGACCTCTGAGTGGATTCAGACCAAGCATCTCTCTTGTCCTGTGTTGTGCTTTCAGCTGTGAAGGGGTACTCCAAGATCAGGATTGTAATTTTCCCTGGTAAAGTTCAATCCTCATTTTTAAATCTGCTGACCTCTGAAATTTCCTTAAATGCAGAAATCTTGATTGTATCATTGCACAGGACTTCTTTAGCATGGTTGTCAGAAGTCCTGTCTCAAAAATAAGAGGCCATCCTTATTCTTCCAACATGTGTCCAAATCCTGCTTTGAAATAATGGACCTGTTTCAGAAGGAAATTTTGCATCTGATGGGATAGATACTTCACATCCAGGAAGACATTTTTACCTGGCTCCATGTCAACTGCAGGATTCATGGAACGAGGGAATACTTGAATTTCTGGGAATTGCTGAGGGAAGATGTAAAATAGTACACAGGATGAGATACCCGCACCTTGTTGTCTTATACAAACAATAAAAGCGTATTCTTCCAAGTTCTACTATTCCTACCTCAGTTTAGTAGCTTAGTATGTTAACAGTAATTACAGTAACTTATAAGTAACTTTCGTTCTTTTTCCTTTTACATGTACAAATAACTTGCACCCCAAACATACGCCAACAAAGAGATATATGCCTCTACTGCCCACTGGATGAGAATAAACTTTTTGTCTTTATTTAATAAGGGTGTATTAAGTTTGGAATTTTTCATGGGTTAGTGCTACAGTAGTATAAAAATTTCATTCCTTGTTTACTGGCTGTTGCTTATTATTTACTTATTTCAGGCTATACCTGAAAGCCATTACCTGTTAAATCTCTGCATTGTCAATATTGTTACTATAGAGTATGTTTAGTTGCCCATACACCAAGTCACTAGTAGCAACACAGGATTGATTATGAAATGCTGGGAATGTGATTATTTTTTAATATCATCACTCTATCTGATTTTTAAATCACAAAATCCGAGTCTCTGATCACAGGAGTCTTGCTTATTTGTATGAACTACTTTTCAGAATGATCTTCTTAATTTAGACAGAAAGATGTGCTTTTTGTGGTATTTTGATAATTTTCTAAAATAAGAGTATCCTTTGCAAGATAACTCCCTACTAAACTGCAATAGAAATCATGCCCAACTTTAATCTGTGTATCAACACAGCAGGCAAGTATAATATTCAATCTTACTGTCACAGCAGCTTTTTAATACATTTAATAAGACCATTGTGTAAAAGTTAAAGCTTATATAAATCCTGCTATTTTATGGAGATAGCATAAGTATGGCTTCTTAAATTATCATACTGGGATCTAAAATACACTTTCTTTTATGCTTTTCTTTGTTTGTATTTCATTTGTCTATGAGAAGTAGACAGGAATGGTTTTTGCAGCTAAGAGGGGATTTCTGTTGTACTTCTGTAGCAATTTGCCCCCTGTGGGACAATGTGTTTTATTCTCACTATGGATCCTCCTCTTGAACCAAAGCCCTTGAGGAAAACTGGCATACAAGGAGTGAGGTCAGAAACATTCCTGAGTGTAAATGATACACTTCTGTGAACTCTTAATCCATTCACAATCATTATTCTCTTTTGCCTAGAAGGGCTGGCTGGGAAAAAATATGTTGCATGGTGCTTTGCTGAAGCTGCCTTTCTCACAGCAGTCAGGACCCCATTCTGGTTTCACTTAGAGCATTGGTAGCCAGCAGCTGTGCTAAAACAGCTGTAAATAAGGTCATTTATGATTTCTTTGTGCAGGCTGGTTTGTTTAGTTTAACTTTTCCCTTTGACTAGTCCTTTTTTGCAAACTATGATAATGTTAGTCTATATTTTTTTTAAGATTCTTTCTGTTACACCCCAAAAACCTGTCAATTATTGTTTTCTTTACTAATTATTAGTTGCAGCATCAGCTGTACTTTCTGCCTTGCTTAATTAAGCAGGGGAAGGAAATATATTTATTTGCAAATGGAGGGAAAAGAGAAAAGCTAAAAACAAAGATATAAAAGTGAGGAAGAAATTGCATCTCAAAATGTCCCTTGCCATGAGTATTTTAGTAGATTTCCTAGTGACTTTTCCTCTGCAACTATTTAAATGGATATTATATAATTGAGATTCAGAGGTGCAGAAACAACTTTTTAGTCATTAGCTAAATGTAAAAGCTTTTTATTTTTTTTGTAAATGGGCACATAAAAATTAATTAAACATTATGAATATACCTATTTTTACATTATTACATAATTAACATTTATAATTATTATAAAGTCAATGAAGGCAGCAGTGCAACTCAGCTGTAAGTTCAGATCTACTAGTCAAACAGTTGTTTAGTTCAAAAACTCTTCCATTATCAAATAACTGGAGTAGCTTTGAATGTGGAACTGAGTGTCATTTATTTGCTCTCCAGTGCAGACAGGGAAGTGTTTGGAGAGTACCTTGAAGAGGGAGGATGCTTAACCATCAATACCACCGCTCTTAAAAATTTATAAGATTTGTCTCTACTATGCAGGCTTGGTCGAGGGGAACACTTTCCCTAGGATATCTTGTTGAGGACCACATTCAGTGCAGGTAGCTCGGGGTGCAGCTGCAGTGGGAGCTGCAGGTTCAGTTCTGAGTGGGAGCTTTGGCCCCAAAAAAGGACCTGTGGTGCCAACCAGGGCACCAGACGCTGAGACACAGCAGGAGCTGATGGCTCAGCAGGAACAGTGAGAGTTTTGCCCTTGGACTGTGAGGGGATAAAAGCCCAGGGGTTCCTTTGTTGGGGGTCCCTCCTGGGAGGCACCAGCTTGAGCTGTTTCTCTGTTCCTGCACTGTGAATAAACTGCTTTATGGAACAAGACATCTGCAGCTCTTCTAAGGGAAACCTGGAGCTGAGCTGGTAAGGAAACCTGGTCTGACCATGTGAGAGTGGGGTGTGTAGGGAGTCGAGGGAGGTACCCTTTGGCTCATTGCAGCTGCCCACAGTGAAAGGGCTTCAGTCCCAGCAGCAACAGTCTCTGGTGGTAGGAGTATGGCTGCTAGGAAGTCCTGTGAGTGGTCAGACTGAGAAGTTTTCTTAACAGCCTCCTTTGAGGACCATGGTTTCTACCAGGTCACACAGTTGAAATCCACAAAGCACAGCAACGCCTGTTTTATCTTGGAACCCCTTTTACTTCACAGCTGTTTGAGAGTAATTAGGCACTTTACTTCTGAGACCTACAATAGAATGCTTACTGTATATATTCCTTTAAAATTCTCTGTTGAATTATCCTGCCAAGAGTATGAAATGTTTGCTTTCTTACTGCCATCTATCCTTCTCAGAGGCCACACATATGCACTTCAAGTCAACCTCACCACTTTTGCTTTCTCTGTTCACTTTCTTTCATACAACTCAAGACCAGGTGCTCCTTGTTAACACGAAGTAATAATGAAAATAATTATATTTACAGTGAGTTTGAAGAGCTTAATATCTTTGTCTGAGTGTAGGTTGGTCACAGACTTTTTCCAGTGTTTCTCTGCAAAAGTTTTAGTGCAGTACAAACAAACCATAGCTACCATTTTTTATGATATCATAGTCTTTCAGCCTAAATACCTTTGCTCCTCTTACTCACTTTTTTGTTATACTCCTATAAAAATCCATTGTGTCATCTGAATATCTCCCTCTGTAGGACCATTTATATGTGTGTTCCCAGAGTTCAGGTTTGCCTGCTTTTCTCACTTTTACTTCCAATTATTTATATAGGTCATTTTTTGTAACCTTTTTACCCCACAATGACTGATTTATTTGAATAAGGAACATCTATACACATTATTTAAAATATTTAAATATTTCATTTATAAAATTGCCATCTCAACAAGTAACCCATAAAGGGACAAAATTTCCCATGTCATGTCTATTTCCTGGATTTCTCTCTGTGTAAGTTTGCAATCATATGCCCCAGAATTAATGTCATAAAAATTTAGTTTTTTCAGTAGTATTTATGAGCTCTTTTAAATTTATCTAACTTTAGTTTTAATATTGCAAAGCTTATCTAATTGAAGACAAACTTATCTTCTGAGAGTTAAAAATCATCCATCAACTCTAACAGTTGCCATGCTCTCTTAGGCTCACACTATGAATTAGAAATCATTGCCATTAATGCACTTTTAATTGCAGTATCTTCTGAAACTAGATTGTATTTTAAATATGAATAATGAAAAATGTTTTCTGTAAGTATTCTTTATTGAAAAAGAATTCTTTGGGTGTTTGTTTAAGTGTAGTTTCCTGCCAAGATTTTTATTTTTGCTAATAATTTAGCAACAGTGGGAAGGAAAACAGAATTGGGTTCTTGGGTTTACTCAGAGATATAGCACTGGATCTGCTGAAGACACTTGTTTCTTAGCTCCCCTTTTCAGAGATTTAAAATTATATTTATCTTTCTAAGAGACAGAATAACTTAAAAAAATCTGTTGATGATGTGAAGCAACATTTGGAAAATCACTGGACTTCTGCCTTTTTCAGGTCACTGTAGGAATAAGGAAGAGAAAATTTTGATACTGTTAATTTTACTCGTTGTTTCACTGTTTGGTTTTTTTTTTGACACTTTCAACCATTTTGCCAATTTTTTTTTTT
>VXAC01007008.1:82570-107923 GCA_013399225.1 Rhipidura dahli
TTTTTTTTTTTTTTTTTTTTTACCATTCAGAGCAATATTTTCCAAAAATATTGGTATAGAAATTCTCAGTGGGTTTGTAGTGAAAATGTACAAAAATAGTTTTGGGTTTTTTCTAAAGATTGAAGAGAAGGCAGCCTATTCAGTGCTGGCCTGAATTTGATGAGAGGAAGAGAGAGTTATATAGCTGCAAAAAATTTCTATCCTTTTCCTTATCACAGACAAGTTTATATGTGTATTTCATAACTCACACATAAGCAGATAAACATAAGATTCAAAACTTCAGTGATCACTGTTGAATTGTGTTTGGAGAAGCACACATCAACAAAAGTGAATGATAAAGGTATGTCTGCAAATGAGCAAATGGGAAACTAAACCTGAGTTCCTCATCAGTTCCCAGAATCATGCTGGAATTTATTTGCCAATATCAACAAATAAAAACTTGCTGAAATGCGTCTACGAAGTGTGAGAAAATGGAAAGTGACAGGTAACACAGCATTGCAAAGAACACATTGCAGAAGATGAGTCTGATATTTTTTCTGGGACAAAATAATATATTTTGTGGATAGAGGAGAAGCAGGAGATGTGATATCTTGATTTATGTCAGGGTTTCACCAGTTTCAGATTTTACATTTTGACAGATGACCTTGGAGAACACAGTGCAGAATACATTATGGATTACACTTGGCTGGAACCTGTTTGCAGAGACTAATTATCAGAGGTTTGTAATCAAAACAGAAGTGTGTGGTGAGTACTGATATTCAATATTTTTCATTAGTACTCTGAAATTTGAAATGCAGGCTGTTCATTACATTCACAGATCAAGCTACACTGTGGAAGCTTACCAGCCCAGGCAGTTTCAAGCTCCATAACCAATTGCAAAGTGCTGCTTACTTAAGGGAGCACAGACAGGGGAGTGGGAACAAGTCTGTAATAGCCATTTTACAGAGGATATCTGAGGGGTTTAAAGAAAATGTAATACCAAAATGAACGAGAGGTGATAAACTGTTGCAGAGTATCCGGCTGCACTTAGAGATTCATATACAGAGTCTCTAAAACAGAGCAAGGTATTTTTTCACCTTTTACTTTGATGTGGTGCAAGCTGAAGTATTGTGTGAAGTTTTAGATTTTGCAACTTAAGAAAGATGCTAAATAAAGGTGGGGAACCTGAAGGAAATACTGAAAGTTAGTTAAACACTGAGCTTACTTAACGAAGACTGCTGATAACACAACTGTCAAAAATATTATAGACGGCTGCAAAAAAAAAAAAAAAAAAAAAAAAAAAAAAAAAAAGCAGACCATGGTAATTTGGGATCTCATTTGTAAAAGTGAAAGTACCTGTCTACCGGCTTACCTGGATGATGCAAGAACTAAAGAACTATGCAAGATTCAAACCTTTATCTGACTTATTCACTGAACAGGAAGAACCTTGTTGCATAAACACAAGTTATTTTAGAGCTGTGTAGCTTTGCAAGAGAAATAGATATTATTAAATTAAATAACATGAAATTATATTGGTTTTTTTACACACAAAAATAGAACTAGGAATGATTTATTTTCTCTCAGTTTGGTCAATGGAAGCTTTCCTCTGACTTTTTCTTTGGGAGCATTTAAGAGAGCACAGATTATGTTTGGTTTCACAGAAATACAATATATTTTTATAGATGTTTAAAGTGCTGTTCACTGTGTGCAGTTGGGATTCATAGCCATTTTCTAGCAGGAAAAAAGGTATATTCCAGCCATTCTGAATAACAAGCATCCTAACCTATGCACATGAAATAAAGCTATGTGGTGGAAATGATCATCCACAGTGTGACATGGAATAAGTTTGTGTGGCCCTTTGGGGGACATTAGACAGACTGAAAATCTAGAGGGCAGTGGAAGATTGTGGATACATATAAAGATAAAATAATCTGCTTAAACTTGCCACCATTTGTTTGCCATTGCCACTATTTTCTTAAGAGACAAACCAATGATGTCCTTTCCAATAACCTGTTCCAAGTTCCTTCATAATTTGTGTGATCCTGTTTGAGACATACTTCACCAGTGATTGGATAAATAAGTGGCAGGGAGAGGGCTTTCATATTTTACCTCCTTTTTGTGTGGAAATTGCAGCTGAACTCAGATTGCAACCTACTGTAAATTTGGTAAGTATAAAAGAAGAAAAGGTTTTTACTGCAATTGAAATATCTTCTGTTGAACTTTCACTTTATATTTTTCCTAACAGCCATATAGAAATTAATTTGGTTTGTGATAAGAATATAAGGTTATTTTAAATAAATAGATATGCAGACAGTCTGTGAAATCAAGAAGATATTTTTGATTCTGATTTCAGTTTATGTTCAGTTTGGACATGGTTTATGTTGTCTGCATTGATGAAATTAGTCAATAGAGGCATCCTCATTACTATAACAAATCCCAATGTCTGTATCACTGATGAAGGCAGTACTGGTCTCAATACAGACCCCTGAGGGACAGCACTCACCACTGAACTCCATCCATACATTAAACAACTTGGTCAACTTGTCCAGATGTGACCATCCCAACAATTCCACATCCATCAAATTCTATGTCCACCAAATCCATCTCTCTCCAAATTAGAGAGAAGGATGTTGTAGGGGATTGTGTCAAAAGCCATCTACACAGATGTTGAGATAGATGACATTCCTTCCCTCGCCCAGTGATGGAGCCACTCCTTTACAGAAGGCCACTAGGTTGGTCAGGCAGGATATGCCCTTGGTGAAGCCCTGCTTGCTGTCTCAAAATACCTCCCCTTTCACCACATGCCTTAATAGTGCTTCTAGGATCTCTTCAATGGTCTTCCCAGGCAGAGGCAAGACTGACAGGTTGGTAGTTCCCAGGGTCCTCCTTTCTACCCTTTTAAAAAATTGAGAAAAATTTTCCCCTTTTCCAGTCATGTGGGACTTGACCTGACTGTTCAAATATCAGGGAGAGTGGCTTGGCAACTACATCAGCAAAATTCTCCAGACTCTGGGGTGCATCTCATTGGGTCACACAGACTTGTGTAAATTCAGGTTTCACACGTGGTCTCAGTCTTTATCTTCGACAGTGGAAGGGACTTTGCTCTTCCAGTCCATAGGCTGAAGAGGTGTGTGAAAAGAGAAAAAGAGATTGACAGTCTGAGACAAAAACATCATTGAGTACCTCAGCCTTTTCCTCAGTTGTTACCAATCTGTCAGTCCAATTCATCAGGGGGAAAAAATTATTTCTTTGACCTCTTTCTGGCTGGCATTTCTAAAGAATCCCTTTCTATTTTGTCTCTTGCCAAGTTCAGCTCCAGCCAGATCTCATTCCTACCCAGCTGGGCAGTGTCCCTATACTCCTGCCTGGACACCTGTCCCTGTTTCCCAGGCCATTGGAGTGCTATAGAGAGCATCCTCTATGTCTTTTTAAAGTCAAGGGAAGCAAAATCCACTTCTTTCACTACATCCACTGAGCAAGCGATCTCACTTTTATATTATATCAGCTTCCTCAGGTACAATTTTCTCTTTATAAATTCATAGTGGCTGTTCTGTAACACTGCCGAGTCATTAAAAAGCCTAGATGTGGATTCCAGGAGCATTCCCTCAGTGGTAAACCCAGGTGCTGAGAAAAAGTTGGCTGGCCAGTAGTTTCTCCTTGAAAATGAGTGTTAGATTTGTTGTTTTCTGGTCATTCGGATCAACTTCTAGTTGCCATTCTAATAAAAAAAAAGGACAGTTTGGCCTTTCACTGTTATCAGTCATTTCCTTTGGCACTTTTTCAGCCTCACTGCTTGTGTATGTCCAACTTAATTATGTAGTCCCCATGTCAACCTTTCTGCAACCTGGATAATGCCTTGCTAGCTGTCAAAGTTGTGATACAGTCTGAAACAGTGAACTTTGAGAGGTGGCAGAAAGTCAGGGGTGAGGAGAATGATAGGCAATGAATACCTGAATTACAGATTTTGAACTCTCCATGCAGAAGCCTTGCTAGATACAAGCAGTATAAAGGGCTAGTAAACTTTGGCAACAACTGGACTAAGCAAAACTGGCACATCCAGATTAAGAGATGTCAAACATGGATTCCATCTTGTGATCTTTTGCATATTCACAACCCCGTCTGTTAAACCAAAGTTGTTAGAAGTTTAAATGAGTTCTAAGTTATAAGCTGTTATAAGTTGATTGTTAAAAATGGAAATGTTCTTAAAAGGTTGTTAATAGGTCACTCCTAACGCAGCAAGCCGATCCCAGGCATTCCCCAGGAGTGACCTTTATCCCCAGTTGTTCCCAAAGCAGAAGTCGACCCCCCCTCGGAACAACTATTTTCCCTTTTTATAAAGTTTAGTGAATTATTACTTTTAATGTTAATAAAGATAATACAGTTAATACAGTTAATACAGTTAATACAGATAATACAGTTAATACAGTTCCAAAAGGTTCTCAAAAACAAAATAAGGAGTGCCATAGAGTGTTATAATTAATAAAGAGTAAAGATGTTTTAAAATAAAAAGTTTAAAGGAAAGTAAGTTATAAAAAATGTTTTTAAACAGAATGTTATGAATGTTTTTAATGCCTAAAACTTGTAACCCCTCTTTGTACATGTCAATTCCTATGCAAAAATCACTTTATTTGTGTAATTTTTAATGAGAATGTATTTATTTAATATTTTATTTGATGTTTAAACTCCTTTGGCAGCCCAACACCCAGCTTCATATTAAAGCTCCACTGCACCACTACTTCTAAAATTAGAAACTAACCATTGGCCCTGTCACTTGCCTCCATGGAGATGGTGAATTTTAATGAGGGTCCTTCCTGCCTTTCCAGTGGTCATTACATCACCACTTTTTACCCCTAGACAACGCTGAGCTGATTGGTGGGAAGGCTCCCCTCATTAATTAGTAGACCCAATCATCTCAATCCATGGAGGCAGGACAGGGGCGGTCCAAAGTAAAGCCAAAAGCCTATAAAAATCAGAACCCAGAAACAACCCCGGCTTTTAGCCGGCTCTCTGCCTGGTGCTCTGTGCCGGGTGCAGGTAGTCCTTTGAGCTCCTCTCATCAATTAGTGGTGCAGAAGCTCCGAAGCTGGGTGTTTTGGCCTCCTCCCTTTTGGGTTTATTTGCCTTTAATTTCTTTGGATTTGATTTTAGATCAAACCCACCCCCAGCTTCGAAAGGATTGCCTCCGGCTGCCAACCGGTAGCCGATGTGGTCCAATCGCTGCTCCAGGACCCTTTTCTTCCTTTTTCTTTTTGCGCACCTTTTTCTTTTTCCCTTCAGGGATCTACTGGACCTTGTGGGCTCTGGAATAAAAACATCTTTTTCGAACCCACGAGTCTGAAATTGTCTTTTTTGACAAGAGACACGAGACAGAACCATAGCTGGGAGATTGATCATGAGCTGTACTTCAACAAAACAAGTATTTAGATTGAGAGACCCAGGCTCTGCAAATAAGAGTTCCTAGAAAAGAAGTCTGGAAAAAGAAAGTGATCTTAGAAAGAAGGGGTCTCAGACAGAGAGAGGTAAACACTCTGTCAGGACAGAAGTTTGCAGTGGGGAAGATCCCAGAAAAGAGAGAGCTGCATGAGGACAAGCTCCAGGCATGACCAGGGTGAATGACCAGTTACCCTTGAATTGATGCTTGGGAATCAATACCCTTGAATTGTGCCTCGTACAGCAAAAGCGCCATATCCTTCTGCCAAGCCTCCTTGTGCCAGCAGTGATTTCTCTGAGGGGATGGGTACTAAGGGTCTTGTTGATGCAAAAATTACTTTTGCTTTTATATATTCATATATATTTGTAGCTCAGTAGACTAGTATTGTATAGTTATAGTTTCCCAACTCCAGTCCTGTTATGGATTGAGCAAGCATTAGAAAAGCTCTGCCTTAGGTTCAGATTTTTGGCAACAGCTTAAATTCAGGTGACCCACAAACTGCCCTGGCTCGCAAGTTCTTAAAAATGGCAAACCAGGTCTATTATAAGATGAGTTATTTATTGAATAGACAGAAGATGAACAGAAAATGACCTTAAACAGAATTACTTACTACACAAGTTAAAACAAAGTACTGCTTGTAGATTTGTGTAAAACAGTGCACAGTGTAAAGGTACATATATTATAGATAGCAAAGAAATAGTATAGTTTAGGAGTCAATGTAACCTATCACCAAACTGCTGATGGGGTATACATAGAGTCCCTTCACTCAGCCTCCGGAAGAGTAATCACAAAGTAGGCATCCCAACTTCAGGGAGAAGTCATACACATTTTCCAGGGAATGTGCATAAGACTTCTGCTTGTGAACGTTTTGTGCAGCTTTATATTTTGTAAAGTGAAGTGTCTGTCAGTCAGAAATTCAAGGCTTTCTTCAGTTTGCTCTCAAGGCAGAATGTTTATTGTCGGCTGGGAATGCCACCTCTGCAGCACCAGAGATACCTCACTGCCAGACAGACATCCAGCTTGGGTTATCTCACCAGTCAGTAGATTCATGTGTGAGGGTAGATGCCCTGAGTTACTGCACCAGCTGATAGAACTTTACTGATAGCTGATAGCTCTTTTGTGGCAGAGGTGAATGTCCTGCCACAAGTGCTTTTCCTATTAGACAAACAAAATTCCTGACGGCCTGTTATAATCTTGCTTCTTATGGGAATCAAGGACAAGACACCTTCCCAAGACACTTCCCCCATGTATAAGACACAAACAACTAGCAAGGAGTGGAGCTTCAGAAGATGTTGAACCAAGAGGGGGGATTAGTTCATTGTGTTTCTGATTGGGGATTCTTGTCAATTACACTAATTTGCTAAACTTATAAAGCTGTACATACCCTGCATCTTTGGCATATTTTTGGCATGCACATTGGTGTGTTGTGCACCTGGAGGGACCCTTCATTAGACAGTAACTGCATTTTATCACCTAGCCTTGTTTGGCTCTTGATTTTAGGGCTCAAAAGGCAACATTGTGACTAAGTAAGGCTGCTGGAGAGAGGGAGCAAGTGGGGAAAACTGGCAGGTGAGGTGCAAGCTTGATTCTTGCTGGTATTTAAATAGTCCCAAATCCATTACAGGCTGGGCTGTGCTCAATCTCCTCGGTGACATTACCACAGGCTGCAGGGACCTGGGTGTTAGAAAGAAAGACAACTTCAACTCATGTTGGAAAAGATGTGTTTATTCCGAAACACGAGGTCCGGGAGATCCCGAGGGAGAAAAACAAAAAGTTGTGAAAAAGGAAAGAAAAAGGAGCCCGGGGCAACGATCGGACAGTCTTGGCTACCGGCTGGCAGCCAGAGGCAATCTTTTTGGTGCTGGGTGTGATCTGATTTAAGATCAGATCCAAAGCAGTTAAGAATTAGAATTCCCAAAATGGGAAGGAGGCCAAGCACCCAGCTCTGGAGCTTCTCCACCACTAGTTGATGAGGAAATCTCTCTCTGAAAAACTCTATGTTTTGACTTTTATATGTTTCTGATCTTGCCTTGAACCGCCCCTGTCCCACCTCCATAGCTCGAGATGATTGGTAGTACTAATTAATGAGGGGAGCCTTCCTGCCAATCAGCTTCGTGTTGTCTAGGGGTTGGGACCGATGATGTNAACTTCTTATCCTTAAATCTCCTCACTTTTTATTAACTCTTAACTCTTAGGCACCTTTTTTTCTTCATTTTTTTAACGATTTTAAACTTGGTTTGCAACTTGTCTATTTAAAACAATGATAACTTTTATAAAAGGGAAAACTGGTTGTTTCTTAGGGGTGTCCAGGATCACTTCTGCTTTAAGAAACAACTTTAATAACAGTGGGAAGAATGGTCACTCCTAGGGAATGCCCGGGGTCAGCTTGCTGCTTTTTGGGGTGACCTAATGACAACTTTCTTAAAAACACATTCTCAACCTTTCAACAATTAAACTTAATTAAACTTTTACAATTTACAACTTAAAACCAATATATTCTAACATTAAACTTCTTTTAACAAATTTGGAGTTTGTAGACGGGTTGTGAAAATGCAAAAAATCATGGAGTCCAGAGTTCTGTGTATGACACTGGGCATCCTGAGTGCAGTCTTCTACAAAAGAAACTGGAGTAAAATCACAAATTATTTTACAATTTTCCAGGCTGGTCACATTTTCCTGTGTCCAACTAGTGTGTCCTGCAAAACCGTGTTTTCCATTTACTTCAGACCTTCTTTTGTAGCTAGGGTACTTATATACATCCTTTGCCCTTCACATCCCTCACTAGGTTTCAGCTCCAGCTGTGCTTTGGTTTTCCTAATTCCAGCCTTGAAAACACAAAGGATATGTGTTCCCCTGGGTCAGCTCTTTCTTTGCACCTCTTTGTAAATCTTCTTGAAATACAGTTCATCCATGACAATTACCTGCTGTGAATGCTCATCTTTCCATACATGTGGTTTGGAGGAGCCTCTCTGTGAAGATGACCAGCTATTCTGTGCCTTTTTGTCATCCAGGGCTGTCTTCCATGGGAAACTGCAAACTACATTGCTCAGGAAGAAGACATCTGTTCTGGCATTCTCAACAGGGATTTCACTCTTTACTTTGCTGATTTCCTGTGGGATCTTAAACTCTTGTCCCATGGTCACTACTGCCAAGGCTACCCTAGATTTCACATCTTGACCCACTTCTTCCTTTTCTGTGGAGGAGCAAGCCAGTTGGCTCTTTGATCACTTACATCAATAAATTTTCTTCAACACATCCACAAACTTCTGCAGTGCTTGCAGATATCCCTATGCCCTTCTAAGACATTTAAAGAGGTCAAAATTCTCGTAACTACCGGGGAGGACATGAGACTGTGGGCTTTCTTTCAGCTGACTAGAGAATGCTTAATTTCTTTCCCTTTGGGATCCACTGATCTGTAACAGATACCTGTCCTGTGACCTTTTTCCATAAGATCTTGACTGGCTTGCTACACCTTTTAAGACAAAGCTTCATGAACTCAAGCCTCTCCTTTCTTTCCTGGTTTCTCTTCTAAAAAGCCTTTTTGCAGCACTGGCAGAACTTCAGCCATATGGACAATACTGTTGAATCTCTGCAGTTCCAATGAGACTGTACCTGTGCAAATGTATCAGCAAACTCATTCTGCCAAGGTGCTTTCTATGTTATGTGAGCTCATGCGCAAGCACTTGAGGTGAACTCCCTCACCACAGCATGATACCACTTTCACAAAAAAAGTACAAGAGCTTTCTCAGTCTGGAGACTTCCTCAAAGTCCTTAGTGCCTCCATTTTTCCTCTTTATTGGGCTTCTGTCTCCTGAGGAACCAGTTTGGAGGCCTCAGCAGGCTGGTAAGATTGTTCTTGCCCTGCTTTCATATATGGATCAAAGAATGAATGTTTATGATAGTTCAGGTAAACTAATCTGAAGTACTTATCCATGCTGAAAACTAAATTTCTTTTCATCTGAAGTTTTAAAACACAAATTAATGCATTAGATGAGAATTTGGTAGCATACATGCCAATGACCTTGATTAGAAATGGATAGCTAAAATTCTGTAGTCAGACAGACTAACAGTCTGTAGTTAAAATATCCCTCTCAACAGCTACCCACTTGCTCACTAGGATTGCATAGAAAGCTTGGTGCTCTCTTGTGTCTAAAAAATTTTACATTGTGTAAACACATTTACATGTGTGTTTTCTGAAAATTTGTAACATACTTGTATTCTGTACTTCATGGAATTAACTTGAATTTTTTTTGTCACATCAGTATTGGAATCTTTAGCAGGAGAGTGACAGGCACTATATGAAGAAATATCAACCATTAACATGAGATAATATTTTTCCTCCATTATTTCTATAGGTCTTTACAGTGCAATCTCTTTGGAGCATCTGTGTTTTAAATCTTACATGTTCAGATGGAATTACATTTTACCTGTTGCAGAAAAGACTTTTCTAGCCACCAGATATTATGCTAAATTTGTTTTTTTTTCAGGAAGACATAAATTGGACTTGAATACAGTACTTTGTATCTT
Source organism: Rhipidura dahli (assembly GCA_013399225.1). Classification (NCBI taxonomy): domain Eukaryota; kingdom Metazoa; phylum Chordata; class Aves; order Passeriformes; family Rhipiduridae; genus Rhipidura; species Rhipidura dahli. The sequence goes on from VXAC01007008.1 coordinate 92,508, forward strand.
GCTGGAAAAAATAAGGAAAACAAAGATAAACTTTTCTTTAGTATTTCTGGATATCGTGAGTCATGTCCTGTTACAATCAGTATTTGGAATGCGTAGAACTAAAGGAAGAATAAAGGGACTCTGTGCTTAAAAAAATAGTCTCAATTACCTTGAGACAACTGTGCGTAAATATATAAAGAAACTCTCTGGACAGCACATTGCTGAGGGGTATAGTTAACTTATTATGATCTGAGAGATTAGGGCTTTTTTCAAGGTTTCTTATTCAAACAAAAACCATTTACTTATTTCAGAATCAGGACACTGTGAGGTGAGTATATTTTTAACACATTTTAGTACATATGACACATTTTAAATCATCCCAAAAGAGTTTTGAGGTGATTTCAAAGGGAACATCAAGCATAGGTATGGCAAATAAAGAGCCTCAAAGTATCTCTTTCACATTTTACAGCACACCATGTTTTTGTGCATATGTCTGTGCCTGCGTATGTTTAAAAATGAGAGGGTGAGGGGTGAATTTTTTTATTACAGTGGTATGTTCCACTCACTTAAACTTCTTTTTACTTATTTTCCAGACTGCTGCTTGTAAGTGACTTAATAGTTTCTTTTCCTATTTTTCAAAACTTTTACGAGTATTTTCAATTGAAATTACTTGAAACCTTTCCCTAGTGCTAGCTAATATGAAGTCAGAACAGGAAGTCAGAGAACTGTGAAGGAGAAATGATGGCCCTTGAAAGGAAATTCCTCTTAAGGAGGTTTTTGTAATATAAAAGCACTATCAAATTTCTACAATACATTCTGAGAAGGCTTACAGATGTGGGAGATGTTGGTCTGTAACTGAATCAATTTACAGCTGAAGAGATAACAGATATCATAGTTCATATTTTTAAAAGTCAGTGTACATATTTAATACAGTAGCTCATGACTGCATAATATAATGTGTAATGGTGAGGACATTCTTGAACAGCATTTTTGTCTTTATGGGTACTTGCATTGTGCTAAAATTATTAACAATTTCTGATGAAAATGTATTTTAATACGAATAATGGTCAGTGTTTTAGCAAGATGTAGCAGGAGAGAATGCGCAGTGCAGACTCCATGTGAAAAGATACTCTTTAGAATGGAAAAAACAAAATGGCAGGGAAATGTATGTTTTCCTCAAACTAATAATTTTTAGAAAACTTACCTTGATAAAATTATTCTGTGAGATGCGGCCATGTGAAATTTTTAAAAATTATGTGTTAATCAGTCTGTGTTATAGCCTGAAAAAATTCTCTTTGTGTCCAATATATCTGATACTTTTTTTGATGTTTTATGACAGCATAAACTAAATTTTTCAGTTGATTATAATTATATTAAAATGTAATTGACTAAAAAATTACATATTTTTATGGTTTTCCTTTTGCTTTCCCCCTTCTTGCTCTACTGATGGTGCTATGCCTTAATCAGGCAATTCTGGAGCCAAGTACAGAGAGATTGAATTATCCTTGGAACACAAGTGGAAGTTCTCTGTTCAGTGCACTCACTCTTTTCTTTGTATTACACTTATTGACAAAATTAGTCAGTGGATGCTCAGATGTGAGCTCATAATTATTTATTGCATTTGGAAAGCAAATCTGCAGTGTACATGTTCACATGCTGTCCCATATAAAAGATGAACTTGAACTGCGGTCTGTTTTCTGAAGGACTGCCTGTTTAGTATCTGGTTCATACATTACAAGCAGAAATTAGAAAGTATAAAATGAGAGGCAAACTTTATGTATTTTCCAACTATGAAGATCAGAAAAAAGTGTCAAGTGTCTATATGCACTGTTATTCCCAGTGCCTTTCAGAACTTCTTTGCAGAAATTATTTCTGTGGATAATTTTCATTTAACCCACTTTCTTCTACTGGAAATTACAGTGGTATTTTGCCTTTTTCCCCTGTAAATCCATTTGATGTTGTTAAATTAGATTTTGAAGAGAAAACACTAATATGACAAAAATGTTGAATTTAGCAATGAGTCTGCATTAAAGTCTCCCACATCCAAGTCAGTTGCACTGGGCTTTTGATCAGGTTCGCAACTGGTCAGACAAAAAATTATGCGCGAATGCTGTTAACTGGGAATAATTCTAACTCTAAAACTTATAATTGGTCGTGACAACTATAGTAAGTTAGGACTCTATTCTAATATATTCCAATCAACATAATAATACCTATGGGGGTAACTGACCACATATTAAAGGATAATTATGATCCTTTAAAGTCTTTGTTAGAAATGTTCATTATGTTCCTTCACATTCATTTGGCTTTGTAATTTTCCTTCTGTGTTTGTCTCATGTTATTTTTACATTCATATTTAGTACATTCTGCAGATTAACAAAAAATGCTCTCCATACTCTGGTGATAATGATTAGAAGATCAAACAAAAACTTTTCAATGATTAAAAATACAGGACTCACATAAAGTCTTCTGAGTTAATAAGGAGGCTGGGGATTTGTTTTCAGACACTTCCTACCCACATCTCTTTATAAAATAAATTAAAATTTTTAAAAATTATTGAAAAAAAATCATACAAATTCTAAAGTCTGTTTAAATCAAGAAACTCTTTCAAATATATTACTCACTAAGTAATATAATAAAATTGTATTGAAAATAGAATTAATTTTTTCAGAGCGACTTCAAAGAAATCCTGTCAGCTACTTCTCCAGTTGCTATCTTTAATTCTATTGAAACTTTAGGACATTATTGGGACATTTATTTATATGATAAAGTTCACTGTAGGTTCATATTCAGGAGACTCAAAGTTTGCAACCACAAAAACTGGCACCATTCAGTCTAAACCTTTCGTTGAGTAGCTACTTTAGTCATTAGAAATTTAGATAAACATTCCTCCCCACCTTCCCTTACCCCTAAGAACTGAGGCTTTTCACCTAGTAATAACCGTATTTCTCTTTTCCCTTTTAAAATACCATCCATAGTTTCATTTTTCAATTTTTTGTTACTAATTTTCTCTCAGAAAATTTAGAGAATTCATATTTTCTGTTTAATTCTTTCAGGGGCTGCTTGAGAGGGATTGTATGTGCACAGAAAACACAAACATCTTTCTGAAAAGTTCAAATCATACTATTCTATTTTATTTAAGATAGTTCACTGTATGTTTCCACTGAGATTACTTTTGAATGATGAAAGAGCTAAAGTTTCATTTTAAAATGGCTTATGTTTAAATCATTATGCTGAGAGTTAGCAAAAGGGAACCATAGAGCAAACTGAATTTTCTGTCAGAAAGGACCAGGGAGCAGCAGTGGAGAGCAACAAAAACCCCAAACACAGTAAAGTGTAGATATGTAGTTAAGCTTCACACTGAAAGATTTGTGCAGTGCATTTCTTTGCTCATGTATAAGCTATCTCCATAGCAGTCAAACCCCTTCATGTGGAGACTGTGCAAAGTTTTAAAGAATGGAAGAAATGTAAACAGTACTATTAGCATGGACATTAGAAGGGAAATACTAGACAATTCAGGAATTATGGATAAATTCTAGTCTACATTATGATTATATGTCAAAAGAAAAACAAAACCAAAACAACCCACACACTAGATGATATGGCCTGTCCTTTAGAATGTAATAATGAGTTGATTTTAACCTTTTCTGTAGTGATTCTGATGTAGTTTATGTTCTGGAGATTTGAGAGTGATTTTTGTCTTTGTGATATTCTAAACAGAGCTAAGGTTTCTGATCTTTGATGCAGTACCCTTTGTATTAAAATCTTTTTCATTGATGTCATATTAATGTGTATATAATTAAATCAGGTGTAAAAAAACCTGATTTCATGACTGATTCTCAAGAAATGGATAATTTAGTATCACTTTCTAAAAATGAGGGCTTTTTGATAACTGAATTTTCACACCAGCTGTCTGCAAAAGGTTAATATAAACCACTCAGAATTCTTGGGAAAAAATTAACATACATGCAGAACAAATGAATCATAGAAATATTGGTTGAAAATGACCCTGGAGGCCATTTATCCCAGTTCACCAATCCAAGCTGCTATTGTTCTAAGTCAGCCAGATGTGTTTTGAATATCTCCAGAGAAGGAAACTCCACAGCCTCCATCATCAGCCTTTAGCAGGGCTTGCTTCTGTGAAGAATTTTTTCCTCATGGTGAGGTGGAAGTTTCCATGTTTCAGTTGTGCCCACTTCCCCTTGTAGCACACACGCAGAATGATCTTTTCTAACATTCAGCCTGAGCTTCCTGAGATGCAGTGTTTGGTATTGCTTCATGTTGCGTTGTCTGGAACGAGCAAGAACATTTTACCTCCATTGTCTTTATGGCTGGTTTATAGACACACTTGTGGAGTCAAGGACGGTGGAGATGAGCCTGTGTACCTATTTGTGTTGCAGACAAACTCTAACTTGGGACTGAGTAAGTCTGAAGACAATTCTCTAAAGAAGAGCTCAGAAGTTGGATTCTCAAGCTACCGATGCTTACAGAAGGTGAAATACTGTGTTCAGATAGCACATACTTTATTTAATTCTTAGACAGCAAGAAAGGTACTCTTACCTTGAGGCTGTATTTTTCACTGGTATCCTTAAAACACTTGCTAAACAAATGTTATTGCAGAATTCTTAATTGCACACAACAAACTTATTTCAGATTCTGTGTCAAACCACTGTGAAAGAAGAACCACTCAAGTAAACAAATCTTGAGAATGTTGTGTGTATTGCACTTTTTTTCCACCAACCTAGCATTTTTAGCACTGAGTGATTACTCTATTGTCAAGGCAGATCAAATTGATGAATCTCCTTGGGATCCCAGGCTAAAAGCTGTGAAAACTTTCAGCTAATATGACTCTTCCCTAGTTTCCCACTCATTTCCTTCAATTGACTATTTCTAGGATATTCTGTGTTCTGTTAAAAACAGTGTTAGTCTCAGTGCAATAATAAAAGCCCTGCGTAGCAATAATAACATGATTTAACACTCAGCTTACTTTGATTTGGCTTTATTTTCCTGACTCGTTTTGTCCCACTCATGAGTCATCATGCCTGGAGGTATTTGGAATGTGTAGATGTGGCACTAAGGAACATGGTTTAGGGGTGAACTTGGCTGTCATGGGTCAACAGTAGAACACAATGATTTTGTTGTTCTATTACTCAGCCACTTAAATACTTAGTGAAGCTGAAAAATATTGTACCTTGGAGCATGAATGAGTAACTCTGAGGGAAAGGATGGCAGTACCTCATGATGGATTAATGGATTTACAAAACCATGAGTTCATTTCAGTCTGTTTTATTTGTTAAAAATGTGTGCCTAGAAGGGGTGAAGTTCAAGAACACCACATAATATAGTACCTGAATTTGTTTTCTTCCACCTCTCAGAAGGTAAAGCTATATTCATAAGAACTTTCAAAAATTAAAAAAAACCCAGCAGGTGTGACCTCTGTGGAGCCTTTTGACTCATTCCTACTCCCATGAAAAGTAATTAATCAGAGATTATTATAAAAAATAATAAATTTTAAAAAGGTAATTCTTACATATTTTGTACATGCACATGTTCATATTTCAAGAAAACTGAAAATTCAATTAAACAATTTTTGCTTTTATTTATGGTTTTGATGAGTTTATTAAAACATCTTTAATATATTTCACATTTTAAAGGTCTCTTGCTTCCCTTTCTAACATATGTGGTTTCACTATTGATGCTGCTCTACACCCTCCATGTCTGCGTTTCTAGTAGATCTTTATAAATAAACAAAAAAAGAAATTTACTGAAGTGTAACACAGATATTTACGTCCTAAATCACCTACAGTTCATTTATCTCAGATTTTCAAAAGAGGTTCCGTGCAGAAGAGTCGGAGCTCTGATCACCCCCACCACCTTTTTTTCCTTTTTACTGCTGCTTATCTGAGAGAGCATCAACACTTTGTTCATATAGGAGCCAGTCAACTACATCTTCTGAGAGGAAGAATTTTCAGCAAAAGCTGCTATTTTCCAAAGCAGATAAACATCTCTTCTGTGCATGAAAATAGTAGTATAATAGAAGAATGTCCACAACTCTTTGGGCTTTTTGAGCAATGTACTTGCAAATCCTTGAAATACCTGGCTTTGCAAAGCCAAATGAGAAAACTAGTACAAGGGTCTATACCTCATGCATCAAATATTACTGGATACATCTCTTTAAATCCAGGGCTACAACAGAAACAAAATTGTTAAATATTTGCATGACATATACTGTTTTTTCCTTCTCCAAGTCATGAAATTTTATGTGAACAGGCTTGTTCTTAAGATAAGGCAAGACTTGGAAACTATTTAGGACAATACAATAAGAGTTTGTTTGAACATCCTAGAACAGAGAGAGCAATTTCTGCCTTAGATAAAATAAAATGGGGTAAAAATATACGTTGCATTTAGGCAATAATTTGCAGATAACTGCTAAATAAACTATGACAAATGGTACTTGCTCATTAAATATTCATAAAGGAAATAGTATCTGACTACTGACTTCACTGTAATTACACAACGGATATCTCTGCTTTCCAGTATGTTCTATTACCTGCTAAGTTATCATCATCCATATGTGTGTGAGTTGAACTTTTGAGCAGTTCTACTGTTTTTCACGGTCAGCATCAGTAAGATTATCCTTTTGATCTTAACTGATGTGCTCAACATTAACCTTTCTGTCTGATAGCACTGTAAAAAGAAAATTATACTCATCAACACCCTATAAATGTAAGGTGTAATGATCCAGTTTTTTAGTGTAATTTTGTTGCTATAATCTGTTGTTTATCTCAGTGACAAAAATCAGTGTAATCATCCCTATAGAGATAACAGGTTTTCTGTTTGTTTTTACAGTTCAGGCAGAAAGAGAAAGCAAAGAGCATTTCTGTAGAAAGATGCCTGGAAAGGTTAACAAGAATGTTGTTTTTGTCAGAAGTGTTTGCAGAATGGGATCATCAATGAGCTGTGATGCACTAGGATTACTCCTGTGATAAAGTGTAAGAGTGTATATATAAGTCATACTAAATGAGAGCAAATGCTCTATTTCCTCTAGTTGATCACAGTGAATATTTAGAGAAAAATTATAAAAGCTGGGGGATGTATAGAGTGATGTTGCCTTTGCCATTCCCTACCAATTTTTGGAGACATAAGGTCTACTGACTCACCCTTTCTAACTCCCTCCAGACTGTTTTGCTTAATTATTCTATCCTCCATGAACTTGTCTAATCTGTTTTCTGAAACCCTTATATACTTTTGGTTTCCATGACAATGTATGACAAATAGTTTTGGAGTGTATTTATACAGTATGGGAAAACATACTCCTCAGTGTTTTCTCTAATTGATAGTTTCACAGACTGTCTCCTATTTCTTCTTTTGTCTTCTGATGAGCAGGAGTACAAGAAATTTTTATCAGGATGGTAGTCATCAACCAATAAGATAAACTAGTAAGGGCATTTTTTATACCCTACTTCCACAGTGTCCAAAACCAGAGCACTCAAACCACCAGTATTGTAAAAGCGGACTAACAAAAATAAGGTAGGAGTTTGTCATGGCATGGGTTTTTTTTTTTGGAAGAAACCATTCTTCGCAAACCATACAGCACTCTTCACTCTAAGTAAAACCTGTGGAAGCTGCCATGCAACATCCAGTTAATAAGGTTGAAAGCATGAATAGGTCTGTCAACACAGTCCAACACACTTACCTCTTTTGACTCATTGAATATATAAAACCACTATCCAAAATACTTGGTGCACAGCCATGTGTTTACTTTTGCTGTAAAAGCAGTGATTGTGTGATCAAGGAGGGATCCTGTTCCACCCACGTGCAGTGTCTCCAAATAAACCTACCCATTTCTGATGTCTCTGGGCATTCTGACAGCAGAACCTACAATGCATCTTCAACTACTCCAAGAAGACCTGTGATTTCGCTATAGAAAACTATCTGATGCCGAATATGTTGTCAGCTAAAAATGATATTTGCTCTACTCTGACTACTTTTTAACAGATGCCAGAGTCAAAAACAGCACACTTATCTTCAGGCAAAGAGAGCCTAGGTTTTTTATTAACACAACTCATTCATTTTCCAGACTAAGCATTTAGTACTTCAGAAGAAATATAAATGTCAGGGGATAAATATGGAAGAATATTTAGCCCAACTTGACATGCAATACCTATGATTCACCATAAAACAATTGTTGAGTTAATCTGAAGCCATTTCAGCTGAAATTCAGGGTTCAGTAAGGTCTGCCTATCTTTATTTTTCTTGTTAATTGGCACTGTCAAGCATCATAGCAAACTGGTTGCACTTTCCATCCTGCTACTAGGTAGAAGAAACACAAATGTCTCATTTTCTTCTCTGTTTCCATCTATACAAACATTTGGCTTCACAGGGCATGACAAAGAAATTATCAGACCTATGTAATCAGTTTGCAAAATTAATCAGTGTTTTCCACTTTTCTTTTTTACTTATACAGAATTCTTCTATTCTGTGAAAAATTAGCGAATATTTGTTTTCTTTTCAAATTTTTAGTTTCCAGCTACTCACAAACTGTTGAGTTGCATGAAACAGCTTGTCCAAGGAGGTTTCCTATCTACAAATATTTGAAAGAAAAACCTGTTCAAATTAGACAGCCAAAAGAAAAAAAGTTGAACAATTCCATCTGGAATAAATCATCACAAAATCACTTAAAGTTGAAAATTACTGAAAACGTTTCAGTTAAAATGTAATCTATTTGTTTTGCTCTATTACTGAGGCAAAACCATCAGGAGCTGGATCAGCAACAACCTTCATACACAAAGCAATGTAGTAGCATGGCAATGGTTGTTATAAAAAAAGTATAAGAAAACAACTTTAAAAAATACGTATGTATCAATAACTGTGAAAACCGTGCAAACCACACATTTGAGTATGCTTAGTTATCCATTCAGAAGGGCCAGCCTTAGCTTTCCTTTAATCCTCAAGACTTTGTAAAGGAACATAGAAATCAATTCCATCTCTGACAGTGGGAAGTAAACAAAATGTTTATTTTCATCTATCTGAACATCACCTGTATTTCTTGGCAGATACAAAAAAAAACCTTTATAGGTGTGAATTGGACAGTACAAAGTTATCGGGAAATGTATGGCAAGTGCCAATTTCTTTCTGTATCCACTTGCAGTCACTGAAAGTGATGCCTTGGTAAATGCAATGTGAATTGGCATCAGTTGGGAAGGAGAGTGGAAGGAAATTAAACTTATTTTCCTCCATGAATTGAAACAATGCAGGTCGTAAACAGCTGATTATTTCAACTGTGTCTTTCAATGAATCCATTTAATTAGAAAACACTTAATCCTAGTTACTTGAAAAAGTTAGGTGTAAAGGGACCATGTGCAGTGAGGCTTGCTTTAAACAAATATGCATGATTCAAAACTGGAACAAATACATAGGTTTCAAACTAGGTATTGACATGCTTTATCATGTTTCTCAGATTTACCTTGTTGTATGACTACTCATAGTTTCCAGAAAGGGCTGTGGTTGTAAATTAATTTTAAAATCCTCCTCTTTCTTCATTTATCCCTATACTTAATTACACAGCATTTCAATTAGTCAACTGTTTATGTACTACTGTTTAATTTGTGCTAATATACAGAAATTTTCTGGATGTCACATACTGCTTGGGTTGCTAGTGACATTTTAGATTAAAAATTGCAATTACTTAGAGAAATATTTATTATAATTATTGATGCTTTCACTGAGCTGTGGCTCATTTATTTTAGATGGTGAAGCTGTGTGAATAATTGCCATGAACTCTTAAAACTTCAGTGCTCAAGCACTTCAATCAACAAGCCATACATACATCTGCCATCACAAAACTTAGTGTGTGTCCACATAAGCCTGGCATACACATCATTATGAGGTCCTTATGAAGTTTAGGAATAGACTTTTGCAATGGATAAAGGGAATCACTACTTTCTCAGCAGCATAATCTCATTTTTATTTGAATATAAAAAGCCCCTTACATTCTAAATTGGATTTCTTGGCAGTACTCATTTCCAATTTTAATAAAAATATGTGATAATTTTAATGAATTAAGATTAAGGTGTGATTGCAATGTCACTATATTTTACAGTTACAGAATAGTGTCTGAGAAGACAAACTGTACAGATTTGCATGCATTGTGTTCAACTAAAGCAGCAAGTACCATTCAGAATATTAGATTTACCATCTATTTGTTTGAACAGAAAGGTAATAGATAATTTTAAATATCAAAGAGTGGCAATGAGATGGTGTGGAAAGAAACTGCAGTTAGAGAGAAAAATAAGGAGAAAAATACCCATGATTATGTTTTTTTCTATTAAAAAAACCATTATAGTTAAATAATGAAGAATTTTACCATGCATTTCACTGTACCTTTCACTGTACCTAAAGAATACAATAAATTTCTCATAGAGCAGCCAAAAGAGAAATATCACAGCTTCTTTTTTGTCACAGGTCTTATCACTCATTACAAAATATTTCAAAATGCTTTTTTCTGAGTGAATATTTAATATAGGCTTTTAAACCTTGTTACAAATAAAGTCAATGTTGTCTCTGCCCCAAGCTATTGTTGGTGATCCCTATTCCAAAGAAATTAACCAGCTCTCATAGCAGATTGTGAGTAGCAGAAGATGGAATGAAATAGTACTGCACATGCTTCCATCATTGAAGAATTTCATCTTCCATAATATCCTCAAATTGGAAGATTTAAGCTTAAGAAAAAGCAGATAAATGGGGCCTGGAGTAGAAATAAAGGCTCGACAACTTCAGACTTGGAGTTGAAAGTAAATCAAAGTCAATAACTCTATTAAATAAGAGACTTTTTTCATTAAGAAGTAACATGTGGATAAACAAACAGTGGTTTTCCTATAGTTACATAATTAGCTATTTTTCCTTTTATTTCTCTTCATAAAATGCCTTCCAAGACAAATAATGTGCCTTGTGACTGTTTAACACTAATCCAGTCAAAGTTACTTGGTTTTCAGCATCTGATGTGAGTAATCTTTTTTGCATTGTGCCAAAAAAACAGTGGGAATGGATGAAATATTTAATGACAGTTGAGAAAAAAGTCTACAGTTATGTCCTGGATATACATATTGAAGATCATATGCCTTCACCTGTGAATACAGCATCTGATAATGTAACTTACCACCATTCCAGACCTACTTTAGATATATATGTGACTCCTTAATGTGGCATTTAAGATCTGACACTGAGTACTCCAAGCAAAGACAAAATAATTTGTATCTTAAGTTTATAAAAATGTAGATGCAATCACTATTCTCCTGAAGCACCCATCTGAATATTGGCAACATCCTTTGTGTCATCTAAATATTAGCTGAAAAATCAGGTTGGGCCAGGAGTGTTTTTTAAAATGAGCCTCTTGGTCATCCCACCTACTCTTGTGTCAGCCATGTCATGGAGTGATGCTCGTGTGTAGAAACTGGAGGAGTTTAATTACACTGGAGGAGTTCATCTTGTTCACTCCAGCTGCTGTTGGACATTCAGTACAGAAGACTACTTCTGAAGCCTGAAGCCTTATTGCTTACAAATGTAAAATTGGCCTTGGTTGGTTTGTTTGTTTGTTTGTTTGTTTTGTTTTCAAATAAAGTACAATATATGTTAAAGAGGAGTGAATCTATGGCTCTATTGGAATGCTTTCTTGAGAATTTAAAAACAATCATATGTTAAAGGCACAGTGACTAATGTCTCCATCCTGAGCAATAATTAGGAATTATGCAGTTATTCCTCATTAAACTTTCTCTCTTTTTCATCTGATGTCCTTGTTTTTACAACCTGAATTTTACCTCAGAACCACACTAAACATAACTTCATCTCAGTAAGAGAATTTCAGACTTGGAAAACAATAAAATTTTTTTCTTCCCTTCTTTTACTTCCTTCCCTCTCCACCCTCCCCATTCTTCTTCATATTTAGCCACTCCGTCAGTGAAAAAAGCTAATCTCTTATTTAAAATATAAATATTTTTTAAAAACTTTGCAAAATGTGTAAGCAAAAACTGGCCAGCACACCTGGAAATGAACACTTGATATATTTTGATGCATAAAGTTAATTTATATAGTGGAAGATTTTCTCCATTTGGAAGACACTGAAGGAAGTTGGCTACAACATGAAAGTTATGAAAGAGTGTGTTATACACTAATGTACCAGTAAGGCCTTTAACATTATGCTCACTCAATAAAAACTTGCATATAAATAAACAATTAATATTGGAAGAATGGAATCTTTCTGGGTTTCATCCAAGGAGTAAGGAAATTTCCATAAAAGCAAACATCAAAAATGGAAACATGGTATTTCAAGCAGACAAAAGTAACTGTGGAAAGATTTTGAAGATGCAGCTAAATCTTAGCAGTTCAGAGATCTGGAATGTGAAACAGAATGGATAATAACACTCAGAATGTTACTGAGCTACTAATAGGAATTGTTTCTCTTTTCTCACTCCTTAGATATAGACTTCCAATAGCAATGGGTCATTTTTCTAAGAAGTCAGAATTTTTGGAAACTAATATTCCTGAGTTTTCTCCTTTGCTTTAATGTCAAGAGTTTATGTAATACTTACTTCAGTATCTCTGTGCTTATTGTGAGATACAGTTAATATCTGTGTAACATTTCAAACATTTCTGAGCTAGAAATAAACTGCTTATATAGAACTAGACAACACTACACAAATGGTTTTAGAGAACGTCATCCTAAGTACATGTCCTTTTGCTATTTAGAAAACTCCAGGAACACCAAAATTACAGTCATCGGTGAATTGCCAAGTTAATATTTACCGTCCATTTCTTGTTGAAACAGGAATAACATTTTGATGAATTTATCAAGTTTCTGTAAAAGTACTCTTGGTTTGCATAATCCATATGCCCCTGTGGTGACTGCTATTATATTATCCCTTATTTATAGTATATGTCTCAGCTTGCATCTTGTTAAAGTCTAAATAATAATATTTCCTTTTGCTTTGATGTTTTCAAGTATAAAGATGAATTTTGCACTCTTGTGAGTGTCACTCAGTTGCCAATAAAGAATTTCACAGTTAGTGGTAGTGGTAATTTGAGCCAATTATGAGATCATTGACCTGCCTTGGCACTAATTTACCTCACATAATTTCAATCATGAAAATCTAGCTCTACTGAACATCTCATTTAGGAATGTCATTATTGAATAAATCTTCATACAGTGGTGAATCAGTTTTGATGATATACTAAGCATGAAGAAAGAAGACTTTTTCCAATCAATCTTTTTAACATAATCTCATTATGCTACTTTGATTTATTTTCTGAGAAAATAAAAAAAAACCAAAACAAAAAACAAAAACAAAAAACCAACAAATGCAACATCAGGAACATTTAATATTGAAAGCAGAAAATTATAAATGAAAATTTTAAAATGTAAGATTGTCATCCCTGCACCTGTTTTGAAAGCATAAGCATTTTTTGCTGCCTATATGCATGACTGTCAAATGTAGCAAAACACAATAGAGGGCAAAGACCAGGAGAAGATGGGAACAGTAAGGACAAGCAGATCAAAGGCTTTAGTTTTACTGCTCCTATAACAAATATTTGGGAGTGCAGGGGTTATTGTCAGAAAGGATAAAAAAATTCCCTAATGCATAAATCATTTGCTATTCTCTTTATGCTCATTTAATAGGATCCTGCACGCATAGGAATCAACTCTAAGACCTTAGAAGACCTGTTGGTAAGGATGACTCAATTTGAATTGCATAAACTACTCGTTCTTCTTCAGACTAGGTTCTTTATTTACTGTTTACTTACTCAAGAGCTTGTATTCTGTATATATTTTTTCCTTAATTATGCTATGTGCAGCCATCCTGCTGTGACTTTGTAAGAAATACAGTCTGGAAGAGATAGTGAAATTAAGAATTTTGTTAACAACATTTGATTTTATTTAGTGTATGAAGTATATAATATATATCAGGATTAAATGTTAAGATTGTTTTAAGAATACAAATAGAAGAGGTTTGTTTAGATTCAATGCAAGGCTTTTAACTGGAGGTTTTATGCTGGTGAGTGAGCTTGTTTCATTCCTCATTCTATAGAATAGCCTGAAGAATATCTTGAAATTTCAGACTCTGAAATATTTCACTTTACTTAAAATGCATGCTTCAAATTTGTTTGGATACAACTTACATTTTTTTAACAGATTTGTGCTCCTCTTTTTTTTCACAATTAAAGTTTTCCAGTCCATAAGGCATTTATTTCTTTGACTTCTTTTTCTGTGTTTTGACTGGGAACATTAAGATAAATCCTGCAGTTTTCAAAACTTATTTACTTTTACTTCAAACTCTGCACATGGATTTAAGGAGTTCTCCATTCCAGTTTTAAATAACAAACAGCTAAATCCAGGTTCTGATAAAATGACAGTATATCTTTAAAAAGGGCATTTATATGACAGAGTTCTATGTAGCAGATTGCACAACATATGACCTTCCTATCAGGTCAAGTGACAAAAGATTTAAAAATGGCTCTAGAGAACACTGTAGAGAAGAAAGTGTACCACAGTGTATTCCGTTAAGGATTGATGCTCAAGTATGCTTCCAGTGGGAAATTCAGAAACTCAAAGCATTACTGAAATATTCAGTCTATGACTTTTACACCAGTTTTCCTTGGATTTAACAGCAGAGTGTTCTTACTCAGAACTCACAATTTTGACAGGACAGAAGACAGAAGATGCTTTCTGAATTTTGAAGACTATCTCCTTCATCTCTAGTGCTGGAACTGTGGTTCTTTGAAAAATCTGGTGAAAAAATAGATCAAAACCCCTTTAAATTATAACTTTACGTTCTGTTTTTAAACTTTTATGACTTCAGATGACTATGAAACTTATTTCTCACCTGATTTAGAAAACAGATGAAAAAGATGGAACAAATAATCTGTTAAATTAACCACTGAGAAAAAAAATCCAACTTCATTGTCTCAACTACATCAAGGTTATGACCTGCACTCTGAATTAGCTCAGAGGTATGTAAACTGATATAAAGAGCAAGCAGGGAAGAGGAACACCCATGTATTTTTTTTTTTTTTTAAGTACAAAAAAATAAAGCAAAGTTTCTGTTATAATTTTAAAAATTAATGTTTCCTTACTTTTTTGAATCTGAGAGGATTTTCTAGGACTGCCTAGGGCATATCTTTGAAATGTAACACCTAACATTCACTGTTATGATGAAAAGAGACTTCCTCTACCTCTAAAAATGGTTCACAACCTACCAAAAAAAATCTGAAAGGTAAATAGTGTTGTGAAAAAGGAAAATTTAAGTATGGGTGCACAAATTAGTTGCAGAGTCTGGATATGAAGGGCAACAGGAAGGACTTATTTAAGTACACCAATAACATTGGCAAAGTGATGCAAAACATGGCTCTGCTGCTGAATAGTTCAGGAGCACTGCTGAAAAAGG
>VXAC01007009.1:0-273240 GCA_013399225.1 Rhipidura dahli
GAGCCGGGGACGTTCCGGGGCTCCCCTGCACCGCTCTGCCCTCCCTGCGGGGAGCGGCGGGCACCGACGGGCGCTGGGGATGCGCCGGGGCTCCCCTGCACTTCTCTGCCCTCCCTGCGGGGAGCGGCGGGCACCGACGGGCGCTGGGGATGCGCCGGGGCTCCCCTGCACTTCTCTGCCCTCCCTGCGGGGAGCGGCGGGCACCGACGGGCGCTGGGGATGCGCCGGGGCTCCCCTGCACTTCTCTGCCCTCCCTGCGGGGAGCACCGAGTTCTTTTCGAGGGCCCTTTCAGCACACCCGGACAGGAGATGCAGTTTGCTTGTACTGCTGAGGGGACGCCAGTGCGGGGCTAAATCAGTACTCCCAGTGAGTTAAACATTGGAGTAAATTCGGGATGTAACAGCCACATGCCGGCAGAATTGAAAATGGGCCCACAAGGTAAGGAGGAAGCAGTGGCAGCCTGAGAAAGTGAAACAGGCTTGGATGGTTGCTGTTGGGCTACTGCTCCTCCTGGCATCAGGGCTCTCGCTGACTCTGCATTTCCTCTCTAAATGTCCTAACAGGGAGAAGGGATAGGATGGCCCCAACTGAGCAAAAAGAGAGTTCTTACAGTTAAAACACATCATAAGGACTTGGGATATCAGGATTCACTGTTTGACTTTGCAGCCACTCAGTTCTTGATCTAACAAGCAACTGTGGTGATGCTGAAGTGCATTCTTGTGAAAAGTTTGGCTGGTTTCCCAGACATCCTCAGATTACACAGGGAATTGGATTCATTCTTGTCAGTTAAACAAGTGCCCAAATATTTGTGGAATATGGCATCTTTGTGCCATAGCTCCCCATCTCTGTTTTCAAATCCCCCCCCTACCTCACAAGAATCTGATGAAGACCTATCTGAGGCACAATGATTTCACAAGAACACAGCTCCTGAAGCATATCCAGTGAGAGATAGATGCTGCAGTTTCATCCCATTCTCCTCCAAACAAGCAAGAAGATACAAAGCCAAAACATTTTGAAAAAAGGGATGCGAATTTTTCAGGAAAGGAAAGGAGTGTGAGACAGAAACAAGTCAGTGTGTGCTGTGAATTTGATGCCAGGTGTTTGCTGAGCTGGCAAATCCTGGAGTACTGCTCCTGACACTGTGAGGTGTGAAACAGAGAACAGGCAGGCAAACCCATTTGCTAGCCCAAACCAAGAACACTCCTCACAAGTCTTCCAAATTAAAAATTATAAGAGACACCTCTTGGGGTATAGTTGAAGTCCTCTGTCAGAACCCCAGACGCTCTAATTAGAGACTTCAAAATCAAACTGGTGCAAATGTTAAAACTATACCCTGTAAACCTTGTCTTTTTTCACAATGCTGATAGAGTGTAACAAAAGCAGCATTTTACTGAGCATATTATGCAAAATATCCTGCTGATCTGTAATTTGTTCACAGCATTAAAATCAAAAATTAGTCATTCTATTTATGCACTCACAGAAATCAACTTATATTACTTTTATAGTACAGTGACAACTATGCAAAACTCATCAAAATATAATAAAATTTATGACTTCCATTGTCTTTTCTGCTTACCTTTTCTCTGTTACTGTTTTGTAAAGTTGTGACTTATTTTTTCCTTATTTGCATCAGTACTTAACAGCATAACCACAAAGGTAATCAAGTTCTCCAGGAAGCCATGATTTCCCCTAATTTCACTTGGATCTCACAACTCTTTAGCTTAATAGCAGCAGGACCATATTGCACAGATATGCATAGGTGAAGCCTCCAGGGAAAATCTGTGGATTAATACAAAGGCAGATTGTGCTGTTCCAGAATAACTGGGGATGAGGCTGCTTGGCTCCCAGACTCTGCATGCTGTGTCATGGCTGGGAGCTGTGACACCACACTGGCACGGCTTCCTGCTAGTGGGACGCAGCCTCTTGCACCCCAGGATGCTGGATGTTGTACCCAGCTCTCTAGAAAACAGCCAGAAACACAGGATGCCCTGCAGGAATAAGGGAGACCTCATGCATCTGTGGCTTTGGCAGGATTTCACAGAACACATTTGTGGTCTAGCTGTAGGCTGGAGCCTATCTCTGGGGTAACCTGCTGCAGGGGGCTGTGAGAAGGAGCAGGGTCTAAGCTCCATCTGTGTTTATCTGAGTCCAGATGAACATGAAGAGGGGGCTTTCTGTTCTCTATCTTACACTCCAGCACTAAAATAATACTTCTCATACTGAGGCACAGATCCAATAAGGGCCTTGAATATCACCCTTTAGTTATGTGCCCACACAGCTACATGCCTTGACATTCCCTCTGCTTGCTAATATTACCGGCTTGTATTGCTAAATCACTCTTAAAAGGACAAGAGAGCTGCTGTAAATTAGGACAGAACTGCTGAAAGTACCTGCATCCTCCTGCGGGTGGCATCAGAATGTCTTCAGTGGACCAAGGCGTGCCTAGGAAAGAGACAGGAGAGGGATGATATCCGTGCTTGCCAAGCACCAGAATCATTACAGTGTGAGCGCTGCTAAGAAGTTCACATAAATCAGCAGATCTTTAAATTAAACAAATGATTTAAAGTAGTAAAAATTAACATCACTTCATCAGCTCTTTTAATTCTGACAAAGAAACCCTTATTAAACCTCGCAGCCAAGCTCTGTACAGGTTACAGTTATCACAAGAAGAGGATGCAAAAGCATAGTTTAAACTCTCAGCTTTTACAGCTTCAGCAAAACGGGAACTTTATCACCACCAAAAGTAGTTTCATACTTTTTCATGTAAGCCTCAAGGAGTCGGTTACAAACTGATGAATGCAAATAAATCACCACAGTTGCCCAACAGAACACAGAAGTGTTAAGTGTAGCCAGGAAAACAAAGGCTACATATGCAACCAGAGCAGGGTTGTTCAGAGTTTTTAAGCTGTTGTGTTACAATTGTCATGCTGGTTTCTGGTACCTCTATAATCTGGAAAGACCTTACCACACTGAGACATGTCAGTGCATACTCCCAAGCCAATATACATTTTGGAAACATTCAAGTGCTATGGGTCTAACTACTGAGCAAATTACTGCCTTACCTGCAGAGTATCTTGTGCTCATTTTAGAATTCTTTTTTCAGAACTTGATCATGCCTGGTACTGTTCAGTTGCCCATATGACTAAATTGCACTGCCTGAGACCATAACTACAACAAACCTCAGTCAACTTGTGCTCAGCAACCATCATCAGCTGTAAAAGGAGGAAAGCATGACCTTCAAAAACACATCAGGAAAAGTGTTTATTTCATTTTTCGTTTCCTTTTTTTTTTATTTCCTCTTCTTTAAAAGCATTTAAAATGATACAAGTTGCTGCTTGTTGCCCTTGCAGGCATTGATCTGCTCACCTGACATTTACATCTGACTTTCCTACCAGAAAATCTAGTGATTTTGCTGAGGAACTTCACTGACACTGTTGCTTACAAAAGGCCTGGATTAATTTCATTAGAGACTGCGTAGTTGATCTCTACAATAACTAGTGAGGTGGGACCCTTTTGTTTTTTAAAGTTTAGGAATGCAAAAGAAGGCTGAAGTTCAAACCATCTGCCTTCTGAAAAACTGGGTTCTTTCAGGGTATTTCCATGAAAAGAAATCCCATATGTTGCCCTAAAACTCATCTCTGATTTATACTGATAGAGGATCAATTCCAGTCTACCATTTCCTCCCATTAATTTACTCTTAACAAAGTTAGTATTGAAAAAAAGGCAAGATTTGTTTTCATGAGATTTAGCGTTATGAGTCTGTGTGTACAATAGTCATCACAGAGAATGAGTGGTTTTTTTCTTGTCAGCAGTGATGCTATTCTTAGTTTTGTATGTGGTCCTTATGTGTGTCATAGATAGGCACAATAGATACACATTGGCAGCTTTGATCATATTCAGAGATGAGCCCATCTCCCAGTCCAGGAAATTATCCTAAAACTCTCATCATCTTGGCAACAGAATTTTAACCAACAGTTCCCAAGAGCCTCTGCCAGCACATTGTTGCCTTTAGAGGATTCTGAGCTACTAAACCTATTAGAGGAAATGAGAAATACACAGGAATTATATATTAAAAAACTCAAACCCACAACAACAACAACAAAATCTACTCGGGCTACAGCTATAACTTTGGATCCCAATGGTTCTAGAAATTGTTTGGGTGGTTGTGTTTTGTGTGGCACTATCTGAACCCTCACACTGGACTCTTTTGGCTTTAGTCCATAATCACCCCGAGGTCCCTTAGCACAGCTTTGTGGCACCAAACAGCAATAAAGCTGACACCACTGCTGACACTAGGATGTGGTATTGAGTACCGTGACAAGATGAAGTACACATTAGCCTGAAGGCAGGGCTGTGCTTTGTAGCAAAAGAAAGCTAAGTGGTACAGTCTCTTGCTGCCTGCCACTGCTGAGTCATGGTCACTCATGCCATGGCATGACTGTAAGGAGCCTGAGCACCGCCCAGCAGCTCCCATGAAACTAGAGATTTCCCAGGAAAGACAATCATAAGCAGTATCTGATGGAAAAATTGATTCCAGTGGCTTTCCAGGAGTGTATTATCTTCAGTGCCACCTGCTGAGCAATCTGACATCTCTGGGAATTGACACCAAGTGAAAGCATGTGAAAAAGACGAAGACAACCTTGTTTCCTCTAAAAGATTCCCTTCTTGGAGAAAATTACTCAAAAAGGAAAATAATCAAATAAAGTGATAAAGGTTGAAGATTCTGAGGCACACAGAATCACCTCACCTTTACCTACCCAGCTTGCTAGGGGAACCTCATGCCATTTTGCCATGGGTGGTTCTATTTTCCTTCCCTGGCATATTCATCCCTTTTGCACAATCCCACAGCTCTTCTTATTGGCATCAAATTGATCAACAGAGAAAATAATAAAAATAATCCTACCTCTAAATAAAAACATTTGTCATGCCCAAAACTGAACAAAGGAAAATTGAATCCTCCCTCATCCTCTCGAATAGTCACAGGGGATTTCTCACGGCTGGTGACAGTGGTGCCACCAGTGATGCCAGAGAGTGTCTCTCATCCTGTAGCAAGGCAACGCAGCTGTAGATGAACTGCAGTGTGGAGCTTTATGGCTGGCAACTGTGCTTCCACCTGTGGGGGTTAGGCATACAGTTCTATAGGTTTCAGCACCTGTCTGTGTGGTTCTGGCTATACTTGCTGGTTAATTTTTGAAGAACCACATAGCTCAGCAGAAATCAGAGTAAGCAGCCAACCACGCACTTGGCACAATTTGCAGGACTCGTGGCTGTGTTCAGACTTAGTACTGCCTAAAACTAAGGAGTCCATTGCAGAAGGGGACCTGTAGCTTCTCTATAATTGAATTTGAAACACATTCAGCTACAGCTACTGCATATCACAGACAGACAATGTTAAGGACTTGCCTTACTGCAAATCCCATAGTGTGACACTTCCTGTATTTCATGAGTCTTCATGTCATCAGACAAGTAGTTAAGAGAGGCTGTTCCTCCCTGTGACTATAGGATCACTATTCTGGCTCCATTTACCCTTATATGGACCATCAAGCTCAATACAGGCAGCCAGAATAACTTTTCACTGGCCAGTGGATGATGTAAGACCTATCCAACAAGTATGATGTTGTCATGGCATCTGGCAACATTGCAAACAGGCATGGGTCAGGGTGGCATAACCAAACTTCCACTTTGTGGGAAGACATGGAGGATAAAAGCTCACAGTGTGCAGAAGGAAGCTGTTTGCAAGTTTTTTTGTCATGTCTGAATTTAATGTGGGTGAATTTAAAAGACGGTTAAAAATGTAATCTAGCTGGCTAAATATCATGGAAGAATGAAGACATGTCACAGTAGCTAGACAGAGAGATAATGTTTAAAGTGATATCACATTATTGAATAAAGTTTTCCTTATAGCAATGGTGAAAATGGAAAGAATTATAGTAGGACTTACCTAATATATTTTGATGTCAATTTTGCAATGATAAGTTAATATACCAACACCTTTTCCTCTTACCAGCCTTTTCTGTGTTTTGGCAGCCCATAATATTTTTTCTGTGCCCCCTCTACTGCCCCCAGGACAGAGCTGAGAAAATGTTCCAACCTAAGCCAAGCTGAGAATAACTGGTCCATCATAACCTTTTTATCTGAATGAAACATGACATTTCACCTAGAAATAAAGATTCAATTTAGTGTGGTTTTTTGGTCCATTAGTTAATAGGGGGTAAAGATTACATTTTGGTCATGCTGTTGCTGACATGAGCTTGGCCATTTGCCATTCTGGCTGCTTCTGGACAGATTTTTAGCTACTGTGTACCATGTGCATTTCTATCACTCTGTCAAATAGCAATTGATTATGCCAGCCTCATGCTGTTTTCCTTGGAATGAAAAACTCTAAAGCTTGTTTAACAGTAAGTCTGTCGCTTCCTCTCAACAATTGCCTGAGAGAGAAAAAGCATCTTTTGTTACAAATTGTTTGCTTAAAAACACCCAGCTCCTTTTGTGCTGAAGTTTCGCACACAGCAGGAGACTATCTGCATTTCAGTAATAAAATGTCTCTACTGTCAGGGTCAGAAGTGGTTTTTTGCAAGGTGCCATGGTTCCTGGCAACACTTGGAGCCCTGATACCATAGAAAATTTTTAATATCCCTTATTTCCTGTATCCTACAGATGGTGATTTTTATTGGCTATTATGAGAATATGAATAAGGAGGTACTGTACCAATTGGGAATTTACCAATAAAAGTACATTCAGAGCCCTAAACCAGCTTGTTAGCTCCACCATTTAAAGACATCCTTAAGCCTGCTCTCTATAATAAGGTTATGGTTTATGAAGGTAAAAAATCAGTTTCTCACCATCACAACAGAAAATTCCTCTTCACATATCCTCTTAGTATCCTCCTAGCAAGAAACAGAGGAAAAGCATAATTTCAGTATATTCTGATGCAAAGCTAAGACTTCTAATTGCTCTGCATAGCTTTCAATAAAAAAGGGGGACACCTTAATGCAGTTGATGAATTCCACTTTTATATATGAGATTCTTTGTGTTTCACCACAGAGAAAAAAATGTTAACTTATCTAACTTGTTCCTACATTCTCTTAGTATTTTTTTTTTCATTTTAAACATCAAAAGCAGCTTTTCTATGCCAAAATGACCTCTAGTGCAACTCTCTTCTAGTCGTGCCATTAAGCAATGCCATCTTTTTAGCAGTAATGATTATGGAAACCATTGCTTCCATCTGCTTGCTATGGAAAGCCAGTTGTGATGTCCAGGCAAACAAAGAGAGGCCATGAAGATGGGACTCTGAACAGGAAAAGAGTTGGCTTCACAACTGGAAGAGAAGGAAGAATATCCTGCAGTATTTTCTCTTTTTCATTGTCAAATTTAGAAAGCCTTTGAGATTCCCTGCAAAGCAGCTGGGGACAAATGTAGAGAAGAACATAATTTTACCAGCAACTCTTGTGATTAGCAAATCAGAACCAAAATCACTGATGTCTGGCAGGGAGCATTCACACACTAGTCACAATTGACATGATTTTCTGCTTCTTTCAATAGTTGACCCAGAAGCAGCCACAGCCTGGTTCTCATTTCTGTATTGTGCAGTGTGCAGTGTTAGTCTGGTCATCTGAAGTGTTATTATTACACATGGCTGCTTCAGCTCTTTGCCCCTTACTTTTTAAAGGGACTGCAGGTGTCCTGGAACATGTAAGAGAAGGCAGGTTTCCAATGAAGAAGCAGCCAAATGGGCAGCTTCAGGAACTCATAGATAAATTCATTAGAAGGAATTATATGAGAAATTCAAGACTGAGGAAAAATTAATTTTCTCTATCTTAAAATATCAGATTTAATTCTGCTAAACATGAGGTTCAATTTTAATTATTGCAGAAGCTGGCCTGGACACCAGCTCCACCTCTGCAAAGCATAAATTGGTCAGATTAATTGCTGAAGCCAGAAATCCCTGCTGAAACTGAAGCCCCCCTTGCTGGGGCTTTACAAGAATAAAATAAGCAGCTTGTGCCTGAGAAGATGACTAAAGAAGGCGGATGCAAGAGGGCAAACAGTGGCACAGATTAAAAAAGTGATTTCTTGAAAGAATTTGTTAACAAGCCAGTTTCAGAGCCAACAGTAGACCCATAACTTCTGATAATAACTTCCCAAATCAGCACCTGGTGTGCAAAACTTCACAAACAACCAAATGTCATAAACTCACCCAGAGGTTTTGAGCCTGAGGAAGTATTTACTATTAAGCAGCTGTTCCTTATTCAGGAAAAAGGATAAACGTTACATTTAGTAACATTTAAGTATATAGTGATCCCAGTGAACATTTCAGGCAATATGAG
Organism: Rhipidura dahli; assembly: GCA_013399225.1. Classification (NCBI taxonomy): domain Eukaryota; kingdom Metazoa; phylum Chordata; class Aves; order Passeriformes; family Rhipiduridae; genus Rhipidura; species Rhipidura dahli. Next base: position 8,329 of record VXAC01007009.1, read on the forward strand.
CAATGTGGCTTGGGATGAGATCCAGATTTTCAGAAGAGAGGCAGAGAATTACAAGAAAGAAGTGTGTGTACACAACGTATTTTCCACAATTGGCCAGGGAGAACTGTAGCAAGAGCAGGGTGAGGAGGTGTCAGATGTTAACAGAGAGGCCTGAGCCATTATGCCAGCTGCTGTGGCTGGTGCTTAGAGAAAGAATTACCACAGTGACAAGGGTGGAAGAAGCATTCAGGGGTGATGAAAATATACTCTAAAAGTATTTTACACAAAAGGATGCTTGAAATGTGTTATGTGCAGTTATTTTAACTGTTAACATGGGAAGCAGGATGCAGACCATTTTTCTCTCATTTCTGCTCTCCTAGCAACAGAATAAGTGTTTTTAACAGGTGTGAGCAACAGAAATTCTAACAGAAAATGAAATATGCTGAGTGAAACAAGAATAAGATGATCCTTACAGGGAGATTCCTGCCTTGTCAGATTACAAGGATGAATTTAATGCAGAATTCAATAGGGATCAGTCACAGCAAATCACATGACAAGACAAGGACCTGAAAAAAACCCACCCACTAAATTAGTAACTGCACTTTTTAGAACTTACGACTATTAAAAAATCTACTTGTTTAGGAGTGCAACTTTTCATACAGCTCAGCAAATCCCAAACCCTCTCTGATAAGATTAGGAAGAAATTCTGCCTATGCACAAGTTATTCTACATTAATCACCTGCCCACCGAGGCAATGGTAGCCCTCACAAAGATAAGATGTCAGAACAAGATGAAGCATTGGTCTGATTCAGCATGAAAAGTTCTTACATGCTGGTGCTTAAGGTTTTCCCCAAAGTGCTGACTTTTATCCTCACTGACTTTAGTTCATACACAAGTGTATTAAACAAAAAAAAAAAAAAAAAGAAAGATTGTCATCCTCCTTTCTTCAGACTGCTGTGCATGCATGAGTTCTTTTCAGCCTATAACAGGGCTTCCAAAAAAGGGGTCTGCGATATTCCAGTGTTTCAGCCGCTTTGCGTCATAAATAAAAGAGTTGAGGAATCCTTAGATTTCCTACAGAATGGTTTTCTTTTGTACTGTGACTGACACTGCTGAGCTGATATTTTTCTGCATATTTGCTGAAGATGGAGGTTGAAGGTAATGAGAACTTCAAGGGCACTGTGATTTATACCTAAGTTTAATGAGAACAAGTTATCTCCTGCTGTGTCCCTTTTCAGCTTTTTTTTTCAAGTTAACAAAATATTTCCAAGAATTTACCCTGATTGACCTGAACTGTTACCTGTAAAGACATTCAACCATCTGCTAAAATCATTTTTATATAGCACCTTGCTTAAATCAAAACTGTTAGCTGAAGTTCTAATTCATGACCAAAGGGAAAGGGCTTGTGCACATCTGTGCCTCAGAACAGTTCTAATGCTCCATGCAGAAAGCCTGGAAAAATTCAGAAATTTGTAGGTTTATCCTTTCTATGATCCTTTATTAACTTCTCTGTATGTGTCCTGTCTCTCTATGAATCTTACCTCTGGCACATCATCTGGGCTTCCAGTTTTTTGTTTTCTGTCTCTTTACTCACACCCCAGCTATAAACTCTTCCACCTCTGTTTCACTAACCTTAGGCTTGGGTTTATTTTCCATTCTAGACAATATTCAGGACTATCAACATTATTATTAATGACATATTCCATCATTTTATTAACAATCTTTCATTATGCATCTGCTGTACTGCTGAAGGCAATTAGAAAAATAATTACCTTCCTGTGCTTGAGCAGAAAATTGGCTTAACTCCAGAAAAAAAGTGTTCTCCAGGAAGGTTCCCATTAAAATGTAGCTTACAACATGCAGTAGCCTGAACATTATTGATTGTATTTACTGAGTCCTACCTAGCCACAGTGTTTATTTCCCATAGCAAATCCATCAGTGATGAATAAGTGGGTTCAGCAGCTCCTGTCCAAAGATTTGCACTTGCTTACTGGAGGGAATCTTGCATCATCTGTTATCAGCACGCTGTCCTCAAGGGTCATCATTAGCTAAGAGAGAGCCTGTTATTTCTCGTATGCCATCCTCTAGACACACACAAGTCAGCTGCTGAAGTCTTTCTGGGTTCTTGGAGGCCACTCACTGTAACAGCCAGGCCCTGAGGGCAGCACCAGCCTTGACTGCCTCTGTCTCACTGTGACCACTTGCCAGCATTCCAGCATCAGATCCTGCCCCAGCAGTGAAGCAGCAGAGCCAGTCTCTGGCATCCCACAGCCCTGATTGGCCAAGGACCCCACTCAGTTGGGCCCGCATCCCATCCCATCCCATCCCATNCCCATCCCATCCCATCCCATCCCATCCCATCCCATCCCATCCCATCCCTGATGCCCAGGGCTGGGGCAGCCTCACCTCTGGGATGGTGGGATGGGCCCTGACTTGTGGGGTGCTGTCCTGCTGCCCTGGGAAGGAAGTACCCTCAGGTCCTTGTCCCTTAGGGAGCAGCTGGCACTTCTGCATGCTGACAGTAATCACTATAAAATCTTTGTATGACAGGCTCATTGGAAGAGTTGGTAACGCTGATACTCAGGGGCTAAACAGAAAATCCTATTTATGAATGTTGAGAACTAGAGATTTTCTTTTCAAGGAGGAATCAGCAAGTGAAGTATTTGCCTCAGTTATGGACAGAAACAAATATGGGTCACCAGGAAGAAATAAAACGGGCCAGTTGAATAGAATAACAGCAGCATGAAGATACTGCAGCCCTCATCTCTTCTACTCCTGCCTGGGCTGCTTTTAATTCTTGACTCCACCTTGGCCTCCCTCCCAGCACTCTAAAATCCACACTTTCTGACAAGGGCAACAGGACAGAGATCTCTAAGAGCCCTGACAGGTCATACAGACTCAGATGATCCACCATTTGGTGTCTATAAAATTGCAAATATTCACACACAGTTTGCTACATCTGTTCCACAGCCCAGACCACTGTCTGTCTTGATTCATCCAGGATTTAACCATCAGCTGGAACAGGCCCTCTGTCCATGAGAGGGAAAGAGAATATCCACCACACCAGCCACCTCTCTGAGACAGCCCCCACTGCCGCCAAACATCTCCAACCCTGGTTCCAAGGACCCTCTGGATTCCAGTTTCACCAACAACTAACATGAGCTGTTTACAAAGGAGGTCCTAGGCTCTGCTCACAGTTGTGTGAAATCAGAAGGCAGCACATTCCTACCTTTGCTGGAGCTCTCCTCCCCAGGCCATCCATCTTTTCCTTTCTTTCCTGTGACTCTTCCCAAGAGAGGGGAGTTGCAGGGTCTCTTTCATCTCCACCGTGCTGCCCATCAGTCACATTCCCAGACATGCTTTTTTTTGATTTTCCTGCCAGCCTGCTGCCCTGCTAACAGGGGGGATTTTATATCAGTGTTACACAGCATACTGTGAAAGGTGAGCCCTCCACACCCCTGCCAGAGCCACCCCTCACAGCTTTCCATTGAAGTGGGCTCTCCTCTGTACAGCCTACCCATGTTTGGAGATCACCCATCAATTAGGGTGGCAGTAGGCCACCTCTGAATTAAACACTTTTAGCTGTTGCTTTCAAGTTTTATTAATGTTTATTAACTCCAGTTGATATCTTGCCAAAAGCATTTTTTTTGAAGAATGGCAAAACAATTAGAAGGTATCCACACTCTTTTTTTTTTTTTTCTTTTTCTTCCTGGATGCTGCACAAATTGATTATTAGAGAAAGACTAATTGATTGTCCACAAATAGTTCATAACCCAAATGCACTGCTACCTGAATACATTTATTTCCAACTGAAGTATTCGTTTCTGTTGAAGTATGCTGCTTCAGAAAGTCCTTCACTTCTGAAGCAGGGCAAGAAATTGCCGTGTAAATCTGGGGGCAGAGGATGGCTAACCCTCAACCCCAGCACCTGGAAAGGTGACAAGTCTGTATTTATTTTATTTACCAGTTACAGCATAGCAAGGGAAGAGTTTACTTCCTTCAGTCTGAGTTTTCAGCAGGAATGCTTGTGCTATTCTCTGCATTTCTAAAGAACTTTAGGCAGTAATACTTTGAGCCTCACAATTTTTCAAACAAGGGTAACAACAGGAGGAACTGAAGCAACTTGCCATTGAGAAATCACCCAAACCACAATTATCCTTCAGGAGCTCAAAATGTATCCCACTTTTGTCTTCACAGGCTGCCAGTTGCCCAGATAAAACTTCATTTATTGTCTTTTTCCTTCTCCATATAGACAGCCACATCATCTGCAGGCAAAAAACACACTTGCATTCTAACAAGGAATCTGGAAAAACATTCCCCAAGAAACGAAGATGTGGCCAAGTATTAATGTAAGAAAACACACAAGTGAATATAAAGAAAAAAGCTGGGACTATGTGCCATGGTCTGTCTGTAGCTGTCAAAACACTCTGGTGTCTATCACTCTGTCACAGACATTTTAAACATGCACTCTGCAGATGGGAGCTGGAATATAGATCCCAATGTAACTCTGAAATATCCTTTTATATTTCTGTTTCACCACTAACCAAAGAGATTTACCTATTCATAAGACACAGACCTGAGAGTACAAAACCATTCCCATTCTCAGTGCTACAGAAATCTAAATAGAAAACCCTCATGTCTTAATTTTAACCCTAAAAAAATGTCATTATGCAAGGATTTGGCTCACAGACAGATTCCTGGTGAAGAAGATAGCAAGTCTTCCATCTCCTCACATGACATTAGATAATGACCTGCTAGCTCTTTCTGGCTGGACTTACACACTGATAGTGTCACACCCACAGATCTGTCCTGATTGCACATTTTTATTGTCCCAGGGCATGCCTAAATGGTGGAAGTGAGCAGCAGAGGCATAGCTACCTCAGCATGGTGACCTCTGCATACAGAACACTTCAAAGTACACATCTCCTTTCTCAAAACCATTATGTCTCTCCTTCCGTGGGGAAATAGGTGCTCTGAAATACCACCACCTTTATTCAGAGGGTTAGCATAGGGGAGTGCTCCAGTACTGCTATAAAGGAATAATTTATGCCAGTTCTGCTGGGGAAGTCTTACACCTCCTGTAAATTCATCACACAGTACTGCAAACAGAAAGGAAGCATAAGATAAGGTTAGCAAGTGCAAAACCTTTCACATCAGCTCTCTGGCACAAAAGCAACACTTTTTGAGGCTGTCCAGAAAACAAATCTAAAGACATGAAGCAGTAGTAAAGCATGACCAGGTTGTGCTGTTTTACTGTTCACTATCAAACCTTTTCATGCTGACAGTAGAACTCTAGAGGCTGCCTGCTCTCCAAATAACAACAGGGCACAAGAGCAGATTTTCACTTGCCAGAAACAGAGAGGAAGACAAATAATCACAGAGAATATGTTTTCTCTCATATTGACAACACTTTCCTTCATTCTACAACAATGCAAACTTTCAATTACTTTAGAGTTTAATTTTTTGAAACAGGAAGTTCCTTTTCTTAGCTATTCCCAAAGAATGGTCTGGTTCATTAGTAAATTACTGAGGTTTATTTCAGTTATTTAGAACATTAGTTTTAAATCATCTAACATCAACCAGACCATTAAGCTCTGACAATATTCACTGGCATGGCAACACCACAAATGCTTATTGTAATTCCAGGATGCAGCTATGCAACTCACAGGGCTTTCCTATATGCTGTAAAGTATACAGGGTAAATTCTATTTATTTCAATTCCATAGACTGAGTAATTCCAAAGATGAGGAAATAAGTGACAACATTGTATCATCACTTGCAACTGCAAAGCTGTTACATATAAAGATTTGCTTTTTTAATCTATTTTTTATTTTAAAGGATAGGCCCTGTTCTGAAGGTTTCAGAGACACGGACAATAAGTGTCTGGGAAGGTAAACTGAGGCAATGCAGAGGAACTGTCTTTTATTCAAGGTCTCACAGCAAGTCAAAAGCATCACCAATAATGTCAGAATTTCCCAATTCACAGTGCAGGATTTATCTGGGTTTTGGAGACTACAGTTTCTCCAAAAAGAAAATAAGTTTATTGTTATGAGCCCTGAAAAACCTCTACCATCCCATTCTATACAGTTATAAGATGGCCAGAAGTTGCTCTGCATATGTTATGTGTTTGCTGGTAAACGTGGTGACAGCAAGAGATTTTTTCTTTAACAGAAGAAAAACTAGGAAATATACAGAAAAAATGCTAATCTTAAAGAAGAATAAAAGTTCAGATGAATGAAAGCTCTGAATTTCTGACTCCATGGCACATTCTGATAATGTGTTTCAGTGTTCTGAGCAATGAGGATGAGATGGACACCCTCAGAGGATCCCTGATGTCAGATCCTCGCTGAGGGACGTTTTAAGCATCCCTGGAACTGATGGTCAAATGGCATTCATAGCTCACAGGGAATTGCCCCTGCCTGTACAGAATATCAGACTTCTGGTGACCTCATCACCACCCTAGCAAAGCAAAAATTAGAACAATCACTTTTAAAGTAAGGATATGCAGAGAATTATTGCAGTAAATCTAAGCTTTTTCGAAAGGAAACATTTTTACTTGCACAGAAGTGCTTAAATTGATCCCCTTCCAGGACTAAAGTGCACTTTGGGTCTTCTTGTTGAGCAAAAGATAATAATTGAAGTGTTGCCCCCAATAACAGTACAGTGACCTGCAGACAGTCCTGTACAGTCAGATAATAGTTGAGATAGAAATGATATTAGTGTTGATGAGAAGGTGCAGCACATTTTCATACTTCACAACTTGGTCAGCTTCTTCGAAGAGTGAACAGAGTAAGGAAAAAGAACATTCAGTTCCCTCCTTCATCCTGCCTGTTGAAACATCTGTAGATGCTGAACTTTTACTAGCTCCATAATCCAGGCATGTCTGAAGAAAGCAAAATCTTCCCTCAAGAGCTGGCACAATTTATTTATTTTTCACAATTTATTTCTGTACAAATGCTAAATAACTATCCTGGACTAGAGGAGAGCACTTCAGCACGATGTTGGAGTACAGAACTGTGACCCATGATTTGTATGCTTTCCCTTCAAGCACTGATTTTTGCTTAGTGTTACGGTCTGATCTTGAGTCATTAATGGAAGTTCTGAGCTTATATAACAACTGGGCAATATTCTCTAGGGGATGGAGTGAGTACCTAGTGTATTGATTCATGTAATTTCTCTGTGGGCATTTCCCAAACCTGTATCCTCAGAGTCTCTAAGTACTTTAATGTATCTTCCCATTCTGTTGTTCAAAATGGCTAAAAATGCTTAGTAACTTCATTATAAGTTTCTGCTAATGAAACTCCGGGGTTTTTTCCCATGTAAAATGATAATGTGTCAATACTTTATAACTGAGCTGTGTTGGAGAGATTTTCTTCCTTCAACCAGATATTTAAAATAACTAGTGATGTGTGATGTGTATTTTTAGAGGCTGTCAGGCAATGCTATTTTTGATGATACAATATGTCTGTTTTCCCTTACCACACAGGAAGACAGTGATGGTGGACTGAACACGTTTTTCTCCCCAAATAGCAAGTCTTTGGGGAAATATCAAGAGAAGTGACAATACATAAACAAGAAAACCAGCATGATTTAACAGTCCCTGCCATAAGACCCATTATTTAATTGAAAGAAAGAACATCTTTCATGGTTGATTTTTCCCAAAGAAATTAGTCTTTTATCAACCTTAAACCTGCTCCTGCCCTCCTTGAAATCAGTAGAAGAGTTGACTGCGTTCAGTCAGACCTCAGGCAATGCACTTACTAGTGTTGCTGCTGTTAGTGGATTAGAGAGAAGAGTCTGCTAATAAGTTAGCATTCTAATACCAGGATCAGTGTCACAAAGTAGCAGAGAGAGGCTGTAATTTGTGAGCTGGTTTGTGGAGAGATAGCTGTAGGTGTATGCAGTAGGAGTATAATACAGGCACCAGGACTGTGTTGTGATTCATGTTATACATCTTAATATAAACTAAGAAGGAAAACACATTTATTAAGAACTACAGTGTGCCTGTCCCTTGCAGGGACACAAAGAAGTAGAGGAGGAGTGTGGTCTCTACCCAGTGGTCTCAGGATTGGCAACTAATGCTGTGCCAAAGGTGTTCATGGCAGTACTGCCTTTGCTGTTTAAGACCAGAGGCAAACAGGCAGCTAAGTTCAGCTTTGCCCTTTGCACACACAAATGTAATTATTCTGCAATAAAAACAAACAAACAAACAAAACCACAAACAAAACAAAAACAACCCATAAAATTGTAAGTAATTCCAGTAAAATGAAACAAAATCCCAGAAGGACATCACTACAGGATGGATGCTAATGTCTGTGAGAACAGTAGCTGCCACAGGCTGAAGACCTCTCAGTTTCTTCAGTAAAAAGAAAGAGCAGAACCTGCCCATAACATAAAAGTGCTCCAGAGTAACAGTGCTGGTCCAAACCCAGCTGAAATGAAATGGTGATGGTCTGTAGAAAGCAGGTGGGAGCTCATGACCTTATCAGCTTCTACAGGACTGAGCATTTGCACCACAAGCCAGTCTACTGCCTTCCAATCTCATCCTTTAACAAAACAATGGGCTAAAAGACTGTCCTGACAGAAAAAGAATGAGCCTTGGCAGGCACATGACACTTAGCAAAGTACCCCAATTCTGAATGCTGAAGTTAATATATTGTTCCTAATTAACCCCAACCAAATCTTCACTGACTACTCTGGAGCTAAAATACAAATAAGTTTTGCCCATTGTGTTGAAAACCAATAGAACTCAGAAGACAGATGAGAAATTGCTCCAGGTTGGTGGCAAGTAACAAATCTGGGCTCCTCCCATAAGAAGCATCCACATTTACAAACTTTCTGGAACACCAATGCTACTGTTTCCTAGCATAGCAATCTTCTTCTGAACAGTGGGGTTTCAGAAAAAAACCCGCAAAATAGGTCATAGGGATATTCTGTAACCTGAACATGAATATCAGGAGTTATAGAATATTATAAACCTATTACTCTTCCACTGTAGTTAGGGAAATATAAGAGACTGGATTTCTGTAAGTGATTCTTATCATACAGAATAAGATCATACTAAGCTGGGAATTATGATGATGTCATTTTGGATAAGAATATGTCCTAGATGACTAGAACTACAAATGGCCAACAGCCACAAAGGATTCCTCTCTTTCCTCTCTATTCCTTGGTACTCAGAGTAACAGGTTTTCACCCAGTTGATGGGAGAAGAGAGACTAGAGCAAAGAATTTTCTTCAAAGGTGTGGGCTGTACGACTGTCTTCTGGCCCAGCAAATGAACCACCCTCTGCCTTCCCAGTGTCAATAACCTACTTATGTACTGTCAGGGACCTCATTGTTATATTCAAATCCAAGTTCCTGTGTGGCTTTGGTCGAGGTGGATATAAAAGCACACACTTGCTGTAATCCAGAGTCGATAGAAGATTTTATTTTCTCTACTGCTATTCTTATACCTCTTCATAATAGCTGTGGCCTATTGAGATTGGCTGATTAGCAAACAGGTAAATTCTGACCAGTTTCAGATCTGACTCTGTGAGGCCGTCAGTCCAGTTGTCAGCCTCATCATTCCTGTGTGTTGGACACTTCAAAAACAGTGAAAGACCTTGCTCAGGGCCTTGAAGCCCAAAGTAAGAAACCAGCAATATTTTCAGTGATGCCTCCACAGTCAGTGGAGCCTGCTTCTTTGTTACATATGACTGTAACTGATACATGCTTGCCAAATTAATTTTAAGTGAGAATTAGGTCAGATGTTTTCATGTTGTCATTGTTCCTCACTAAAGATGTGGCCCAAACTGAGTTTATCAGGAGAGAAGGCTCTGATATTTTGCCCAGGTATCGTCACAACTCCGAAAAGAAAGCTACTTACTGTATGATTTTCCCTGGGAAGAGCAAGAGCACTTGGTCCAAATGCACACAGGACACAGCTCCAAAGAGCTACAGGTATGTGGGAGGGACATATAAGTTGCAGTGCACTCCAGAAAGGTGACTGCAGAAGTAAGCTTCCTTGAAAAATTTCCAGTCTCCTCCACCAACAGAAAATTTCACAAGTTGAATTTGCTACTAGGAACTTGCCAAGTTCATAATGCCTTAGGGTGGCTTGGTACAGACAGTCCTACAACACTAGCTGAAATTCCTTCCAGGGAAATAAATTCCTAGCTTTTTAAAAACAGCTGATCAGCCCTGGCCCCTGATTTATCTTGCAGAGCTGCAGTATGGTAAACTGCCAGCTGCTGGAGAGCAGCATCATGCTGTTGCCAAAGCAGAAGGTAAAGAAGCTGCAGTGAGGAATGACCTGCACTTTATATTTAATTCCTGGATTTTTTTTTTTGTTTCTGCACTGGCTTGAAACAATATTAGAGGTCTAAGATGAGTAGGAGAGAAGAGCTGGAGAAAGCATGAAGGATTAAGTCCTGAAGCAAGAAGAAAGTGCTGGGATGGAAGTAATGTTTCCACTTCGGAGAAAGGGGAAGGATTAGTAGAAGTTTTGTGAAAAATGATACATGGCTGCAAATATTTCCAGAGTGTCATAGATATATTTCATCAGTTCCACAGCTTGCAAAGTATCTTCTACATGTACCTTTTCCCCACAGAAGGGTGAAAAAATTTCACTGTGTGTAAAGTTATAGAGGAAAAATTTAATAACTGATCCAATAACCAGCTTCTGCAATTCTACATCTACCTTTCCTTTCCTTCTATAAAAGTTGAGTTATACTTTGTGTGTATGTGGTAATAATTCCTTTTGCAAATTTCCCTGGCCAGTGAGGAAGCATCTCAGATGTATTTGCACTTATAAATGATTCTACATTCAAACTTTCTGAATGGTGTGCTGCATAAAACCATCTTCCCAGGCCACTTTCTGTCCATGTGGTTACTAGAGGGAGCAGACATGAGAAACTCAGCAATCACAGGCACATGCAGCACACTTTATACTTCACACAACTGCTTACAAAATCTGATTCTCCAACAGATGACTTTCCATGTTAGCTGTTTTATTTTATTATTCCTTCATAAATGAGTTTCTTTCTCTTTATTTCAGTGGACTTCCATCACTAATTTTTATAGGAGAGTTAGCTGACTGCAGTTATGTTCTTATTAGATCATCCATTCAACCCACTGTACCTTACAAGATTAGTCAGGAAACAGGAGAGCACACACAATTGAATTTTGGGCTTTGAATTTCCCATGTGTAGCTCAGATCACTAAAAGGACCACTACAACTTAATTACTCACTAAAATCAAGAAGACTAATTTTGAGCAGCAATGAGCTGCCTTTTTTCCCCAAGTCCCCACCAGCAGTCAGCATCTACTCAGGAGTGTTTTACTGGTTCTTTTTCTGGCAGGGAATAAGCTGCATCACATCATTTTAAGGTCCAAAGTACTTTTGCTTGACACCCCAAATCCCTCACCATTTTAAAGTGAGTGAAAACTTAATTTGTCTCAGTAATCTAGCATCAAACTCCCACAGCCACCTGCGACCTTCCTTCTATATCCTGCCACAAGTACCTATACACATACAAAACATTTCTTTTTAGTTTCAGTAAAGTAAAATGTGACAGAAGCATTTGTTTTAGGCAATATATCTGATAGAGCTGTGGTTCTGGAAATTTCTAGCAGGCATTCTTAGACATCTGGACTGTTGTGTAACAAATTGTTTCTAGGACACTGAAACACCCAGTTTATACCTGATATGCCTAGTTGTCTTATTGGAATGATAAAAAAGATGATGCTTTCTTTTTCCCATTATCAGTCCCATGGAAAATCTTAGAGGAAAACAGAAGCTACATGTTCATTGCTCTATCTGAAAGCATTGGACCAACTCAGTGTAATGAGTGGCATTTCCATCCATACCACCCACACAAGAGCTGTTTTTTTTGCCAGCACCTTCCTGAAACCCAAATCCTTTCCATGCATAGAACTAATTTGAGCAGTGGCCACCATAATGGGGACACAACGTTGTCTCCTGGAAATACCAGTCTTGTCTTAACTGCTGAATCTCATAGTCCAACAATAAATAGTCTTCATTTCTGTCTAGCACAATGCCAGTCTTTGACCATCAGCAAATTAAACATTTAGCACAGTCAAAAAATAAATGCTAAACCTCATTTGCTCTTCATAGGCATCGTTACAAACAAAACACATCCTCTATTCTTATTTTCAATAATTCTCACCTACCTGCAACTCTACCTTCCTCTGGCAGAGGAACTGTGATGCTTCTCAAGCTTCATATTAACACTGATTCATGGGAATCACACCTTTACTTCCAGGTATTCAAGAATTTTTTTTTTTAGCCCTCTAATATTAATTAAGTGATATTAACCCCTACCCTTTCCCTGGCAGAGTGCCCTGGTCATGTTACAAACTGCGTATTCCATGCTGACTTGCAGAAGAATGAACTTCCACCCTAAGTTTGTGGGCTGTCCTGGATCAAGCAATGAATCACTTTAGTGTGGTCTGTACCTCCCACAACCTTATCAGAAAACTCATCTGGAGCTTTTCTTGTCAGAGTGAACTCATTATTAGAAAAATTTTGGGCTCTCAAAATAGTCTGCTGGGGGAAGGCTGTTGCCTCTGACCTCATATTTCTATTTCTTCTAACCTACATTTCTATTTCCAGATGTTTGTTTTAAAAATTAAGTTTGTGCTCTTCAGAATGTGACAGACTGATTGTAGAGAAGTGAAATTTTTCTGTCCACAGAAGGCTTACCTGTCGAGGCTCATCATCACAAAAGCAGAGAAGATATACCCATGCTGTTGACTGCAGAGCAAAATCTCAAGGGTGAAACATTTTAGCCCCCATAATTCCTTCAGGCAAATGTTTGCTTTTTTTCAGGAAATCCTCAAAATGTTTAAGTTGGTATTCTCATATCAGGATCTAGACTTGCACTCCTATTTTAAAACTGCTTAAAATGGTTCTCAGCCATCTGAGAGCTTGTGAGAGGCATTTATCACCACCTGAACACAACATATGGCTTTTGTTAAAAATTAAGTGTCAGAACCATCCTTTTGTTGCTTTGAATTAAGAGGGTCCATTTGAATGACATGATCACATTCCAAGCTTAGGGGGAACATGCTTCAGGATCTTGTTAAGAAGTAGAATACTTGCATAAGAATCATCATCTTACAAATCAAAGTTTGAGTAGGATTTTTCTCTCATAGAATCATGGCAGGCAAAGTCCCTCACTTGTTGTTTTGTTTTTTTTTTTTTTTTTTATTATTTACTCCAGTAANTTTTTTTTTTTTATTATTTACCAGTCAGTCAAGTCCAGACACAAGAGCAATATTTCAGAAAGAACAACTTGTTCTTGTGCACAAAATCTTTTGTGACCTTTACAAACCCTTGCACTGGAATGTCTCATGGATATAGATGTTGCTGCCAGAGTTCGTTTTTCTGCCTTTGTTCATTTACTAGAGGGACTTAAGATTTTCTGCAATACCAAAACCTGCTAACCATACAAATATATTTATTTGCTTCTTTCTCCAAGGATGCAGTATTTCAGTGAACAACTCATAAACTTTTAAAGAAGCTGAATGCAGATGGAGCTTCCACTGCATCACTGTGTGTCATAATGCAGATTCTCAGACGAATGTTACTGCTCTGAGCAGTAAACGAGCAGAATTTTCTGGTCCTCATTATTTCAAACTCAATCATATGCCAGGAATGTGCAGTTGTCCATAAAATAACAATACAAAATATCAAAAAAAAACCCCATAAACTCCCTGACCCACCAACAAAACACCACCCCAAAAACACCAAACAAAACACAAAATCCTAAGAAACAAAATAATGCCACAAAAAACCCAGCTGAAACTCAACAAAAAACCTCTGTGCCCACCTGTGCCCAAATAAGAGTCCTAAACATTTATTAAAGTAAAAGTACATCCTCCTACACCACCTCTTCTCTACCTACAGATTTTTCATAAATACACAATGCAGCTCAGGACCAGTCTAATGCAAAGTCTTAATGTTAGAAGGAGGTTTGTAGCTTGTGAGAATAATAGTTACTGATTTTTCTTGATGAAACTTGTGCCAATATTTCAAATTTCCTATATTGGATCAATCACTTACAAATGCCCCCCCCACCCCGCCCTTTAATTTACTAGTAGAAGAAGTAGGATCACTTGATCTATACACATAAAGCTTCAAGATAAAACTCATGTTTCATGTCATCAAGTGCCAAAGAAAATTCAGATTTCATTAAACAGAATTGATTTTCCTAAAGAGAAAACCAAATTAACAAAGATGTTTTTTATGTAAAATGTGGGAAGATGAAACAATGTTCATTTTAACAAACACACTCAATGAATCCTTTTAAATGAAAGATATGTATCAGTTTTCAGCACTATCCCATAGGAACAAGATTGAACATGTTAAGATAAACCAGGTAATTTTGGTTTCTACTTAGCCTAGGGAGTATGACAATCATTCACTGACTTCAATTTCCAGTTATTCACTCCTATTACACATCAAAGGAATACATTCTACCAAACAGGACAGACACAAAGCAGTCAAGAAAAAGCAAATCCACTGGCAGTCCATATAGACAGAAAACAAACTAAACCCTGCAACAAGGGCTAAAAAGTGCATATCCTTAAAATTGACAATGGACCTTGCAAGAAGGGGTGGAAGAAAACAGGTAAGATGCATGATATTTGCCAGCCTTGCAAAATTTCATCACACCAGACTGAAGAAGAATAGAAAGCTGGAGAGATTGCAGCCTTAGTCATAGTCTTTGGACTTTGAGGCCAAATTTAACACAAACATTTGGTTCAGACATCATCTCGGTATGTCTTTCAGAAGTGCTCCCTTCTACTCTACAGTCACACATTAATTAACATCAGCTTCTTATGCAAGTATGGTCATGCCAAGTTTAAGCAGGTGAATTTTTTTTTCTAACAGTGTTACTCATGGAACCTAGAAGGTACACTTGCACATGTGTGCATATATATATATATTTATGTATGTATATTTTAAACTCTGGTATATCTTAACTCCAGCCCTTGCCCTTTCATTGCAGGAGAGAGAGCTCCAGTAGCCAACAACTAGGAAAGGGTCGTATGAAGAAAGAGATAAGTTAAATAACTATTTGAAACTAGTCTTTGGCTGTCAAATATCAATCATTTCGTAAGTATGGAGTCAGCTGGATAACTTAAGAGGAAGCACTCTGAAGACTCTTTCATCTTCATTCAACTTTCAACACTAGGTTCAAGAGTGTCTTAAAATTGTATGAAAAAATATTCATCTTCCCTTCACCCACCAGGTCAGCAACCCAGTCCCTGCCTGGTGATACTGACAAGGTGATGAGAAGCCACAAGATGATCTATTAGATTATATTTCAGCACTAAGAATAATGAAAGACATTTCTACACATAACAGAATATAGTGATAAAAATGTCTTCGGGTAGTGGTGAGAAACAGCTGTTCTGTACTGCTAAGTACCTTCGTTAGGAGGGTGGGTTTCTGTCTTCAAAGCTCATTTGGGAAGGAGCCAAACAGTGATTCGAGGAGCCAGCACACATCCAGGTCTTTTCTACTTCTTCCAGGGAGTCACTCAGTTATCATGGGAAGTCACAGTCACTTTGGATCTAAAGAATTAGGACAGAGAGATTTGTGGAGGGTGCCTGAGGAAGGATATTGAAGTCAGAAGACCTGCAACAGCTAATAGCAGTTGAGACACTCAGGTTTTCTCCCAGTTTTCAGAGTCGACCTTTTTTCTGCTTCTTAAGCATGGAATTTCTCACAGGACAGCAGAGAGAATTAACATCTCTGCTAAAGGCAAAGGAAAAACCTGACTAAACCGTCCATGGAAGCAGAGAAAAGAACATTTCACAAGATAAAAGGGAAGAAGAGTTCCCCTTCCTGTCACATTGCCCACACCAGGTTTCCCTTTAATTAAGGTGAGAAGTGAGCTCTATGATTCTAATTGTGCTGCAATTGTCTGCTGTGTTTGTTTAACATCTGCCTGTGCCACAACAATCAATACCAGTTAACTTTGTTTTCCTTTTCCCCCTTCATGTGATAAGTACTGTTTCTTTCCAGCTCATGCCAGTTTGTATTATCTTTGTTGACAGCCCAGTTTGCAAGGGAGTCCCTCCTTAGTGCCATGTTAATCCTTTCAGAACATAAATACAGAGTGCTAATCCCGAAAAAACCAGGGAAATGAAACACCACTGTGTATCTGGCTACAGCCCTAAAACTGGAATGACAGAGCTGTTTTCTCTGAGTGCAATGGCACTGATCTCCCTCTTTCCATAAAATTATGCACCCATACATCAAAGCAGTGGTTCCATTATTTGAATGTCTATAACCTGGACATTATATCCTGGAACCTGAATGTCAGCTCTATGGACAGCTACACTAAATGTTTGGTTGCTGACAGACCATCTGCAAGACATGTCACTATAAATTGATTTATGGGGGACAGAAGGTAAAATTCTCTGGAGACAGAGAGTAACTTACACTTGCAATTTCAGATTTTCCTCCTTAACTACTGCAGTAATACTGAAGATTGGCAAGAAAAAACAAACACAGATGTTCCCCAGTTTTGGCTAGTGCTTGGTGATTTTCAGAATACAAAAGTCCCAAATCTGCCTTTGGTAAAAGGCCATGGGAACTCTGGGTCCTTGTCTAAGTTCTGCACGTGATTCCAATAAAACTTCCACTCTAACACAGTCTTTTCCCAGATTGTTCTTATGTGGAGAAGTCAGCTGAAACATTGAAAGAATAAACACAAAGTGATCTATATAACTTTTATTTGTTTTTTATGTTTGAATGAAGCAGTGACAATCTCCAAATATTTATCTACAAAGCATAACATCTATAATGCCTTTAAAAAACTCCCATAAAGACTGTAGATTGTATAAATTATTATTTACCAGTGAAATCAAAAGTTTTGCTCCAAACTTAACAGTGAACTGACACTATATTACATACTTTGGTATGCCTGTTTTTCACAGGATAAAAGTATGAAATATTAAAAGGCTCTACTCAAGATAGTCCTTGTTGAACAAAGATCTATTTTCAGTCAGTGGAGATTGAAAAAGTTTAAGACAAGGCATCTAGGCTCCTAAATATTTATTTAAATCAAAGGTCTGAACCATGACAGGTAAAACCATTCAAGAGTACAAAATATATTAAAAAACCCCAAACAACCAAAGCCAGTGGGTAAAACATAAAGGCTATGTGACATCCTGTAGCTATCTATGACAGCTTAATAGCATTTCAGGGATATAACAAATACAGCAAAGATTTCTCCAGAACATTAATTCTTGGCCATACTAGCTCAAAAGTAAAATGAATTATTTGATATTGAGACCTACAGAAAAAGAATATAGCCTTTTCCTCCTGCCATAAACATTACATACCTTCCTTACAGGAATATCCTTAACAGCCTCATCCTCTCAAGTACCACTTCAGAAAAAAAATTGCCATAGGGCTGGAATACAGCCTGTGTTATCCATCCATACAACTCCTACTTCTGACATTAATGTTCATGGGAACTAGAGAAAAAGAACATTAATAGAAGCCCATGAATGTGAGAACATATAGCAGATTTTTTTCTGTTCTGTCTTCTTGATCCCTTTGCTGCTTGAATTTTTGAGGTTATATATTGTTTTCCTATGTTAGGAGAATGTGATGACAATACTTTTAGTGTATTTCTTCATTCTCACACAAAACTAGCTTGACAGGTTAGCTAACTAAACAAAAGCTAACTCAAAGATAAAAATGGAGAAGGTGAGGAGGAATTCTTTTCCTGAAATAGTTGAGCTCAAAATAAAGTCTTCAATAGCTCTTCTCTACAGTGAAATATGCACCTTCATAGTTTTGTGTACCTCCTTGTTAAAAACTAAGCTAGAAACACACACTGACAAAATCACAGGGATTTCTGTGATTCAATCACACTTATAACATCTATATGCTCCAACTAAGAAAGAATTCTGAAAGGGAAGTATCAAAGTATTTACATTACTTACATTCACTGCGGCCAAAAACTGTAATTTCAAAATTGTTAGATAGAATTTAGTAAGAGAAGCAAAACCAGGAACAGCCAATTCAGAAATGAACAAGCACTCCAACTGACTTTTCATAGTAGTAAGTCATAAAACCTTAGAAATAAAATATAATTACACAGATAATACCACATATGAAGGGTTGCAGGTTATGAATGGTTGTAGGAAACAAAAAAATCTTTGGGAAAAAAACTGCACAGGTAAAGGCAGTACTGCAGATACAGCCAGGCTTAATTAAACACATCAAGGGGTAAAACATTTTGAGGACAAGCTTAGTGTTAAATGCATGAATCTTGTGAGAAGCTGTGGGTGACAAAATCCAGATGGCAGCAAATCATGACTGTAAGAGAAAAGGGACTTTACACATTTATCATTTTGTTCCTTACCACTGTTACTATTTTTGGCAATAAGCAGCATCTTTAAAAGTGAGCAACATAAAGCTAACTGAGATACATGCACAGTAGACTACTACCCCTGCATCCTTAAGAGCACATCACCTTCCAGGCTTCAAGATAGACATGATACAAAACAGGTGGCATCTTCAGCAATGTGCTATCAGCAGTACTGACTTCCATTTAGGTCAGGCTTTTGAGATGATCAAAACTCTTAAGGGGGTTAAAAATTTATGTCAGGCTACTTATATCGATGGGCTACCTCAGGAAGAACCCTGCTGGGGTTCCCAAGGTGCTTCCCTCAGAACCAATCTCTCTGGAGGCTGTTGCCCAAATTCAGAATTCCCACAGAAAAGCCCCATGGATGACTGCTAAGGAGCTTTTTTTGTTTTAGCTTTGTGCCACACCTACTGTTGTAACCACCAGCTCTATTCCTGACTCTGTTCCTGATTGACCAAAATTGGCAGTTTCAGATGTTAAACCTAAAGGCTTAGTGTTACAAAATTGCTCCAAAGAGAGTTGTCATCAATTCAAAGGGAGGTAAGTGAGGGCAGAGAGTCATCCTAGTCACCACACAGACTTCTCCTGGAGCATGTGGGCTGTGTAGTTAATTCATCACACAGAAAGCAAGGGGGTAATTAAGATGTCTCACATAAAGAGCAGTTGAGAACATGAAGATTTGGTCCTGGCTATGATTCCCCATCTCTGTCCTGACACACCAATGCGATTTTCTGTCCTCTCATCACTTACCAATGCTAAAACCTCCCAGCCTTTTCTTTGCCTATAACTAATCATTACTGGCAACTGGCCACAAGGTTAAAAATATCCAGCAGTAGTGCTCCATGTAGTTTTCAGAAAAGAAACCCCCTTAAAAAATTATATGGTGAAACACCAGGATACAGAGAATAAGGATGATATTTTTGACTCTGGGATGCATTCTACTGCATCACAATGCCACAATACTGCATTGTATGTATTACTGTATATCCCTGCAAATGTGTTTACAATTTGCAGGTCCAGATCTGGACACAGAAACTAAAAAACTTCAAAGAAGGACAAGAAGAAGAAAAGCTTTCTTCCAAACACTCAGAGTAATTTACTTGAACTTTTAATTTCTTTTTTATGAATTAGCATTTTGAGGGCACAAAATATCTTGATTTTGAAGGGCTTACTTATCTCCGAGGTGTATGGTCCTTCATATGGAAATCAGACAGTACTTCTTCTCTTAAACAAACCCCATATGCAGTTTATACAAAAATCTAGATTTACATGCCCAGAAGAAATATCACCCCCAATTTATTTCCAAGTTAATTTTGAAGTGCAATCCAAAGTCTGGTGATAAAGAGACTGACCCACAACCACTTATCATTTGTCCAAATGTACCCTGCTTTGGCAAACCTTCTTCACCTACTCTTCCAGGATTTTTGTATGTTGTTTGGACAGAAGTTCACGCAAAGGGTTGCTACAAATCAGCAGTGCACAGCTGGTGTTTTTTGTGGGTTTTCTATACAAAACCTGGAATTACCAAAGTTTTTGGCTTTCCACACATTGTGAAGATACAGTGCTGATTTAACAGCCATGAATTGCCCAAACCATTCACTTCTGTGAGAAGAGTGAATAATCAGTAGCACATCAGGACAAACCAGCATCATCTATGCCAAAATTCACAGCATTTGCATTTGCTTAGCACCTAAACTTTGTTCCTAATATCCTGATCCAAATGACCATTAGATCTGAAAATGTTCCAGTTCAAGCCACCCACTGGCAGCCTTTCAGAAACATATAAAATACATTCGGATCAGCTTTCTGTAATATCAATGTTTAATCCTAGACCCATTAAATTCAGCAGCAAAATTTTAGCTGCTTTCTATGGTGTTGAATGGAAATAGTCTAAAGTAAATGGAAATTTACTTACTCCAAAGTGGCATTCTAATACAATAGCCAACAGAGAACTAATATAATAGTAAGTTTCTCACCTTTAGACTCAGTCTTTGAAACAAACAAAGACTACTACTTCTCATACAGAATTTTTAGCACCAGTTAATTATAATCTAGAACAGGGAGAGTTCTGGGCTAGACTGGGGTAGGTGGGATGGATTTCTGTCAGGAGCCTGTTTTGTCTAGACTTAAGAAGACTTGAGGAGTCCTTGTCTACAGCTGTCAGATGGGAGGAAGTAGAGAAATGGTCAGACTCCACAGCTATACAGTGGGTAGAGGAAAAGCAATAGACAGAAGCTGCAACTTAGGAAACTTCCATTAAAAAAATACATAGTCAGAATGGTCAAAAACCAGCCCAGAGAGGCTGAGGGATTGAACTGTTTCAAGCAGGGGTTTGAACTAACCTCCAGAATTTACTTCCAGCCCTGGTAATTCTCTGCAGCTTCACCAACCAGAGCCCCCCATTACAGACCTAGAAACAACTTCATACCTGTCAAATTGGAGTTATGTTCATTTGAACAGGAAAAGGAAGCCAGAAGGAAGATGTAAAGAAATGACAAATGCCTGAGTGAGAATTTCCTCACATCAAGAGGGAAAAATAACTGTGTGAGTTCTTCATACATGTAAGATGACCTTCTCATTTCACATCGTGCTACCAGTGAACTACCTATGCCACTGTCTCCAGGAAACTTACTCCAGTTCATGCTGATATTCCTAGAAATCACATCCAGTCTAGAGAATTTTCCAAAGTTTTTGATAAAACATCATCCTCAGAGCATGACACTGGCACTTCACCTCAGCAATCTTCAGCACTTCAGGCCTCACTGTAAAAGCTTATGCATGCTATAATTTTGATGTCTGTATTTGTAATTCTTGCTCTGGGTAACACCTAGAAGGCAGTGCTACACTCAGAAAATATTTTTTTCTAAGACACTATGTATGTACTTTTGCCAAGGACATCTGAAATTTTACAAGCTATTTATTCTTTCAGAAGTGTCGGATTGTCTCATTTATTCCCTACCTGAAATCATTGTGAGGTGCATAATCATTCCTGCAGGATCCAATTGATTTCACAGATTATTTTCTTAGCTGAGAAATAAATAGGAGATGATGAAAGCTGCAGGGAAAAAAGCATTCTTGAAAACTTTCTCCTCTCCCAATCTAAAAAACCAGAACAGCACATCAACTATACGTGTAACAATTTCCAAACTTTTTTTCTGAGAAACAAGTAGACAAATGATAGTCCTAATTCAGCAAAATATTGAAGTATCTGGACAACCTAAGAATCGTGAGTTTGGAGAGGCTAAGAAGATACCTCTCCCAACTTAACCCAATGTTGAGTTACATTGTGTCCTCTCCTTTTCTGACCTTCATTGCCCAAGGACTCCTTCCCACATAGCAGATATATCAGAAGAGCTCAGGAGAGTTCATAGGTACTGGCGAGTGCCACTCACAAGGGAGTGTTGGTATAACTCCATGTAGCTCTGCCCTCCCCCACAGCAGCTGAGTTAGGCCAGTCCTCACATCTCCAGGATGCCATTCAACACAACACTCTATGGGAATGAAGTTGGATTAGAGCTCTCTCTACACATCTGCATCAAGTTATGGAGGCACCTGAGGCAGAGTCTCTTCCAGTATTACATCCCTTCTCTAGTTCTGCTTCCCAGAGTGAGATATCACACTCTCTTACCAGATACAATCCTGCTCATTACACTGACTAAATCAGAAATACAAAGAGCAGGTGCTTCGTAGCTACAGCCAAACACAATGGCTCTGAATCTTCCATGTGCCACTTTCATACAAGGTCAATTGCACCTATAATAATTTATACAGGCTGAACCCTCAGCTGCTGCCTTACACAGCCTTGAAAATGCACAGGCTGCACAAAACTGCATTGGCAATTAATTTGTCAAGCAAATGCTAGGGAAGAACAACACTGGCAATTTATACCATGGATATTCAAATGAAACATCTTGCCTGAGTAATTTAATGTCAGAAAGTAGAAGAGCTGCAAAGCAGAACAAAGAATTGGAGTCTTCCACCAGCTATTTCTTGAAGGGACATTACTGTAATGTGTTATCAGCCAATTTCAGACACAGGAGAAACACATGCTTCTTCACTGAACTACTCTGGGCAGGTTTTGACATTAAAAATGGTTGTGAAATTATAGATGCATATCCTATGTACAGTGACTGGGATGACAGATGATAGAACTCAACCAGAAAAGACCTTGTATGGAAAAAACTGTGTTATCCTGAGAAAATATAGAGTTGCAACACAAACATGTTGCATTCTAGCTCTTTGCAAAAAAAAAAAAAAGTGCAGGACTGACCCCATACCCTTTATTCCACCACTCTTAGCTTATTGCCATAGGTATTGGGACTCCATCATTTATTACCAACTGTCCTCTCCAGTGATAACACTAGTGATTGTTGTTGTAGTTACTTCTTGTGGGTATGAAATAGAATTCATTTCACTTTAAAAAATGCTAGGGTGATACTCCAGTGCTTTGCAAGGATATCCTGGATTCAGTGGACTTCAGGAAAATCAAAAGTGGGATTCCCTGGCCTTATGACTATGCATTGGACTTCCTGGTCACTGACCTAGGACACACTGTAAGATGGAATGGCCTTGGATTGGAAATGCTTGTAGTGTTGGAGTACTGTTGGTCACCATTTCATCCCTGCTGCAGCAATTTTGGGAGCCTTGGTGAGAACTGTAGAATTTTTGATCTTGAATAAAAACCTATCGTGAATCCTGGTGCTCAAGAGTTTCACCCTGCTAATTGACTTCCTCAGGTCTTCTACCAGTACCTATCAGAGGTCTGGACCAGCTGACTTAAAGAAACTAAAATATCTCAATCCAGAATCTCACACAATGTTTCTTCATTTCTGTTTCCTGGAAAGCTCTCAACTCAGCAGTCAAGAAGAAGATGAAAAGAAGGAATTCTTCCTGCTGGTAGAAGTTAGACAAAGCATTTCAAACATTGCTGACAATATTTCGTATTATAAACTGTAAGAAACATATTTTTAGATGTGTTCACAACAGATGATGGGGAAAAGTGCACTTCTATGTAAAAATAATTAATTTGTGGTATAAAAGAGCCCCTTCTTTTTCCATGAGTACTGCCAGTTAGGATATTACAGCCATGTGAAACAGGCACCCTTAGCACCAAGATGATCCATTTTCCTGACTTGTGTGTTTTAGCATGGTTTAGTGGGATAAACAAGGGTATTTCTGAAGGAGCAATAGTAGAGCAAGCAAAACTGCACAAAAAAATGCCCTTAGCTCTCTGTCTGTTATGAAACCATGAAGAGAAGTCAGTCCTTTGGAGGAAATATGAAAGCAAAGATGGATAATTTCAAAATAGCCTGACCACTGTTAAAACCTCTTTCTCTGAGCAAAATTTGTTGCTATTCTTGAAAAAAGTTGTGTCAATATAGGTCTGATTGTAGGATTTACCCCTTGATATTTTACACAAGCCATTTAACAATAAGGCATATTACTACTAGATTTTAATCTGGCTGTACTTTACTCTCAGCAATATTTCTGAAATACATCCTGCCGAACAGAACATGATAAAACAAATGAAAGATGGGATATAGAAGCAAGAAGGATATTTTAAAAGAGGCAGGTAGGAAATAAAATTCATATAGAGTTGAAATGTATAGAGTCTTTGAAAAAAGTGAGAGGAGAGGAGGGGAGCTCTGCATACAACTTCTGCAAAAGCAGAATGAGAAGATCTATGTGATAAAAATACCACTGTTCACAGACACTCTAGGTGTACTTCAACCATACAAAAAAGAAAAAAAGATATATATGGAAAAGTCAAAACAGAAAACCCACAAGATCAGGTGGAAACATTCTGAGGAACTGCTCGGGGGGATGCAGCTATCATTGTTTAGTGAGTGTAAATTAATTCTGTCACACAGTTTGATGGTCAAAGTAACCAAGCTAAAAAAAATAGGATGGATGAGATGTAATCATGAATAACTCATCCAGAGTACTATACAGTAAGTATAAAGCAGTAGACATATCTCGTTATTGAAACATCACTCAACTTTTTGGCCTCTCTCTGGTGCAGTCAGCCATCAAAGGACTGAACACAAGTCATATTCCCAGCAAGCTTAAATATGGGTAGCTTTAAAAGGGAAAAGTGTGGTAGAAAGAATATACTAACTTCCACAATACAGTCCTTATGATGGGAGAGAGAACAAAGAGCCAACATACCTGGCTTGGAAATCCCACTTTTTAAATTCATTTTCTGGGAATCCATGAAAAAATCACCTCTTCTCTTGCTTTCATTTCCTCGTGAATAAACTGGAACTGAGGCATGTGTGATGGGAATTTGATAATCCTGATGTGATCATCACTTGAAAAACTTCTCAAAATGTAATATGGGAATGTTGGAGAAGTGCTGCATTTGTATCCCCTCCTGGGTTTCTAGTCACAGGTGTATGAGGAGGAGGATCAACCTGTTATTCTTTTTTTAAGAAAAAATGTATTTAATTACAGCCTAGGTTAAGTATTTCTCCTCTCAAGAAAGTTTGAGCTAGTAGCTGTTGGAAAGCTTGATAATTATATCAGTGGCCATAAGGCCCAGCTCCATGTCCATTACACTGTTGCCTGATGAGAAATGCAATGTAGGGACTCAAATTTACCAGCTGACTGATGGTTCAAACCCAAGGACAAATAGTGTATTACAACTCAGTAGGAAAGGAGACAATTTCTATAGCATAGTAATCTCCACAAAGTAATTGTTTGATGGTTTTCAGCTGGAAAAAAATATATGCTAATAGGATCAATAAACAAAGAGGAAAAAGGCTTTGAAACAATGATGAATACACATAAAATAGCTCAGTGAAACAAAGATATTTCCACATGGCAGCCAAGCATGAACTAGGAAGCATTGCAGTGTCTTTTCTGAATGCAAAGAAAGAAGCAAATGACCAGAAATAGACTTTAAAGTTGTACTTAGACAGGGAGAAAAACTCAGTACTAGTTAGGGGTAAGGATTGTGAGGTGGAAGCAGAAAAATCTATATCATCTCAGCTCATTTACAGTCGCTAAACACCCTTTTTTTTTTTTTTTTTTTTTGACACTTTTGACAAAAGTGTTGTCTGTCCTGCTTTGAAAGAAGACTGTGGTCTGTCATGGAGGCTACCTTTTCTGGGTGCTGTACTTCATTATTTGTCTGGATATCTTCATTTCACACTTTTTGCTAAGACTTGAAAAAAATTCTTCAGGAGCTGTCAGTCTTCTGACTGAATTTCCCTGAGTAATTCCATTCCTACTTGGAGATTAACAATAAAAATTCCCTCAGCTCTCTCTGGGTTCTCATCAAATGTTGCCTGAAAATATCACACTGCTATCCATGCATTCTTTCTGCCCTCAGGTTATCAACCAATACTGCAGACCAGATATAGCCCCACAGATGACACAATACGAGAATTTATATTCCAGCTGAGAAAGAACAAAGGCCCAGTGTCTGTTGTGGTTCAGTGCAGTGGTTGAATATCAGTTAACTTCATTTCATGTGAAAACCTGGTTGAGTGCATCAGCTGAGAAACTGAAGGCACTGCAGTAGATTGCAAAACACAGAGCATACCAAGAGTAGTAAAACAGAAGAGACGAGCTACTCCTTGGTTTTATTTTTTTTTTTCACCAGAAAACCAGAGACTGGCCAGGCAGTGCCATTGAATTGTACAAAGTAACCTCCCAGTCCGATCTTATCCGACCACTCTGGCTTGCAGAGTTACTGTACAGGCAATTCCAGCTTTCAGAGTATGTAATGGAAAGTCAGCAATGCAAAAGTTGCAAAGGTGGGTCATTTTGTATCCAGTGGATTTCAAAAGAGGGATTGTTTGAGGAATAACAGCTTGGGTGTTTTGCCTAATAATGTGTAATTTTACTTACATAAACACAGGTTTGTTGCTTCTAGTCACAATTCAGAGCTGATGTGACAAGTGCATAGGTCTTGGTGTGGACAAAAGGCCCATGTAGGTGTCCAGCAGGCAACCACTGATGTTACTTTGTTTACCTTCTGGAAACTGAGTATTTCACTTTGATAGAACATTTGTCTGAAAAGCAATCACAGATCAAGCTGATGCTTTGAGATGTGCAAGATGTGCATTGTACTGACACAGAATAGGCTACAAAAAGCTGAAAATTACTACAGAGGTGCTGTGAGCAAGATGAGATTGTTGGATGGGTCCCTTTCAACACAGGGAAAAGTGGTCACATTCAGCATGAAATCACAAAGGTTACAATTGCAAGGACTTCAGAAAGGGGCAGCACTTCAGAGAGATTTGTACTTTCTCATTCTTGATAGTTTTTTTGTTTGGTGTTGTTATTTTGTGAAAAGAAGGAGGGATGAGTAGTTTGCCATATGGAAGGCTGCTCTTACTTCAGGACAGCCTACAACAGGAATTTCAATAGTGCTAGGACCTGTCAGATAGTCTGCCATAGTCAGAAGGACACTACCTTTGAAAAGAAGTTAGAAAAGAATCACTTGTTCAATTATAGGACCAACATAAAGCAGTTTTCAGAATATTATTGACATGGGGACTTTTCAACCTGGCATGCAGTAGGAGATAAAATAATAGGTCATCCTAGTAGTAGTCTTCCATCCAAATACTGCACTAACTACCAGAGAATGTGGTTCTTCACTGTCTCCTGCCTCACAGTTTGTCTCATACCAGTCATTTCCATCTCCTTCACTGTAACACAGCTGCTATGCTGCAGCTCTGTGTAAGAAATTAAAACATTCAATCAAATAATCACTGTTACATATTATACTACAAGTATGTGCTTCTGTTGTCTTCTTCAAGTTTACCCTAGACATACTTCTATTTTATGCTGGCAAGTTCAAAGGAAGAATTCCTCCCAGGGTAACCCTCATAATTTATATGCAGCACATATTATGGACAAAACTGAAATCCTAATATTTTCCTCTAAAAATCATGGAAAGAAGAATACTGCTTGGATCAAATAGTAGCACACTATATAATTTATCCAAATTGCTTTAATCACTGAGGTCCCCATATAACCTTTTATAAATTAGTACAGAATATTTAATGTAATTGAAACACTGACAGGAAATCTATGCTTGCTTGCCTTTCTTTTCATTATTTGAATGTTAATCCTGGAAAATAATTCTAAAAACATGAATAGTTTGTTGACTTTGCAGTAATTTTTTTTTAATAGTGCAAAGAGGAAACAACTACATGTAATTTAATGATGTAGAGCACAAAAGACCAAAAGGGTAAAATCAGATTAACCAGGCTAGATCTTTTTGTGAATGGGTTGCATTTGTTTGCTCCTTAGGTTAGGAAATACACCTGCTTTCATAATTGTATGTGTTCAGTGAAGATCTTCTAGGCCTAAATATCCCTCTAATGCAGTACAGCAGAATATGCATGTTTTTCAGAACTTGAAAATTAATTCACTGAATTATGCATTGACTAATTAACTTCTGATTCTTACAAAAAACATAAGGTGAATATTAATTTTTGCACTGCACATGGTAATCATCAAAAAGAGAGAAGATTCATGTTTGATATTGCAAAGACCCACTGGAATTCAAGAACAACACAAATCTGGCCTGGCTTTGTTTACCCAGGAAGAGAACATTAAAGGCAGTCTGATGCTCCCTAAGTGAGCAACCCAGCAGAAAGAAACGTTTTACAGATCAGAGATGTCAGGATCTGAAGCAAGTTATCATCAGATGCTTCTATACAACACACCAAAATGGTTTAGAATTTCTTTCAAGGCAGGTGACTGAAACTTTTGGAGACCAATAGTTTGGATGCATGTGTGTGTGTGGGCATGCACAGCACCTGTATATAGACATTACAGCTGGCTCACAGATGAGATCAGAAATATACACTGAGAAAGAGACACAGTACAACAAATGCACTGCTGAGAAAAGTATTTTTCTTCCTCAGTTCCATGCTGTATTAGTTATCCAAAGAAGGACCTTGGTTTTTCTAGGAAAGATTGCTGTCACAAACAGCAAAGCGGCCAAAACCAGGGCTTTTTTGGCTCAGTTTAATTTTACTAGCAACTGTAAATAGAAAATATTTTTAGACTAGTTTTGCCAGATGCATCTAACATTACTTTAAAATTAGTGAAAGAATTAGTAACAGATATCAGGTAAACTGTGAGATGGAACAGTTAATTTATGAGTTACCCTCTCATCTAGCTTTTGTTAACAACTTCTTGACTAATATGAAGAGGGAGATCTCAACCACTGAACAAATTCCCTGTATACAGCAATTTTATAGCACACAAATCTCACCTGCTCTGTCCCTGCATCCAAACCAAGTGTATAGCTGTCATCACAGATAAACTGATACTTTATTCAAGGACTCTGATTTTTTTTGTCATTTAGCTGGAGTTTTTCTTACGAAAACGGAGTTAGAGGAACTCAGTATTTTGTTAAACAACTGTTCTGATTTCCCTTTAATTGAGCCAGTCAACCCAAAATACACTCTCAGCCATTCATCTGGCCAGAGTGTTATGAAGACCAAGTGCTTAAAATGAGCTTTTCTTTGCTTAAGTCCTTGGCTATTACAATAGCCATTTATTTAACAATCTTTCTCTCCCGAGTAGGAGATGTTTCAGTTTTTCCCACAGCTTCACAGTTGGAGATGTCACAGTTTCCAATGAACTTTCACACTGTTGATGTGACTGACATTTCTTCATGCAGCAGAACTATGTTCACATGAAGGAAATGTTTTGGTCCTCAAGAATCAATATATTTATTAGCAACAAAGGGGCCCAGGTCAAAACTTCATCTTTTAATCAATAGCAATGAACACAAAGGGTGAAAGTTTGCCAAAATATTTGACTATGGAAACAAACTAAGCAAACAAAGCTTATGGCATAAAGAGTGCTGAGAAACAGGTGCATATTTGTTCTACTTTTTCCCCCAGCAAAGGGTGTGATCCTAAGAGAGGAGCTGCTGTCCCTTCCTTCTGAAATACTCCCAGAACTCTCATGTCTCTGAGATATGCATCTTTTGGCTCTTTGCCCTAGGAAAATCTGAGTCTATGGCTCATGGGGTCTGGGTGTTTGCCCATCTCCTCTTTTACCTTACCTTTAGCAGCAACAATCTGCACCCATAGCTGACCAAAAAGGAAGGGGAAATTCAGTTATCCAATGCAAAAAACAGCCAAGTCAAAATGCATTGAAAGTGCATTGCAAAATTTGTATCATACTTATGCAATGTTCCACTGATGTAATTCCACAGCAGTATCATTTACTTTACAGAATACATCTGGAGCCATGGCAGAACACAGGTGTGTCCCAGAACATTGTGGCTGTCTCATGTGTTTAGAGATAAATGGTAACTCAATTAGAAATGCATAATGATCTTTGCCAATGGTATCTTTCCTTTTCCCATTTTCTTAAAGGGAAATAATTTATATATTTTCCCAAACTGTATTTACTTGCAATTTCCCCAAAATATCTAAGATCACCTTTGTTATT
The DNA here is from genome assembly GCA_013399225.1 of Rhipidura dahli. NCBI lineage: Eukaryota > Metazoa > Chordata > Aves > Passeriformes > Rhipiduridae > Rhipidura > Rhipidura dahli. Next base: position 38,139 of record VXAC01007009.1, read on the forward strand.
ATTAAAAACCTGATGTGTGTGATACAGTGACTTCAATAAAATACAGATTTTCTTGAACAGTTTAGAAATAGATCAAAGCCAGACTAAGACTTCCAATACGACTTCCAAAATGCTGTTTCCAGGAAACTAATGTTTAAACAGCAGGGGGGAGATTTAGATACTTGTAGCTTCACAAGGTGATAATAAAGGGGAAAAAAGTAAAGAAACAACTTGAAAGTAATTTTCTTAGAGCATTATTGACAGGAGGTGGTGAAAGTGCTATGAAATCTGCCAGAAATTACAAACCCACCAATCAACCAATGTTAGTTGCTTGCAAAAGAGTAAGTAAGGATCAGAGCTGTGTATCAAAAGATAAAGACAAGAAGGTAGAATATGGTAGTGTTTGAAAAAAAAAAATTCAATTGCAGCCATGATTTTCCAACAACAAACAAAATTTAATCTGAAACAAAACCAGCTCCTTAAAATGGTTTAGTCAAAATAGCAAGGACAAGAGAGTCTGCTAACTTGATTTGAACAATTCTGTCAAAGTGTAAGCACAGTAACTATACCTGCTATTCTTAAATATGTTCACAGGATTAAGAACACTTCTTATGCTTCTTCTTTGCTCATTCTCAGGATGAAAAGAAACCAGCTCTATTAGCAGTCCAATAGTTAATGTATACATACATACATAGTTAGGAAATGAATAAAACTCTATATTTACTTTTACCTTTTCAAGGTGAGCAGATGATGAAACATACAGTAAACTTCTCCCTTTTCCTTTTCTTTGCCTACCTGACAACTTTCAGCAAATGGTTCCACACAAATACATGAGTCTGAATGGTTAAAAATTGTTACCTCCCATCAGCTGAAGAATATGTCTTAACAGAGAAGGCAGCACTCCTGGATATATTGAAGCTTTCTTTATACTGTTTCTATATAGAAATGTTTCCTTCTTTTTTTCTTTAACATCACACACATAGGAAATTACAGCTTCAATCACGGAAGTACAGGAAAGTTTTATACAAATGTAAAGCAGGATATCATAGAGGTAAAAGTTCTTTTTAGAAGGAAGTAAAAAGTTATTTTTAAAACTAAGTGTTTCCAGCCAGCTGATAAAGTTCTAATCCTCAGCTCACTATCTGAAAGTCATTGCTATGAATCAAGTGAGTTCAAAGTTATGAGAAAACATGGAAAGAGAGATATGAAATCTACATCTTTGGATACCATCAAAAATAAAACATACAGAATTTTTCTTTTACATTAAGTAAAAGTGAGAACTGAGGGGCATAGAGGAGAAAAAAACCAAAACCAAACTATGTGAAAAGAGGAAGAGAAGAAACTACATTACCCCAGCTTGATCCTTGTGACCACTCAAATTCTCCCATTCTGTAAAATTAATCCAAAAGCCTCTCTCTTTTGCTGAACTCCTACAACAACACAGATGAAAATATACAAAGAGAAAATTATTTAAGAGTTAATAACACAATTATATAAAAATCACAACATTGTTTTTCTAGCATTTCTCACAGTGTTGGAAGAAGAACTGGACACTGACTTAAACAAACTTGTAACTTCTTGTGGGTACATTTATACTGCCAGCAATCCTGAATATAGAAGTGAAAAATTACTGAACTTAATCTTCATTTAAGTTTGGAAATGTGGTCTTGTATTCTTGATGACTGGCTGCAGTAATGCTGTTCTGCATTTCTCAATACATTACAGGATTTCCAATGACTCGTAAGAGTGTCCATCAGGAACCTACTGCAGCTACAGCTGTCCAAAGTACAATGAACAGAAGAGAGTTTAACACTAGATGGCAATATGCTTTTGCAAAATATTTATCAGAGGTGCCTGTAGATAAAGGCAAATATTCTTCAAGCTACTGTACTATTTCTTAGTTCTCATGTAGGTTTAGATACACAGTTTTTCTTTGGTTTGTACTAAAATAAACTCTCATTCCATTTTTCTCATTGTTTGCTTTATATTAAGTTCAGACAGTACTCTGATCCAAGCAGAAGAGATTCACAGTTTAAAGGAAAGTATGTTATGAATTATTTAGTGTGTGTGGAAAACATGTTAAGAATCACACGTGGAATGTTGACCAAATCTATCCTGTTTGGCAAACTGTAAATCTAAAGGAAGCTTCTAGTATGGACTACCATCTTCCTTCTACTGATGTAAACCAGAGCATGAACATAACCATGTATCTTTTAAACTCAGGATTCCTTTGGGTAGCATTTTTTCGCATTACCTGAAGCATTGAGTTTGCTTATCCACTTTTCTCTCTCACCTAAACAAGTAGCACCTACCAAAGCCCAAGTCTGTTATGCCACTGGAATAGCCTGGATTGTGCTTCAGTTATCCAAGGTATTTTGTCTGGGTTAAAAAAATCAAAGCATTCTGTACTTAGTGTAGGGTTTTTTCCAACTCCTTGTAAAGCTCAACATGTTATAAATCAAACCAATAAACCTACACTTTGTAAAACTAAACCCACATTATAATTATCAGCTAAGCTGCTAAATAATGGGTAGCTTGCTTTTTCCAAGAATTATTGGTATTTCAAGGTAACACTAATCTGTCTCAGCAGCGGCAGCAGCTCTGAAAGGCCTTGGCCAATTCCCTGCGTGATTTTAGGTGCATCTTCCTTTTACTGGCACTTCTTTTTCTATGAAACTGGGTCCTTGAAGCTATTACCACTCCCACACACAACTAATTTTCCCTTCCCTTTCCCAAAACAAAACAACAGGGTGATTGCCTGTACCATTTTGTCTGTTCACCATTTTAGCTATTGCCCTCTGGATAGCTCGTCCCGTATTTCTGCAAAAGGCAATTTTACACCTTTTGTGTTCTTTATGTCTGTGAAGACAAATATGGACAACACAGGATTACAGTAGGTAAGAAAACGGGCTATTATTTGAGGTACTTTGTTCAGGCCAATCAAGATGCCTGACAGAACAAACTCACTGTCACTTCTAAATTAAATGAAAGTTTGAAAATTTATAGTACCTCGATATGCAATATTTATTTTGTTTGTTTCTAACAGTCATATTGACAGTCAATGCAAATTTCCTTGGAAATGCCAAGGAGAGCTTTAAAGTAAGACCACCACCAGGCAATTTAATTACTATTAATAAACACAGTGCAGTGACATAAAAGCACACTCATTCATTTTAACAGTTTGACAGGTTCATTCAGAAAATGTTTGTGGCAATATTTAAATCAATCACCAGCTTCTCAAAAAAAATCTGATTGAAAAAGATTTGAAATGTGCCATAAAAGCCTGCCTATGTCTTAGCATAAAATGCTTTACTGATTAAAGTGAAGAAGAGCAAATATAACCAAAACCTCCAAAGAATCCAAAGACCCTGAAGGATGGTAACAGCACAGGAACAGAACAGAAAGGGTGAGGGGGAGGAAACAGCTCTGAAAGAACAGCTAATTCATTAATTCTTCACTACTAATTCAGGATACTAATTCAAAAAGTGAATTATCCACAGGGGTCAATGAAACTGATTAGCAGAAATATACAATATTTATGAGACATTGTTGCCTTATATTTTACCTCAGCTGGTATTTTTATGGAGGACTTCTTGGTTTTTATTCCAATAGAAAAAAAAGTTATTGAAAGAACATTTCTTCCCTCCCACATATTTGCATTTCAAATCTAGCAGTATTGTGCCAGGGCATGATCAGGAATCATTCCAGCTGAGGAGAACAATTGCTTTAATCATAGTTATTGTAGCCTACCTCCAAGTTAAATATAGTTATTAAAATTTAAAGAAAGCAGCAACCCAAACCCCTCAGGTATTCTGAGGTGCACAAGGACAATAGCTTGATGCTTGATTACACACAGGGGGGTTGTTTGGACTGATGTCAGCACCTGCATGAAACACTTCTGCTTTATGCCCAAGCCAGACAGCTGTGGCAATGACTGTCTGGAAGAAAATGTTCTTTCAGGACAAGAAATATTTCATCTTTCATTGTCAAAAAAACATGATTCTGTTGGTACACAAAGTCATTAGCAAGTCTAAATGACTAGACAGTGTCAGTGGTGTAAAGGCCTTCATCTCCTAGTCATGTGCTACAAACCTTACTTCTTTCCTGCAGTGGCAGTCTGGTTATGGGATACAGCCATCCATTACACTCGAGCAAGGTTACTTGGATTTGTTCGTGGAATTTGGGAAAAAAAAAGAATAATGGACTTATATACTGAACAAAATTCAGGTTTGTGACTCACTGATGGCCCAAGACCATAACAAGCACCACCATTCTGTGGAATACTGCCAGCTAAAATCCCTTTGTTCTGATATTATAGTAATCATCTGTTTAAAATGCAACTACCAAAATGCATCTTAATTGACAACTCCTCCTTGTCAGTGTATTTTATGACCACAAAGTTGATTAATCACAACTGGAGAGAAGGTGCTCACATTTGAGAGAAGGGAGTTTTAAAGTCCAGGAAAACTCCAGATGAAGGTGCTGAGAACATCATCAGTGGAAGAATGGCTGTGTAAAGCTCAAGGAATATATAATGGAATAAGTTCATCAGCTTCTAAACAGTTACTCTATATTTCCATCAATGTAATGGAGAAGAAGCTGGCCACTGTGCAAAAAAAGTACTTTAGTTCAGATGATATCAAGAGTACAGCTTTGAAACCAAAGAAAAGGCAATTGCCTAGAACATTAAATGGCCTGAGAACAACCACAGCCGTATTCGTTACAAGTCCCAACACTGACTGCTGTCTCCTCTTTTCTGCTGCAATTCAAGGAAGAATCAGAGAATATGGGGCAATATGTGATATATTCTACCAGCAGTAACAAGGACATCACGCAGAGTCCTTAAGAGCCCCAGCTACCAGGGAAAATTACTTTATTTGCAGGACACAGGTGCTCCATTTTGTTCCTATTCATAACAAGTCTTAGCCCAACTCCTCAAAGCAGCTGGACATGCTTCCAACTCAGTCTGAAAATGTGCAGAAAAGAGTATTATTGAAAGAGTATTATTGCATGCCAGCACTGAAATCATTAACAGAAAATGTGTATCTGATTGGGGCAGAATTCTTTTTGAGGTGGGGGTAATGTGTCCCTGAGGTAAGGCATGGTGACACAACCTGCCTTTGTTTTCCTAGCATAAGGGACCAAAGAAGTCTATGTTAAGCATTAGCCAAATAAAGGCAGCTGATTCCTATCTTTACCTATTAAGCAAGTGGCTTGGAGTTGGATTTTTTTTTGTTCTGACTGTTAGCTTATAATGCAGCTGAAGAAATGATACCTTCATTTTTCTTCATCATTTAACCAAAGCATGTAAGCAGGAGACAAAGATGTACACTGTAAACAAGAGCAAACCTTGAACTCTCTGGCCATAGTAGCCCTGAAATGACTGGAGCTAAGAAAAGAAGATGAGGAAAAGTCATGGAAGCAGACATGGACATCAAAACTGCAGAAGCCACAGAGTGATGACTTCAACACCAGAAGCTGGAATAACAATGCCACCAAGGAGTTGTTTCAGGAAGGGGGAAGAAGGGGGGACAGGGTGGGAAGGGTGAAATCCTCCTCCTTCTCCCTGCACTAATTCTACACTGGAGTCTTCTTCTAACAAGCTCATCACTGTATCTTCAACCAATTCTGACCCTTCTCCACTGTCACTGTAGAAGTAGCATCTCAAGCTGCAAGTCCAATCCTATGTTGTGTTTACATACTGAGCAGATTTAACCCTACATTTAAAAGTTGGGGGAGGGGATAAGCATCACAGCCTGCAAAGGATTCTTCATATTGCAATTTGGGGGTAGAGGGTCAAATTTTGTTTTTTGGATTAATAAGCTTTCAAATACAATAACAGCACTTAAACCATGAAACAATTTTATAGGAGTGGAGCATTGTTAATGAACAATGTCATTATTGAGGCATTCCCTCAACAATGTCAAAGATCCAGCTGCATCTCTTAACATAGTCTTCAGATACCACAGTACAGAACACAACACAAAGCTGTACTTTTATTTGCTTAGTAATATTATGTTTATCCTGATCTCATAAATATTTCATCAAGTTTATTGGTAAGATAAAGGCATGTGATCTACACCTCATATATTTTTCTTTGTACTCCCAAGGAAGTGAGAGAGGTACATTTATTACCTTTATCATTATCTTCTCCTCTTCCACCTTGAGCTGTTGCTTTAACACAGGCTGCACGCATATTAAAGAAGCAGTTACCTTGACTTTGAAACAGCTATAGTTTTCACACCTCTCACCTCCTGCAACGAGGAATTTCTGCAGGTAAAAGCTGCCAAGAAAGCTCCATCTCCTACTCTCTGAGGTTTCAGTCTCAGGAACACTGGTACATGGCACAGCACACTGTTTCATTCTCCCTCTGTGACCTTCAACAGGAACAGAATTAATCAACATGGCACACTTAAAAACAATTCCAGCCCTTCACATGTCTCTTCTCACAGAATTAGAAGTACCAAAATCAGATCATAGGAAGCAAGTATCAGCTTTAACACTAATATTTTTTCACATTTCATTACCATTTTTATGCCAACATTTGCACTAATACTTTGTCACCCCCACCCAAAGTAAGAGTAATTTCACCTTCCTTGTTACAGAAGTCTCACATAAATTGGGAGGCAATGGCTGCTTGAAAAGAAGCAAGTTGAATCTTTCTACTCCTTTTGTAGATCTGCTGTCCCTCCTAGACATATCTACAGTGTATAAAGAATGGAGCCTTGCAATTCTGAGAACTTGCCTATTTTTTCTGAGCTGGTCTAATTAAAAATCTTGTCTTGCAGAGCAGTGTATTTTAGGAGTAGTGTCTGATGCCATGTTCTCTAGGAACAGAAAACACAGACTCTTAGGAGAAATTTTTGAAGTATGACCACCAGTGGAGGCAAGAAAATGTACAGGGTGTGAATAGCTTTAATCAGTTGACCCACATCTTCCCCCAGGTGCCTCCAAAAAAAAAAAAAAAAAAACCACTTTTCTTTCACAATAAAAGTGGGTAACTCCCCACATTTTTCTATTTCTAAATGTGTTAAATTTGCCAAGCACAGAAGCAGAAATAATAGTCTGACTTCTGAATGTTTCACAGAGGTATCTCTTTAGCTCTGACAGATGGGAAAGATAGGACATTGTTACCTCAGGAAGAAGAACTGATCCGTCTAGACAAGTCTATATCTAATAATCATAAGAAAAGTTTTCTTATGTGCCTTAAACTGGCTTAAGATTACATGGCCTTTTTGGGCAGCAACATCATTTTTTTTCAGTAATTTCTTTGAAATTCTTACAGAGAACTTTTGATGACTAAGAAATCACCCTGAATTTTAACACATTAACAGGACTTTCATTAACACATGAATGGGACTGAACATAGATCAATAACTTGCAGGATCAATCCTGTCTCTTGCAATGGTGTCTCTGAACTAGATTTTTTTCTTATTTAAAATATACATTTAAAATGACAGAAACAACTCTTGATATATATGCACGCTATGAGAGTGTTTGCAGCAAGAGAAATTTGAAAATAAAAAAATTACCAAATTGTATGATATTCTAGGGGATAGTTCTAGAAAACAGTGGCACATGCTTTGCCACTAGAGTCAATCTACTGAGAAGATTCAAAGTTAATTCATATATCTTTATATTTTTTGCAATGAATTTAGGCTTATTCCTGCTCCTTTGGAAAGAAACCTTCTATTGAAAACCTTCTGTGTCTTATTCCTCCTACAAACCACAGCCAAATCCAGAGAAAATCCAGAGATTTTTAGGAAAGAACACCTGTTAGCACTGCTCTGTCAAGCCTTCTAGCACAAAGTGTTCAGAGAAGACTGTGAGCACCAGGAATGCAGGTGGTTTAGTAGCTCTTTTGCAGACAGCAAGATATCCACAGCATTTTCATGTTTGGGAAGGCTGACTGACCCATACTAAATCCTAGCTTAAATAACAGAAGGCAACCTTAAATTCACCTGCCTTGCCACAGGCAGGAATTAGAGGCTCAGAGATTTCACTCTGTGTTATATATGTGACACAGAAATTGAGTACAAATATGAAATACACTTTTCATTTCTGAAGTTCCCTGAAAGCACTAACCCTAGAAGGGGGGAGAGGCAGAAGGAGACAAGTTCTGCCCACTCTTGGACTCCACTGAACCCAACTGACTCCACCCCTCTTAGCCACATATCTACTGTATCACCACATCCAGCCAGGGACCTTGGTGTGCAAAATAGCTGAAAGCCGCCCTCAGGATGCGAGCAAGACAGCTGGTCTGTGGAATTTGGAGTCTGTGTTTCATGTTCTGCCTTTTCTGCATCTTTCTTCACCAAACAACAGCTAAAAGAAAAGTTTGTGTCCATAGTAAGTATGGGCAAATGGAATTTTTTCAAAACCTGTCACTTACTGCTCTTCTTGTACTCTAGGGTAGGGAGGAGGGGGCACCTTTTCAAATATTTAAATGTTTTCTGCATATCCAAAATTCATTATTGCTTTGTCAAAAAAAAAATCTCAATTTTAAGTAAGATTTCATGAATTTGTCTCCTTTGTGCACTCCTAGATGAACTTTACTTTCTGGATGGATAGAGAATGCTTATTTTATAGCACTAAGAGAGAAATAATACAGGATTCTGTTTTAAAATGTAAAAGAGGATTTCATAACTAAATACCAACTGTGCAAAAACCCTCTTTACCACGGAAGAGTTTCCACTTTTCCAGTAGTTTCAATGCATTAACTTGCAAAACAAATTTCAGTATGTGAAACTCAAACAAGTGGACAATGACACTGAACAAGCAACACAGAAACCACTGCTGTGAAACTAATGCTATTTGCAATGATTATGATGTACTATTTGTTTGCAGGAAGCCTGAATCCTGTACTGAACATCACACACACTTGTAAATAATTTCTATAATTTTTCTGCTGTCATTTTTGATTTCATTTCTCCCTGCTTGGATTAAGAAATTTTAAAAAAATCTGGTGTTAAAATTTTAGAATTATATGGCACATATCTACAGGAATTATGCTGCAAAGCATATGAACCAAAGAATTCATTATAGGAATGACAAAATCCAATGTATCTGTATAAATACACCTTTTATCTGAAGTGAAATTCCAAAACAGGTTCAATGTTTTCAGAGTAACAGTTTATCCTGTATTTACACATTAGATAACAGTCTTATCACCTCTCTTGTAATGAAAAAGCCAACATATGACTTTTTAGGGGCTAATTTCTGCCAAGTAAGAGAACTTCACAGCTATCAGCCACAGAACTGTTATCTTGAGTAATAGTTTGGGTTTTTTCCTTCTGAATTCCAGTTTTGTCATACCAAAATACTAATGTTCAAATATTTATGCAAAATTACTTACATGCTTCTGTTTGTTTTCGGTTTATTTAATATTATTGTCTATACCTCCTAAAATACATAAAACCTCTTTAAAATATAATAGGGTATCCTGTAGTTTTTATAACTTGCAAAATTTTATTTGAGCTAGTTTATTCTCAAACACCAAGAAAAGAAGCAGTTATATTTAGCTAAATAAATCAAACAGGAAACAGCTATCTAGACTTAAGGTAAGCACCATCAATATATTTAGCATCTGTCAGATACAGTACTTACTGTCTGATACAGTACTTACTGTCATCACATATTCCTTGTGACTACACTAATTAGCTATAATCACCACAGAAAACACCAGTAACACAAAAGCAATTTCATCTATTTTATCAGGTATTTCGTCATGGTGATCACACCCCACAGGAGTTTTTTCCAACTGATAAGCACAAAGAAATTGCAAGACAACAGGGATATGGCCAACTTACCAAGGTGAGTTTTTTTCCCTGGGCCAAGATACTGAAATATTGGAAGATGGTGAGTAATTTGGGGGTTGGAACTTTGCTTTCACTTGGAGAAAGCCCTTATTAAGTTGCCACTTAAGGACAGCCAAAGAGCCTACTATGAAACTACAGCAACAGCACCCACTTATTTTAAATTAAACTGAGCTAGACTGTTCTGGTTCAGTATCAGCATATGTTAGGATTTTTGATTACAGACTAGGGTCTTCTGGGGGGAGCCAGACACTGGTGACCATCTCATAGAATCAAAGAATCACAGAATGAAAAGAGTTGGAAAAGACCTTTGAGATCATCAAGTCCAACCTATGACCTAATACCTCCTCATCAAATAAACCATGGCACTGAGTGCCACGTCCAGTCTTTTTTTAAACATTTCCAGGGACTGTGACTCCACCATCTCCCTGGACAGATGATTCCAGTGCCAAATCACTCTTTCAGTGAAGAATTTTTTCCTTATGTCTAATCTAAACTTCCCCTGGCACAACTTAAGGCTGTGTCCTCTCATTCTGTCAGTTGTTGCTTGGGTGAAGAGACCAACCCCACCTAGCTACAACCACCTCTCAGGGAGTTGAAGAGAGTGTTAAGTTCACCTGAGACCATAAGGAAGCTTTAACCATCAGTAGCATAAGGTGGTGGAAGTGCTTACAGACACACCTCTCCCTCAATCTCTGCTAAACAGGAGTGCTTCCTTACTCGAGAACTGCTCAGATCAGTACTAGCAGAAACTTCTCTTACACTATGCCCAGGAAAGTTGATTTAAAACTCAGCTATTTTAGTGTAGGCATTTGGGGAATCAGCTGTTGGTAGTAACCAGAAGCAGCTGAGGCAACCACAGATATTTTATCTGAGAATGCTGTGCCCACCTTGACAGTAACTTCTATTAGCTGCCACCTCTTACAAACAGAGCCAAGCATGAAATGTACTATCAGACTGTAAGGCAGTATTTGGGCACTGGGTGGTTTTAACTCTACTTCTGCTCCCCTCCCACTGGCAGGACCTACTGTGTCTGTGTGCCTGTGCTTCATTCCTTTTTCCCCAAGATACATTATTTGGATGGAAAAAGCTGCTAGTTATTTGCCCAGCACTCAGAACCAGGCAGTCTCCCTGAAGTAGTTTGGAAGTGCCAGAAGTCTGGCTGTCCCAGATGAACAGCTACAGTGCATGTGGAGGCAGACTGTGAGGTGTGTCTCTGTTAGGCACACACACCTTTCTGTCAGTGGGTCTCTCTCCTAGGGGAACTTGCCAGGTCTCCACCAAAATCAGAATAGAACAAACTGCCTGAGCGGTTCCTCTTCCCCACCATTCTTAGGAGGCAAAACTGATCTCCAAAGCAAAATCAGGCCTGTTTCTGCTTATGTCAACTCCCTTGAAGAAACAGGAGTAACAGACCAACTTCCTAACTCAGCTGTGACTCAATAATTCCATATAAACGCTATGCAAGTTCAGCAATCCACGCCAGCTTGCTCCAGGGCACAGAAGACTTCAAGACCCAGGTGTCAGGACTTAACAACATGCATATGAGGCAAGTTGGGGCAGAAGGCTAAACCACACATATACCCTAGGAAACTGGATGCCCAATTCCAGCAAGAGAAAAAGGTGATCACATGCACACACAGTCGGTCCTGAGTGACTTGGTCTGACCTCATAGCTGACTTGGCTTTGAGAAAGAGGTTGGACTAGAGACTTCCTGAGGCCCCTTTCAGCCTGAATTATCCTCTGATCCCATGACTTAGAAAATTGCTTTAGGAAGCAATGAGTAATCACTGTACTTGAGATCCCAGTGTACAGTAATGATTACATGAGCAAAGTGGAATATATTTACATTTAGGCCAGGAAACACCAAGTACACTGGACAAGGACTGTACCAAGGACACTGGAGGGGATTGCGGTGGAGTCACCACCCCTGGAGGTGTTTAAGGGAAGACTGGAAATGGTACTTAGTGCCATGGTCTAGTTGACATGGTGGAGGAGTTAGGTCATAGGTTAGACTTAATGATCTCAGAGGACTTTTTCAATCTAACCAATTCCGTGATTCTGAGATTCATATGTCATGTGTTTACAAAAATTATGTAGATAAGTTGAAAGACGTTCAGCTAAGAGCTTCTAAAATGTTGGGACTGGCAAACCCATTTTGCTGTGAGGGTAGAGAATTGTCCTTTGTTTAATTTAACACAGAGATAAAGTGACTTGATTCCATTTTATGGATTACTGTTTAACTATTAATAAGATCTGTGATGGTGAATGTTATTCAAAAGTGTAACAAGTTCCAGTCACTGCAAGTTGGGAACATAGGCAAGAACCAAAAATCAAATATTTTAGACTGTTGATAATAATTAGCTATTGCAGCAAAATGCCCAAAGGAATGGAGGACTTTCAAATCTTCTATTCTGAAAAAAACTAGATCTTGCCCAGGCTGAAACTGTAGCCTCCATACGGAATCACTGGTGATACTCTATGGGATTCATATCCTGGATGTGTCTTCATAGACAGGTGGCTGCTCTGTCTGCACTCCCAGTTAATCAGCTCCAAGACAGCAATAGAGTAGAAACTAGACAGATGGTGTTGGAACATCTCTATGCCTGCTTTAAGTCTCACTAGCTCAGATAAACATACACACAGCTTACCATAGAGCAAAATACAAAACTGCATCCACCAGGAGGCATATCTAACATTAACCATGCAGCAACTTTACTACTTTTTTCTCAGGTCTTCTTTCCAACTTCACTTTGGAAAAGAAAAAAGTCTTTATTAAAATAATATCAAATATTACTGGTTTCTTTTTTGGTTGTAGGAATGGATGCATAGCACTTTTCTTTTGCCACTTATGCTCTTGTGTTACTTCTACAGCTTGGCATACAACAACAGTATGAGCTTGGCCAGTATCTGCGGAGGAGATACTCTCATTTCCTGAGTGTTGTATACAAGCAGTGTGAGGCAAGTACTGGATCTGGGCAGGAAGATGTTTTTCATGGTTGTTAATGGGACTTCCTGGATGCATAAGAGTCTAAACCTGGTGCAGTTGGAGAAAATTTAATACCACTTGAACACAATGTAATTTCAAAGTATCCCTGAAAGTGTGGTTCAGCTTTTATTCAGACTGATGGTTAACTGAAAACCACGTGTAACACTTTTTAGGCTGCACATCAGGTTCAGCTCCCTCACTGCTGTATGGGAGAGCATCTATGTCAAATACCTCCGATGCTACACTCCCACATGCAGTGCAGATACAACATAGTTTTCATGTAGTTCCAGCTTTTCAGTGCATATATAATGTCCCAAAGCCTAGATGGTGAAATAGAGTCATCTCTGCTGTCTACTAGGATTTCTAAGGTAAATGTTACCATGTTGCAGCTCCAACATGTCCAATAAAATTTTATTCCAGCTTCAGTCTTTAACCCTTTTCCTTCTTTCTCATAGCCCTTTGATGCCTTTTCTTCGTCTTAAAATCAAAAGTCAAACATGGTTAGAAGGGAAAAAGGGGTTTTACCTCGGTATTTATTTTAAGGATCCTTAGGTGCACCACATCCAGGTTGAATGCACCGAAATGCACACCACAATGCACACTACACAAAAGATCTGGCCTAACATTGTAGGTCTTACTAATTAGCACATCTATCAAAATTCCGGAATGAGAGGCTTGAGTGAGCCCCCCTCCCCAAGGAACCTTCCCCTGGATGGTTCTATCTCAGTTTACAAAATGTGTTCTGGAGAGGACCTTGGAGTCTGGGGCATTTTGATCCCTAACTACAAAGCTTCTAAGATGTTTATTCTCTTAGCTTAAAAAACAAGTTCAAGAACGTAGGCAAAAAACCACTAAGAATACAGAAGTTATAAAAAAAGGGGTATAAAAGAAAAAAGGGGTATTAAAAAGGGTTATAAAAGAAAAGGCAAAAAATCATCATGGCATCACCTTCTTCATGTCACTCCATTTTAATGACAACTTCTCCAGCACAGTACCAGCCCCCTTTTTTCCCTACCAAAAGGAAAATAAAGTAAACCTAATGGGACAAATTACCTTCCAAAATGTTCCTTTGTTATTTTTTTGGTTTTTCTTCCTCCTTCAGATTTACGTTCAAAGCACTGATTGCGATCACACACTTATGAGTGCTCAGGCAAGTCTTGCCGGACTGTACCCACCGACACAGGATCAGATTTGGAACCCCAGAGTCCTTTGGCAGCCAATTCCAGTTCACACAGTGCCACTGTCACATGATAACGTGAGTATAAACTAGGGGCATCTGCTTTCCCATAAACATTAGCAAAGTACATAGGATATGGAAGCAGGTGCAGCAGAAAGTAAAGGCAATGAAAGGTACATTGTTACAAGCATTGTGCAGAAAGGCCTAATAAACTGAATAGAAGTATTGGCAAGTATTTTCACAGGAATGGACTTACATGTCAGGGACACAGTCTTAACAAAAGAGGAAGAAAAATAGAAGTACTAGGTATAGGGAAAAAGAGTTAATTTATAATGTGAATAAATCACTGTAAAAGTAGATTAATCCTAAATTTAACGCTAACAGGACTTTCTTTGTATGAGAAAAGGAAGCATACTTAATCTCACTAGTGATTCAATATTGCTTATCACAGCCAACAGGAAAGACAAAAGAATCATTTTGGGACTTACATTACCATGAGAAATGAGCCACAGGATTGTTTTTCGTGCACTTCGCAGGTCAGTGCATGCACTTCAAGGACTGGTGAAAAAGGTGAAAGGGAAAAGGAAGGAGGACTTGGAGCTTTAAGCACGAGTTCATAGGGCAGTTATTTATTCATCTCCCATCCTCAACTCCTCACTTGGGAGTTGTAAGGAATCCTGTGGATTGCAGCTCCTGTGCGTATGTACTTGTCCTGCAGGGGAAAGCTGTGCAGCTGACTGGAGCTGGAATATCCCATGTGTGGAAAATCTATGCTAAAAAGTTAGGGAAGATCAGGAGTGTGCAGGATGAGTCCCAGTTTGAGACCAGGTTTGCACATGTGATGCAAGATAAATTGTGTGGGCTTTACAAGTCTAGTTAACACAGTCTGTGATGATATAGGAATCAGGTTAGATAGCTCATGGAGTAATGGTTCTCACCTCAGGGTAATGAGAGCATGAAGATGGAAGGTATGGAGACATGTCTTCTTGTTCACACACACAGCCAGGCACAGAGTCAGGAGCTGCTTCTGACACTGTCACAGGTGGGGATATCCCAGCAGACAGTCGAGAATACCTGGCCAGCATCAACATAGATGGCAAACTCAGCAAGCACATGCTGCACCTCTTTTACATCTAGGGGAACAAGTAAGTTTATTCAAACAAATCATAAAGTCATGAACACATGCACATTTTTCATACTTTTTTCAACTATTTGTGTTTTAGCTTTATTCATCCTTACTACATATACAGGCTAAACTTGAGACCACCTGTATCCTACAACGCAGAACAAGTGCCCATCATTTATTAGTGAAGTCATACCTGTTCATGAAGCTATGGGTATAAATCAGAAATACCTTCCTATCTTGTGGAACAGATAGATTTTATTTCTTAAAAGACCAAAGAACTGCTGTGAAGGTTTCCAAGATAATTATCCCTTCAAAACTCTCAAGATTTTTTAAAAGTTATTTTAACATTGGGACTATATAGATGGAGCTACATTACTGGAAAAACAACAAAAAAGCACATTTGAGGAAAGCACTAATTTTTACTTCTGTTTGAAATTTAACATAGAGAACAAAAGTAAACTCAATTTTGCTTACATAAATGAAATAACAAGTTTTAAAGTTATTCCAGTCACGTCACCTTTAACCTTCGTATGTCTTAGATTAATGAAAGAGAAAATGAGTTACAGAAAGTTCACAAGTTTCTACAATTTGGCTGAACTAAATGAAGCTGTGTTAAATACACTCAGTACAGCTGCATATGCACAAAGACTCCTACTGCAGTCCAGCTGCTGCTTGGTAATTGGTTGTAAAATGTGATGGTGTGTTTAAAGAAAGACTGAACACAATGAATGAAATCATCCCTGGAGAAGCTAAGAACAAAGGAGTTCATGAGGGCTTGTCCTAGTCTTCTGTCAGAGGACAAATTTCATCTGGTGTAAATGAATCCTTTAACTTTGAACTACTGCAGCTATTACTCCTCTGAACATTTAAAGATTATTTTGTACGTAGTCATCAGTATGACTCCTAGAGTCCTGAAGATGAATATCCTTGAAACTACATTTCCAGATTATTTTTCACCTAGTCCTAACTAGTGTAGCCAATCAGAACAGCAATCCTGTGAGGGTATATTGAATTACAGAACAAGATGCACCTTGCCTAACTAGGGTTTTGCAATTTTCTTTCCAGTTGCTATACCTACCTTTCTCACACTGCCCAAAATACAAGGAGCTTCTGAGAGAAACCTTTGCAACAAGGGATTTCCAAAGGCAATTCAAGCACTACAAGGTAAAGTATTTTCAGTTCTGGAAATCCAGTGAAAGTGTACCACTTCTTCAACATTATCTAACAGGTAGCTACACAAAATAGCAGTTATTATGCTCCTTTCAGATCTCTTATCTGAAGATTGGGTGTAAACAACACTGGGTGTAGACAACATAGCCAAAAAACAATTACAACACTACAGATACAGCTGGACTGGGCTATTCCCAACAATTGAAAATGTCAAGTCATAGAAAAAATAAATTATTGACCTACTCACAAAAACAGTTTCTAGGAGACCAGACAAAACAAAAACTCAGATAAAATCAGTGCCAATGCCTCTCAAATTATTCCAATACCTCTATCTGTTTACTCCCATGTAAAGCAACTCCTCTGACATCACTGCCTATAAAAGTCTGTGAGTTCAGATTTGTTTTCTCAACTCCCTTGAATTTCTGTAACAGTCTCAGTGTTTTCCTCAAGTACCTATTCATGTTTCCTACTCACAATCTTAATTCAGGTATTTTGCGCTTGTCTTCATATGGTATGAACAAGTTTACCTTCATTCCTTTCTTTTTCCACCATCAGAATCTTTGCATGAGTATATAATCACATTTATTCTGCTGCAACCTTCTTCTTCACGTGTATTCAAAAGGACCTATGAACCTCACCTGTTTTTCTGTTCTTTCACCACTGACCTCAGCCATCCATCTGTGGCTCTGCATCTGGGTATTACATGCAAGTAAATCACAACTCTAATTTTATCAAATTTACATCACACCTCTCCTTCTCCTGAGTACCAATATCAGAATAATTCTCTTTATTGCACTTCCTTTAAGCACTTTTTGGATTTCTGCCAGACTTCTTCATATATCTGTGTTCCCTCTACTACCTTCTAAACATTTCCACCAAACAAAAACAATCACCATACTTCAAATCTGAGCTAACATCACCAACCTGGTCTAGATGAGTAGGCCAAATTCTCTTACTTCTAGGCAACAGTTCACTGCTTAAGCGCAAAGTGCAAAGACTGTCTTTTTTCTAAAAATTCCTACGTACTAGTACAGCAGCGTGCAGGAATCATGTAAAAAGGCCTTCTGTACCACAAGTTTGGGTTTGTTTTTTTTTGTATTCCAGCCGTTTCTGAAGTTTTTAGCCAGTCATACAGGATACCCATTGAAGAAGTTGACTCCTGAAAGAATTTGGAAGCTCTCTGACACTTTACAATATGAGGTAAAAAGAATCATAGAAACATTTAGGTTGGAAAAGACCCTTAAGATCTTTTGAGTCCAAAAGAAATTCCTACCCTTACTTCAGCCTGGCATTTTTATTAGGTTTATTTTCTTATTATAAGACATAAAAAGATGGTAGATCTGTGCTTCAAAATTTTTTTAACTATAGACTATTTTCAGCTTCTTCTCCAGAACCCCTCACCTAACATCAAACTTACAACTGAAAATCCTGTAAACACACTTTGTGTGAGGGTGCTGTGGGTCACCCAGCACCATAAGGAACACAAACTAATGGCCTATCATATTCAAGATTCTGTCAGTGGCTGTATATGGAGAATTAGACAAAAGCATAACTTTGGATAAAATTGTCTTGTCACCCCCCCAGATCCCACTAGGAGATGCACAGGGATAAAACATATTGTTGGCAAAGACACATGATCATCCTTCCATGAAGATTTTACGCAAATTCTATAAACAAAAGAAGTCATTATTTGTACATGGCCAGTAATGGACAGAGTATTTTCAGGAATTAAGCAGCCATTGGAATGACACACATGGCTATTTGTGCAAGTTTGGGAGCTCGTTCTAAGCAAAGGTACTAGGAGTATCACAGAAAAACATGGATTTTATAACAAAAGGGGTATTGTGGTGGCAAACTGGCATGGGTATCTGGGTCCCACAGTCATGGAATGTCATGATTTGAAAAAATCCTGACTGCCCTTAATGTAGAAAGAAGTCCCACTTCAAAGTCTATATGTACCTCAGCTGACAAAACTGAAGTTTGCAGAGTCTTGTGTTAAAAATTTATTGTTGAAGGCAGCTTCTGCTACCCTTTCATGCATAACTTATTTATAAACTTAAATATTAATGATAAATTGGTCATCAGTACTGGGATATTAGTGAGGCAGTTTTAAGGTGGATTTCAGAACAAACATGTAATATTTGAGTGTGATCCTAATGAGTTTATCTCATTCCTGCAATTTTTGCAGAAGTCCAACTTTGGTCAAAGCAGAATTGAATAGAATGTTAGTCAGGGCCTTAAATTAAATGAAGTGTTAACATGTTGGGACTGTGATTTCAGTGAGGTCACCCTTCCATGTTTTCCAAATGCAGGGCCACAACTTTCTATTTCAGTAGTTAAATCATACTGAGAACCTGTGTCACCAGACTAATATGCAAAATCCACAACTCCCATCAAGAATCTAGCTAAACACCAAATTAAAAAAAAAAAAAAGGCTTTTACTTCTAACTTCAGATTTGATGAGCCTTGGTCTTTCATACTACTGACTGAGGACTCTGGGGGTATCAGTTAAGACATCTGCCATAAAAGCCTCTCTCATTTTTCAAGCATACAGAGAGAGTGTCCTTACATAATTTTTTAAAATACAATTAATGAAACTACAGTAGCACACATCTCTCTGTATTTGTTGCTTTCAGCTGTCATCTGACTTTCAGGTAACTTGGAGACCAAGGTGTTTGCTTGCCTACAGACTGTCTTAAATAGCATGCAACCAGCCAATTATTTCCTCAAGACATTAATCACATTTTTTAAAAGAGAAATGGATAACATTGTGATCTGAGCTGGTTTAACCTAGCACGTTCTATTGTTTTCTTGTTTAAACAAACCCTTAAAGTGGTTGACATTTTCCTTTGAGCTCACCTGTTACAAAAACATTTCTTTTGGTGATCTCAGTCCAAAGTTTACATTGCTCTAAAGGAAAGTTACCAAGCTTGTATAAAAAGGAATTCAGGGTAATACAAACCAGGAGTGTTGTGCTATCTTCCCCTCTCACAATTGTGATCCCTAATATTCCTCAGACTGCATCCCCAAGGAAAGACTAATCCACTCCACTTTAGCTTGAGGACTGTGCCAGTATCCAGTAGACCAGAGTAGATATGAGTTTCATTTACATCTCATCTCTATACATCTACTCCATACTTGGGTACATCTATGCTACAGCTATAAATACACCTACCTGATCTCTGAATTGCATTTACATCTGAGGGCAACCAGTCCTTAAAATCCTGATGTTTATACAGGATTTATTACAGTAAAGATATATCCCAGTACATGACTGAAAAAGTCATATAGTCATTTTTTTTCACCTGACAACATAAATAATGCCTGCTGCCTTATGCATAATTTTTAGTATTTTATTTCCTCTTCTTGTATAACACTTCCCTTCAAATTTCTTTTAAGCACTATGATGCTATAAACTGGAATGTTACAACTGTCTAAATGCAAAATACAGTCATCATTTTATTACAAGAAAATACTACTGGAGTGAAACATTCAGAATTTTTTCTGAGAAGCATTTATGTCAGAATAAATAACAGCAGTAGGAATCAGTAAGAAAATCACCATGTTTTCTTTCTTCACTGTAGGATACTACCAATTACACTTTACCTGTTTGGGCTACTCATGGTGTCAGGACCAAGCTGATAAAGCTCTCAGAATTGTTATTGCAGGCGGAATTTGGGTTCCACAAACAAATACAAAAGTCACGTTTGCAGGGAGGTAAGCTGAATTCTTAACCCATTTAAAACCAAAAGTTGGATGGGAAATAAGAAAGGGTATATGACAAACATTGCTGCTGATTCCATAGTAGAGTGGTGAAAAATGCTACTATTCAGATATTGGTGGTCAGCACTGAAAGGTTTTTATTAATGAGGAGGGAGATGATGAGGATATGAATCATTAGTATCCTAATCTAACATGATAATGGTGGTATCATTTAGATTACACTGTATAAGAAATTGAAAGCAGTCTACAGATTCTTGTTGAACTGAATCAAGTCTGAATTTAGTGTAAGCCACCATGTGTAACTTACTTTAAAGAATGTTATTTGTAGTAATGTCTAGAATAGTGACTTTGTTGCCTAATAGTCTTCATATTTCACTACTGAGAGTCCTAAAATAAGATTATTAAACTGCTTCTAAACCTTACTTTGATCAGAAAACAGTGGCTGAAATTTGAAAATATTTTATACCTTTTTAATCACTCATTCTCCTCCATTCATCCACTGTCATCTTTTGAGCCTCCTTTTTGTTTTATATGGACAGTGTACAGTCAGGATCTGAGGTACAAAAACAAATAAACATTTAAGCATTAATCAATTTGTTGCATTTTTGAAGCTCCAATTTACAAAATTTAGCACAAAGTTCAGACCACTGCCCTTGCTTTACAAACAAGTGCTATTAAAAATGTGCCAGTGGCTAAAGACTAATTCTAATTCTGTTAGCCTTTACAATTCTCCTTTTAGGGTTTTAATTTGTCGAGATGCTAACCTTATATTAACATACTAGCATAGCCATTGATTTAATTCAAGTAGTTTGTCTTACAACTTTTCAGCAATTAACATTAACAAAATACAGACAACTGCACAATTTATAAAGCCCCAGAGTCCAGAGGATATGCTCTTTCTTTTTTCTCTGGAAAGCAGGATATCAATCAAGCTACACCCACAGCAGGGTAGTATTCATTACTGTGCTCTTCTTGCACTGTTCTGCTGGCACAAAGTAGCTGTGAATGCACTGTTTGAAGCTCTTGAGGCTGTTAGGGATGCCTAGAACATTTTACACAAGAGTAGAATAGGCCACTCTTTATTTAAAAGATATTGTCACAATTAATCAAGGCACTCTGCACAAATTACTGATTAAGTCAACTGAATAAATCTGGTGCATTTAGTAACAGATTGCTAAAATGGCAAAAATGAATACAGACATTAACACAAGCATCACTTTCATTGTCATTGCTTCCCCATTTTCTTTCAGGTATTCTTCTAAAAACTATTCTAAAGCATATCTCAGATGCTAAAAAGCCTTCACACCACCAAAAAATGGTTATGTATTCCACAGTGAGTACTTTCTCTTGTGTTTCCCTTCTGCAGTTATTAAATGCAGTGAAAGCCATGAAATGCTATTTCCTTCATGAAATACAGCTACAAGCATATTTTTATTTGGTTAACCTTAAAAATCTTTGGGTTTTTAAAATTTTTTAATGATCAGATAGTACTTTGAAACCTGAAGCATTCCATTTTCCACCTCATGTCATGGTTTTTTCTTAGTAATAATGTTTTGATTGAGCAGAGAACTGCAAAAACCATGCCTCATGTTTTATTAAACCTGGATCACAAACTTAATTTAAAACAAAATCTCCTTCTTCCTGTATCATTGTCGAGTGCAAATAAGAAAAAGAAAAGAAAAAAATTAAGTTACAGTTATTTTAGAAGACCTTATAAAGGCAGTTACTCAATTGTGATCTTATACTTTTGTTTAGAATGTGCAAATGCTGTCATTGGAGGAGGAAAGTTTTTGATTGCTCTCAGTAGAAATCTCCTGTGTCTAAACTACAGTTATATCATTACCTATTGGGTATATATCAGCTAAAGAGCTTATTGATCTGATCCCAAATTCTGTTTACTTAACAGGCAAAACCACTAGTTCTTTTTAAAAGAAATTTTAACAGCTCCTATTAACTTTGGTAAGAGCTACATGTGAGGAAGACTTGTTAAATATTTACATATATGTATACTTTATACAAGCAGCACTTTAGTTTATACAGCCATAAAGGGACAATATTTGCTCAACAGTGCAGAGGGTATGACTATTAATGAGGTCACACAAGTAATGTTAATGTTGAGTGGACAGATAATGTGCTGGAAATATTGTTAAATAACAGGCTCATGCAATTAATTTTCAATAGAGCTTTAATTAAAGGTTTCTTCTGTTCACAGCATGCAGCCACCATTGCTGCCTTACAGATGGCACTCAATGTCTTCAATGGGAAAATGCCTCCTTACAGTGCCTGCCATTTTTTTGAACTTTACCAGGAAAAAAATGGGCAAGTATCAGCAAGCCATACTGCTAACATGTTCTTTTTCTAAAAAGGAATTTTCTGATACCCCAGGCGTATTAAACTGGATACGTGAGGTTCACTATTCAGGAAAATACTATGCACTGAGTTTAATTATTGTAATTGGATTCAGTTTAATAGTCAGTAGCAGAATAAGCCTGAAAAACCCACATATATATATACATATATATATATATAAATAACAGTTATGAGAGGTTTTACTCCATCCTTTTTATCTATTAAACTCCTTGACAAAGACAGCACACTACAGGCAAATTGGTGTTGACCCCCTACTGTTAAAAAGTTCTCTTCAGAGTACTAATTGTATTAGTAAATCATAAACATATTAACAACCAGACAAACAAGCCAGCTAAAAGTTTGTCCCCAAGTACAATAAGTGCAACGTGGAAAGGCTGTGTGGTTTTGCATGCCTAATTTTGTTCTGACACTTCTGTGTTTTGAAACAGGCAATACACCATAGAAATGTACTATAGGAATACTTCTTGGAGAGAGCCTCACCCGCTCACTCTCCCTGGCTGCAAATTTCGCTGTCCCCTGGAGAGATTCACACATCTGGTCTCTCCCACCCTCGTACACTATTGGACAAGAGAATGCAGAATGTAGGACATCAGAAGAGGTAAGCTAAGTGCTTTGGGCACATGCACCCAAAAGTAAAGTTAGGATTACATCTTGAGCCAACAGCTCATTTGAAGTGACAGTCATTTTCACAAGAGTCTGATCTGATCTGGGAAAAGAGAATTGTACCCATGGCAGTCATTTCTACTCCATTAATGCATTTATCTATTCCAGCCCAACTATCTGGTGAAATGAAATCAAGGCTGATCAGACATCAGGTACTGGTTTTCCTGTGGAGTTTTTTGGTTTGTTTTATTTTAGTACTGTCAAAAAGACCTTCAGTAACAGGAGAAGTACACGTAAATGCACTGACTTACAACAGCTACCTTATCTTCTCTAACTGCAGAATATTTGTCCAAGCTGATTAACAACAATTAACAATAATGCATTCTATTGATTTTAGCACGCATTCAGAGATCAAAACAGATGAATATTAAACAGCATACCAGATTGGTACTTACCAGAATGTCAAATGTATATAGACACACATTGGCCTACTAACACGTTCCCTCACAGGTTGTCTGTATCACCATATTAGGATGTTTAAATTTCCATTTTGACCACTGATAATATTTAGTTCTGCAAAATGAGGGAACAGGAAGGCAGAAAATGACACTGTCTGTCATTTATCTAGCTCTATATTACTTAAGGGAAATGAAAAGCTGAGAAACCTCACTTTTTTGACGATCAAATATTTTACCCAACATTAAAAAATCCCATACAGCTTTCTGAATCATTGATCTCAAGAAGAATTTGAATTGTCAGAGATTATAAGAATGCAGACCAGCCAACTCATCTGGTAGAAAATAATTTCCTGTTAAATATCTTGAATCCATTAACAGAGTGGAAATAGTCCAGCCAGAATGAATGAAAAATTAGCATTCACTAAACAAATTTCTTCACTATATTCATTGCTCACAAATTTTCAGGAAACATATCAGGAAATTACCACATTTAATTGC
The DNA here is from genome assembly GCA_013399225.1 of Rhipidura dahli. Taxonomy (NCBI): domain Eukaryota; kingdom Metazoa; phylum Chordata; class Aves; order Passeriformes; family Rhipiduridae; genus Rhipidura; species Rhipidura dahli. Next base: position 62,047 of record VXAC01007009.1, read on the forward strand.
AAAAGGTAATTTGGCAGAGGAAGGAGGAGGTTGTTTCTCATGAGGGTTTTTTTCAGCCACACTACTGATACAGTCATGGAAGACAATGATAAATACTTCATGTTTATACTGTGGTGCTTAGTAATCTAAGTTTTGTGGAAATTTACCCCCCTCCTTCACAAAGCAAACTGTGTAACTGACCAGCTAAATAAATGAAAAAATCTATCTTACATCAAAGTTTTATAATAATAAAGACACAAATACAGCCTTTAACACAAAGGCTGTACTTCATTTCAATCCTCAAATTTTGTTGAAGTTAGATGGTGTTCAGGCATTTTACACCAAATCCAGCATCACAGCTTTCACTAGCAATCCTGAGTGCTGAAAACACACATGAACCACAAAAGAGGTTACAACCAAACCTGACACGCCAATAAAAATATTTTCCATATTGTCATGTCAAAATTTGACACTTCCCACTATTTTATCCTAGTTCAGAATGGACCTGTTGGGGCCAGATCCTAATTTTTTGGACTAATTTTGGAAACATTAATTTCACTTTTCCTGCAGGCAGTTTTAAACTCTCTGCTGTACGAGTGCCCCTTGGGGAAAAGCCAAGGCACACTGATCCACAGGCTGCACAATGCAGCACGCTGACAGACTGTCCTGTGCTAAACCACTGGGCACCACCAATTCTCAGTGAAGGCAGACAGCCTGAAACAGCTGACTTTTAACACCTAAGCTAAGTTGAGGAGAAGAGTGATACAAAGGGTTTACAGGTCACAGTAAGACCTGACTTACCCAGCTGAAACATCCCTGATTAAAGCTGTTTCTAACTTTGTAAAAAACCATCTCAACTACTGTTCTTTGCTAGTGCATGTGTTATTAATTTGATTATAGATGCATGAGAGCATTTTATGAAGTTCATCAATGTGATCTTTTAAAAAATAAAATCCGGGAGTGTGACCGAGCTCAAAAGTGTAATTTATACAGATGGCTACTCTACAGGGAGACACCAGTTTGCAAACATACAGATGTTTCCATAAAAAGCTTAATTGAAGTTTTATAGAGAGGATTTATGTCCCCACTAAAAGGAAATAAAGGGCTTAGGCAAGTATTGGTATTACAGGTATTGTATTACACACAATACACGAGCAGTATTTGAGGGTGGTTTAAATCAGATTTAAGTTCCTCCACATCTCAGTGACCATAGGGTGGAACATAGGAAATGAATAAAGCTCAGCATATTTGGGAAGGATGTAAAACTGTGAGCTCACCCTCTGTTCTTTTTGCTGCTCAGGAGATTTCAGCATAGACTGACTTAATGTTTCAACAGAGTTTTCCTAATCCCATCAAATTGGGAGCAAATGTGTAAACTCCTCTCCACTTAGTCTGAACTGCTTTCTTGTTGAGGTCCTGTTAACAGGTTTTTGGAGAATGCCATATGCTAGGAATGCATCTCTCTTTTTGTCTTACTTTTAGATGTTCACTCCATTAACTTCAGTGTGATTTGCTTTATGAAAGAACTCTTCCCACACTGTGATGTGACTGTGGTCCAACATTTCTCATTAAGTGCCATCAGCATGACCAACTGAATCTCCTGATCTCTATCAAAAGAAAACAGTCCTCAGTACCAGAAACAAAAGTTACAGAAAGCAGGGACTTACCCTTCATGAATATTTGCTTTACTTTATCATCTGGTAAAACCCAAGTGCAATATGATATTGCAGAGGAATTTTTCAAGACCTATTCTTACCAAAGGGACTTTGCCAGAACTAATTCAACTACATAATTATAGTTAGAGTGTTTTGAAGAGCCATAGCCTTGATTTACAGCAAAACTGGAAAATACCTTTGAGTGTTGCCCTGTTTTGAAGAATGAGACAAGAACTTCCAGAATTGGTGACAGAAGCAATGTTTTAAACAGAGGCCCTAAAAGGAGGAGTCATTCCACTGTCCTTAGACTTTATTTTATTCAAAAAGTAATGAATCATTTTACACAAACAGATCTCAGAAGCCACAAGAATTAGGATAATGTCTGCTTATTTACCTAGGAGATGTCTGTCTTCTTTTTTTCTCTGCCTTTTACATGCACAAATATCCCATCTCTGTATAGAAAGAAGATGAGACTTATGGAAAACTTGAACTGTGAATCTAGACCTAAAAGAGCCTACAAACAGCCAGGCTAGCTATCATGAAGACCAAGCAACAACTGGTTGACCCAACAAGGCTTTCAGATATTCCTTCCAAAAGGACAGCAAGGCCAAGCGTTAAATTTGGAAGAAAAGTAATTTTTGGTTTCAAATTGCTTTCCTAACACCTTCTTTTTGTTACGTTACCTTGATTGTATATCCTGATCTGATCATATAAAGTCTGTGCTCCTGAAAAATCTGTAAGTAGATGCTGTTCTTGAAATGAACAACAAAACATCAATACAAAATAAAAAATTCAGAGCTGCATGCTCTTTGAAACACGCAGAACATGTTGGGCAATCCTTCACTAGTAACATTTTCTAATACTGCTATTGCAAAAGCATCTTGTGATTTTACTACAAAAGCTGGATCAGAATAATCAGATGCAACTAACTTCCGAAAACACTGGACATGTCTTTGCTTGACAAACTAGGATTTCTTATTTTTTATTTTCTCACAGTGGACAAGTTTTGTCAACAGTCTTATTGCCCACAGGTCATTTCAAAGAGAACTAGAGTTGAGATGAAGAAAATATTGCCATTTTGCCTTCCTTTCCTCAGACTAGGCTTTTAAAATGGATGCTAAGCCTATGAAAAGTATATATCTTTACAGCATAAGCAGACAATTGCACATAAGCAGACAAAGCACTCCACAAGCTACAAATTAATCAAAATAATAAAAAGATCCCTTTTCTTTCCAGTAAGAAGCTAAGTTTCAAAATTCTCACTGTAAAAGCCTATTCTCTTCTCATCAGGTCCCACACAACCACTTCTGTGCTTCTTAAGCCATCATAGGAAATACAGTTCATCAGGAAAGATGTAGTTAGATTTCTAGTCAAAAAATGCAACTCCTTTTACCATAGCATCCAAACATTGGTAAAAGTGTTTTCTGACAACATAAGACAACCAATTCTACCTGCTTCCAAATGCAAAGAAGAGCAAGCTTGTTTATTGTGTATTACCTTAATGTCCCATAATGGACACCAGAAGAAAGTCTTCCTAGGTCTGGCAGCCCTCACAGGAAAGTTAGTGCTAGCTCTATAAATTATTCATCTCAAAACCACACTGATCATCACACCGCCCTTCCTAAGAAGTAATTTTAAAAATCCTGCTAGAAGAAAGCAAATAGAAAGGGAAAGCCAAGACTCCATCTTTATCTGTGTTAGACTTCTAACAGATTGTAGCTTTGGCTGTTGAAACCAAATTTCTAGGATCCTTTTCTTCTCAAGCTGTTCCTGTTTCTTCTTTTGCTGAACTTGTGCCAATTTGTGGAGCTTGAGTTGCTTTTAATGTTTCGTTTGCTAGATGTTTAGAAGTGAAAGTTCAAGAGCTGTAAAGGGTGTTTCATGCTTCTCCCATCAAAGGTAAGGGTATCTTTTCTGTTGGCTTCCTAGACTGGACAAGGCTTACATAGGAAATGTGACAGAGACCTGAGACATTCTTCATTATTCTCTTTAGTCTCCAGTTCCCTGTTCCTCCCCTCCTTCCTAACCCAAATCCACGTCTCAAAAACTTTCAGCACCGCATGAAGACCCTTTGTCCCACAGATTTGCCTGGTATGGGGGATCGTGGACCTGGATGGACCCTGGCCTCAGCACTTCAGTTCAGTTATGGAAGTGCATCCTGTATGAGGTCACTGCTTACAGTACAACAATGTAAGGTCCCCCTTTTCCATCACATGTTCAGACAAAGCCTTGTTCCATGCTACATGCCCCAGTATACAGATTATATACCTTGAATAAACTGATTTCTGCTGAGCAAAAGTAAATTTCAAATTTAATTCACAAATTAAGACATTTCTAAATTATTTGATTCTCCCTATCCCTATTGAACAGAAACCTCATCACACATGTTCTTTGTAATGTTTTTTGTTCTTAAAACTATCACTGTAGAAACATAGAAAGGAAGATTTCCTTTATACCTTACTAACTCTGAGGGAAAATAAGCATCAGTGTTTATAAAGGCTAAAACATAAAGCCCAGATTTTATCGTAGGAATACAACCTGGGATGTCAGTGAATGAATAATAAACTGCTCTAAATCATGTTTTCCAACTTCATCACCTTACTTCATTTAAAAATCCGTCCTACAGTCTTTTGCATGAAGTCATAAACAGGTTTGTTACAGTTCCTCTTAAAGAAGAAGTGAGTCAAAATGAGTAAAAATCCATACAGTTTGGCTTTGGAATTATTTAGATGATTTCTTTTTAAAAATATGTTGCAAAAGCAGGATCACCTGGATATGCAACTCTCTCTCTTCTTTCACAAACAATGCTTAGGCAGACCAGTCATATTTTAAAGAAGACTTGGTAATAATACAATAACCTGAATAGTCATAGATGCTCTACTATATGTATATATAATTTGTGATCACAATTTTTACTTCCATATGCTGAAGCAATGTTAGCAAAATGGGGAATGAACAGAAAAGCATTATTAATTTTGTGCTGTCTGGGAAAGGTGGCACTGGACACCCTGAATGGTCATTTTCATTAATTTCATTTCTCTTTGGGTTATTTACTGAGCTGACTGACTATCAAGAATTAATGAAAGAAAAAAAACCCCAAATAATCCAAACTCTGAATAATTCAGATGAAATTAATCAACTAATTTAGATTTGTTTCGTGGTAGTACTGGAAGTAGGTTTTCCTTCTTTTTATTTAATGTTTATAGTATTCATCCAAGATGTCGCAGACACAAGTTCAAACCTCCCCTTTCACAAAACAATTTGACTCCACCTCTTCCAGAAAATAAAATCACCACCAAACTGCAGAGTTTCACAGGGGAAAGAGAAGAGGAATAGTGCTTTCTGTCTCTTTCTTATTTGCTGTTCACTTTATTTTTTGCAAAAACCTGCAAGTTAGGTTTCCTTAGGTCTTAATCTCATAAGACCAAAGTGTCTGTAACCAGGAACATATTACAAACTTGGGACAACTAAGAAATTATTAGGAGATGGTGAATAGACACTTTCTTCCCCCCACCTGCCTTAGATTAGTAACTTTGGGTTAGGGCATTTTTCCTGTAGTGTAAGATATAGGTTCATATTATGTCAGCAGTATAAGTAAGTGAATACTTGCTTTGTCACAAATTAACTCTGGGTAAAAACACCCCAGCACAGGACTGCAAGAGAGTCTTGTTTTTCTCGTGTTTCAAAATAGTGCTTGGAAAATGTGTCACTTTGTTTACTGAAACCAAATGTTTTTCTTTTCTTTCCCTTTTTCTACTCAAAAAAAGCTTGGGGGAAAAAAAAAAAGACTGGAGAAGAAGCCAAACTATGCTAAGTGCTAATCTGCACATGGAGTGAGTAGCAGGACCTGAGCTGTTTCCCTGTGTGAGCAGCCCTGTCCATGAGTGCTGGCAGCAGTTTCATACCTGGTGCCTTGACTGCAGTGACTTCCACCCTTTCAGGGTGCAGGTTGTGCTCCATCAGCAGCAGTTACCTCAGGTAACCCCTGTGTACAACTAAGCACAGCTTCTTTTGCAACCAGGACACTTCAAAGCAAACCAAGCTATGCTTCAGAAAGCCTTTAAGATAGGTATGTGCACTTAAAATGAATAATTGTGCTTACATTAATTCTACTTAATGCCATAATGTTATAATTAGAACTTATGACAATAAGCCAAATTAACATAAATGTGATTTAAACTGTTTAGGTTCACTTACATTATAATGCTTCGATAACTGCAAATAGATTAAGAAGGATTTTTTTTTAAAATTATTATTATTATTATTATTATTTTGAAGCAGCTTTTCCTGAAAAGTGCCAGGATTTATTTGCTGCAGAATATGACATGTTTATAGCTGCCAAATGCCCAGCAGAAATGGAGATAATTCAAGACAGGCAAGGAAATTTCCAAATTAAATACATGCTACCAATGTACTTACAGATTGCATACAGGATTCCTACATGACTCTATCTTAACCAGTATGGCACACAAATAGGGATATTTTTCCATTTTAGAATGTGTAGACACTTAAGTTGTTGTGGTGCCTATCCTTTTGAGCATAAAATACTCTCTTTAGCAAAGTATACATGCCAAAGGGAAGAATGAAGCCACAGAAATCACGACTAATTATCACATGCTTGGTCTTGTGTTGAAGCACCATTTTTTAAGAGACGTTAGCAAAGATTTTCTATAAAATGTGGTTGTTACACATTTTCAAGCATTCTTGAATGATGCCATCAAGAATCCCACCCCCTGCTCAAAAGAATTGAGTTCTGGTCCTAAAGTGAAGTCATTGAAATGGTTCCATAATAGTGAGACTTCAGCAGTCATAGTCATTCATTAATGAAACACAATAAACCAGCAAATCTTATAAAAACTAGTCAGTTATGAATTTCATGGTAAGGTCTCAAGACGGACAAGAAAATATTCCAAGAGCCAACAGTGATCCTTGATGAAATAGCTTAAGAATTAACCAAGATACAGATTAAAAAAGCAGGACATCCATTCTTGATTTTTGAGGCATATTAAAGTATTCTAAAGAAAGTATATTTTATGATCTGCACTCTTAAATAATGGAGGAACATGATGAGCTCATGTTTGTTTTCAGAAAGACAACATATTATATATTTATGAAGCACAGATTACTCTCATACACCTTCTGCATAGGCAAAAATCACACCAGGAGAGATCAAAAAGGAGGGTGGGGACATAACAGTGAAGGAGGAAGAAAGAAGTCCAGCTGCTGAAAACTGGGAGTGGACTGAGAAGACAGACAAGAAAGTCTGAGAGCTTTGGTACTCCTCCCTTTTAGACCCATCAACCAGACAAAGTGGATACATAAGGACATTGACACAACGCAGAGGAGAGAATACCTGAGGCTTAGTGGGCTTTAGGGCCTTAAAGATGGAATTTCTGGTAAACTGTAAAATAACTGTTGTAAAAAATACTGCTGCAGAGAGCTCAGCAGAGGACCCTGAGACAGGTTAGGCTATGACAGAAATGGAACAACACAAAAGACCTAAAGTTTTAGCATTTAAAGAACTCTGCTTATAGATATCTGCAAACTCATTCATTTACTCACAAAATGCTTATGACATCAAGTCTATAAGTGTAATTCTTATTTTATTGAGAGGAAGTCAGCAGAGGCAAGCTGAGAAACCTTCTCAAAGCCAGTGAGCTTCTGTCAGAAAGAGTGCTCTTAATCAGTAACAATAAAAACGTGAGATCAAGGGCTTGCTCAGAAGAAATTTTTTAGAGATTGGAGGCTAAAAAAGATAAGCAGTTCCAAAGGGGAAGTAAAGGAATATTCCAAGGGAAAAGAAAAATAACAGACAAATTGAAGAGCAAATAACTGCCCAGCAAGGGTCTTAAAGAGCATACCTGTCACAAGATTTATTCAAGTATTTTATCTGAGGGACTGGCAATTTTAACCCACATAAAATGCTGTTTTAAATAATTATTCTGATTTCACAGTGATAATGTGCAAGAGGGAAAAAAAAAAAAAAGAGGGGAAGTAACCTGAAAAGTGGACTAGCTGAGCAGCAAAGAGAAACAGTATTGTCTGGCTCTTGGTTCTGAGCTCATCCTCATGGCCATGCTATAGTTTGGAAAAATTCCAAGCATTGAGAAGTCAGAACAAAAACAGGTAGGTTGAAACATTAGGAATGCTTAGCAATTCCTTTGTATTTTAACTTCATCCTTACACCCCAAAAGAGAAAAATATTACAGGAAAAAAAGGAACTGAATTATGATTTGATTAAAAAGAATGCAAACAGTAATTTGAAAACAAAGGGCGATGCAATTTGTTGCGTAGTCACACAACATTCCTCTTGGATTTGAAATGCACCGGCGGCAGTTCCACCCCTTCTGAAAGTACAGCCTGACGTCTCGCAGTTCAGCCTGAGCAGTCACTGGAGCTACAAAGCCTCTTTTCCTCTCCTGTCAGGATGGGTGTGATATGGCTTCCCAACCCGTCTAGGATCCTGTGCTTTTCTTTTCACATTATTCTCATTCTGCTTCAACAGACTACTGCAGCACGAGAACTGAAGTTTGTGGTTGTAGTAAGTAGATTTGTTCTCTGTTTTGTTGTGGGGAATACAGGGACAGAATTACAGGTCTATTGAATCAGACAAGGTGTGCAGTTGCTTTGCCTGTCTTCAAACTCAGAAGTAACAACTGCTGCCCTTTTGCTTACTGAGTTTAAAGGCCTTACTTAAAGAAAGAAAAAAATGTCTCTAGCTATTAGAATTTTCATCTCCTAAGCTACAGTTATTATTTCAAGGTAACTGATTTTGTGGTAGATGCAAAGTGCAGAGGAGTTTAGAGATGCAAAGTCTACATTTACCTATTCTTCCTCAGTTTAAGCTGACACTCCAATGCATAATGTGAGAGCTGGTGATTGTGGACTACCTCTTCTGTGCTTAGAAGCTGAAGCTTATGATGTTACAGAAGTTACCACACAAAAACACACACACACAAAATTTCCATTTCACAATAACTGAATTGTCACAGCACTACACTGAGAAACAGAATTAGATAGGCATTTTTACGCAGAGATTTGAGACATGTGTTGCATTAACTTCAGTTAGGTGGAAAACAGACTTTAATAACTTTTTTGCTGGGACATATCTTATTTCAAAGTAGCTAAACACTAATTCTATGCCACTTTCCCAAATACTTCTAGAAAAAGAGAGATTAATTCAGTGTAATACTTTGAATTATGAAGGTTGAACCATAGTCCTTTTCATTCTTTTTTTTTTTAATAAAAGGTATAATGATAAAGAATAGTCAACCCAAAGGAATATTTTATATGCAGAGTTGAGGGGATTGGAATAAACTTTTATAAAAAGGCAATTGAAGATCTTCAGCCTTTCTCTGAGACATTATGTGTGCATACAGGTAAGAGGCAGAAGTACTGTGTCCCAAACATATCATCTGACTCTAGATAAAGTATTTCATGCACAGTTGTCTATAGGCTGCATTGTAGACGCACAGCTTGGAGGGAGGCCAGAGTGCACAGGAAAAACCAGTTCCTACTCCTGCTGAGACACCACACATAGCAGGGACCCAATGCTCATTCTGGTAACATTCTGTAATTAGCAATAGACTTGAATGTTGTTTCACTGATAATAGGGAGAAATGGATACACAGTTGAAAACAGGTAGACAGCAAGCCTTGGAGCATTAACTCCTCGAAAGGAATTATATTTTTATTGATTTGTAGCTGTTACTGTATTTTGACAAGCAATGTTTTGCAGAGAGTTACTGGAAATGCTTATCATTATGGAGATAGAGGCTTCTTGTCCAAAATCATCTGCTTACCATAACTGTTCAGCCACCTAACAAAAAAAAAACCCAAACAATTTCTAGGGTAGCTTGTCACAATAAACATAAGAATAGTCAATAAATTTCATTTAGCCTGTCTTCCTTTTAATCCTGTTACTTTTGCTTAGGCTGACCAATCACCTAAAAAGTTTAGGTAAACAATAGGTTTACTCTTATCACAGTACACTTTTTTTTTCTAAAGGCATGGGTTATGTATGCTCTATTGAATTTCACCTTCTGAACTCATTGATTGAATTTTCATAGGAACAGAACTGCTAGCATAAATAAATAGGGTAGGAACTGACTCCAGAACGTATCACTGATATAATGGGATATAATGAGGGTATGGCTACAGTCAAGGTAAGTCTAAAAGGCATCTTTCTGAGATAATTGGACAGCCATTCTCCAGCTGTTCTATGTAAGTTACTACATTTTCACCTGGGAGTATTACTGCATTGTGAAAATTGTCACAATGACTATTTAAAACTTTCGTATCAGAACTGCACAATATAAAATACATCTGCAGAGGAGAAGAAACACAGACAAATGTTCACTTTTGCTCACTTCCAGAACTGCGCTGTGCCTGGGAACCTGTGTCACTCTCTCCTCACAACTTCCAACTTTGTGCTGATTCTGTGCGTTTCGATTATTGGCCACAAGTCCTTTTGTCTGAAAAGCTGTAATTCAAGCCAATTTGTCAAAAGGCTATCTAAATTTCTTTGTTTACATGTAAATACTAGCCTTTACCCTAACTCTTTTGCACTGAATTTAAGATTAAAGGCAGAATTTAAATTTAAAGAACTTTAGGACAATCAGGCACCCAAGCAGAAATGAAATACTGATTTATTGCCTCTGTTTAAAGAAATTCTGCCCTGTAACTTCTGCCTCTATACAGGCACACATTTCACTTGTCATATATACAAAGAGGTGTGGTTTCTGAGGTACTGTGATTTCATCATGTCTTTCTTCTTGCAACTCGGGATAGGAAGTGTTGACTGAGCCTGTTATCTCTGAGCGTGACTTGTCTAATCAAGCCAAGCCATCTGAAACTTTGACTAAACATGCTCAGTATTTCTACATATCTGGTTTCCCTGAACTGGCAGCATGATGGTTCCACTTGACTTTTGTTTCTTCATTCCTACGGCTAACTTCAGAGTAAGAAATCTTTTTGTTTGAAGTCTGTTAAAAGAAGTGTCTGCAAGAGGCCCACAATTACTCAGAGACAGATACTTCACTGTAAGTGACGGCATTTCTAAAGGAAGATGTTATGTATATATGTGTATACTACACATGCCATATTCTCAGTTCATCCTCTCCCCTGCACCAATTTGTCTCCAATATGAGACAAAAATGGAAGCAAATGCTGGCCAAAGTCTGAGTCATGTGACCATTTTCATATGAAGTTATCACGCTCACAAAGCTACCAAGAATGAATGGATGAACTCAGACAACAAATCAGGTTCAAGCTGTATCAGAGTGGAAGGAGAGGGTAATGGATTTGGTAATTATCCACCTATTGCTTTTGAGAACTGAGGTGAAGCACTTCAAAAAGGAGTGCTGAAATTAATACAGCAAACAGATTTGCTTTGCTCTTCTTGTGTACATTCCCCTCACCCTCCTTTCTTGATTTCTGGTGTCTTTTCGCCTTTTATGATGCTTCCTTTCTCCTTTTCTCTCATTCTGCCATGTTCAGTGTCTTCTGAAAGGTCAGGAAGGCAATCTGTAGGCCAGGAGTAATAAATGCTGCAGCACACATATTTTAAAACTAATTTGAAGAATCAACTCATTTTTAACAAAGTTGAAATTATGAGTGTTCAGAAACATATCAATATATGAGTAAGGCAACACCTGTAGGGATACACTCTCTTTTCCTGTCAGGTGTTCCAATGAAAAACACAGTTTCAAATTTTATAAAGTCTTCTAAGACATAGCTATGAGTGAGCAAGTTAGTCTTTTAGGTTAAGTGGTTGTTCATACGGTCATTGTTTCATTTGCAACTGCAGCTGAAGCAAGGTCATTTTCAAAAGTAGCAAGGAGATTTGAGCACATACAAAAATCAGTTGGCTAAGAAGCTTTGTCCTTCAATTCCTAAAAACAGGGTTCTGCTTTTTAAATGTTTGTTCCCTTCTTGCTGCTCCAGCTTAGTGTTCATATCATATTTATGTGTCACCTTGCAATAAAGGTGCAGAAATACGAACAAGAAGCTGAACTCTTTCCTATTCTGTGTGGACTTAAAGAAACTGTGCTTCTTTTTAGAAGAACACACCCTCCACTCCTTCAATTTCTTAAGGTTACAAAAAAATAAAATACTATTCTTTTTATCTCCTGCTCATATATTCAATACACCTTTTGATTTTGATCTTTTTGCACATTAACCTCTATTCAGGTAAAATGCTATTCTCTTCTGGATTATTGAAGGCTTTTAGGGGTTGATTGTTGTGACTGTTGTGACAATGACTGTTGTGACATGCTCAGGGTTATGTCGTACTTTGAACATAAAACATCACAAACCAGTATTTAAAATCTAACACATTGTCAGTAATTTTTCAATAATAAAAAGGGCATATTTATTGGCCACATGTGGATCTATTGTTAAATATTGCCTGAAATACACATTAAAAATAGTCATTTAAACATGTCAGTCAGTTTGAGCAGCTGTCAGTTACCCATAGAAATGCTTTTCTCTGAAGTCAGACAATTTAACAAGAGAAGATGCAGCTATATTGTAACTGGGAATTTAACCTTCATTCTTCACACAGGCACCTGCTTGTCCAGAAAAACTAATGAATCCTACCTGACACCTACATATGTCAGCATAAGGAAATGAGCAGTAGTACAAAAGGCCTTCTCACTCATTTTTCTTGCATACAGCTGAATCAGCCACCAGACAGTGTAGCTCTTTACTTACTCTCCTGTTCACTATAGGTGCACTGAGAAATTGTTATAAAGAAACAACTGAGATTCCAAATTAGTAAGAAAATAGATTTAAAGGGAACTAAAAATTGCATAGAGAAGGAAAAAAAAAAAAGCCACAAACAAGAAACTTGATGATGAGGGTGAAAAACCCTCCTTGATTTGCTGAAAAATATTCATTTTGGGTGGGCAACATCATCAGTGAAATTCAACTAGCAAAACAAAAACCATAATAAGCAGTCTTCTACATGGTTCTAATGGTAACTTATTCTCTAGCAAACTTTGTTGTCTATTGTAGAAAATGAACAGAGAGAAAAATCTAATTACATTTGCCTCTAATGGGTAGTATTTTCCATCTCTGAAGTCCCTGCTCTAGCACAGGTTTGTGCACATTAATGGCTGATGGAAAGGGCGTGTGTTGTAATTAAAACATTAAGTCACACCACTGGTGTTTACTCTGAGAAATATAAACATGAAACACCTCCCAGTGGGAGTGGCAAACTAACTAGAGTGTACAACCCTCTCTGATGTCTGGGCAAGAAAGATGTGGCTTAATGAGGCAATGGAGAGTATTAATTATAAACAAGTTTATACCACTGAGGTTTTAAAGAGTAAATGTAATTTTATTAACAAATGTGCCATGCTGCTATATTGTTGTTTTATTGTGCTAAGTCAGGAATGAAGTTGATGATGGGAACATTGATAAGCAAAGGTAATTTTTCCAAAAGTTTGGGTCAGCATCCTGGCAGCTTGTCTGGAGCCCTGTGAATTTGTATTCCAGCATTTCCTTTCGTGTGAAACTTGTGGATTTCATTTTTCTAAGCCCACACATCATACGCTTATGGGGGGATAATTCCATTTCTCAGAATTTAGAGTTTAATTAGGGTTGCCATTTTCTTTGTATGATGAAATAAAAATACAAAAATGTTCATTTAATTTTTTTGATTAAAAATCATATGATTGAATGCATCACACTAATATTGACCATGCTGGAGTGTCCAGGATAGCAAAGCAATCAAGCTCTTTGTTCTCATTGAATTTGATAGAATTTGATAGAAATAAAATCTTACAGACTTTCAAAATATTTTTATACATGTATCTAGAAATATTAATAATGTAAGTATTAATTAAGCTATCAATGTGAATGTTTATACTTTTTTATCTTTATATTTTAGGATGGCTGAGAAATTGAGCATAAGATCCATGAGTACACAGAATTACTTTTAAAGATACTGCTATGAAAAAACAGTTACCAGAAAATTTCAAATGTCTGTGACAGAGTAATGAAATACTAATCTAAGCACATCAGTTACTGGTTTAATATTCAGAAGTGCTGAGTTTCCAAAGTTTAGTCAGATTTCCTATTTAGATGCCTAGATGTGAACACAATCCCAACATTAACAGCTTGGGTGACTAATTTTATGTTCTAGGAGGAAGAATCACCAGGCTTATTCCCACTTAACTCCAATATAATCATCTATATTCTTGAATGTAAAGAATGTATTTGCATCCTACTTGACCAGGTTTCTGCAGACTCTCCAATGTTTTCATTTGAAAAATGACACTGGAAGTATAAGGCATGCTTGACTTCTAGTTAGATAAGAAAGGATTGTTAACAGTAATGAACTCAAGGGGTTTTTACTGCTTACATTGTTAGGTTTTCCGACATGGTGACCGAACACCAATTGTAAACTTTCCAACTGATCTGCACAAAGAAAGCGAATGGCCCCAGGGATTTGGACAACTCACCAAGGTATGCTGACTTTCTTAGAAGAACTTAAAAATGCTACTAAAAGAGGAACTGGGGAGATGTTTTTTCTGTGTATCACCAAAGCATTTTCAAATCCCAAGTTCTGACAGTTGCTATTAGCAAATACCAAAACCAGTAATTCATAAACATTTTTGCAATGTTATTAATTCAGCTATTGTTAAATTGAAATCTTGTTCATCATAACTTTGTAACTACCTTCCTAAAAGCAACAACTTCTTACTAGTGTGTCTGCATTCAAATAAATGGTAAGTTTAAACGCTCCTGTTAACATTGGTGAAGTTCTAATGACCATTAAGCCCTGAGCCCTGTGACAGAGCAAAGGCATGACACCTGCCCACCAACTCCAAGGGAGGAGTCCACATCTCATCATTGGACTGACAATCACAAATTCATAAAGCAAGTGAAGACTCGCAGGAGAAGGTTGCTTCTAGGGACAATGTGTCTTCTAACAAGGCCACTTGCTGTCCAGAGTTTCAATAGGATGCACTGAACCTACTTGTTGCTCTGGCATTTTAACATCAAGCCTTAGCTCTTTGACTGTATTTGACATATGAAACTCTGGAGCATAAAGAAGCCAATGCATTTCTTAACAACATTTTGTCATGGTGCAGAAGTATGAACAGAGACACTGTTTAATGTTTGAAGGGAGGCTTGAAACATCTGTAAAATTCAGTCACTTAAACAATGCATTATTATCTTAGGTACCTAGCTTATGTAGTAAGAAGTTCCTGCTTTGGCACTGACTTTTTTGATAGCTTTTTGCTGTTTTGCTATCTTTTTAGAAACAGTAGTAAGAATGTACTTCTCTGACAGGTAGAAGTTAAAAAGTTCAGCTCAAGCTTTAGAAATTAATAATAGAAAAGTCAGTGTGCAACCTAAGACAACTGCAGGCACACCAAGGCAAAGATGGAAGAATGCTACTTAAGGCATGAAATGTAAGCCACAAATTTATAAGGCTGAACAAATAACAGAGCAATGACAATGATAAATAGTAGGTGGTCATTCATCCTTTCTCAGCTGTCACTAAGTGAAATACATTTTAAAGGACAATGTTGATGAGTGTCTACAGATCTACAGCACCATGGAAATAGTATTTGTATAGAATCAGGGCCTTTGCCTTTCTGTAGCAGATGCTGCAATCCTAGCATTTCAGAACATATAATTTCTTCACAGATATAAGTGAACACTTCTGTTAAAGATTCTAGGTCACCTGAAACATACACAGTTGTTCTGGTTTTGGCTGCGAGAGAGTTGGTATGGGGCTCTGGTTTGGATTTGTGTGGAAAACAGTGCTGATAATGCAGGGATGTTCTTGTTACTGCTGAGCAGGGCTTACACAGATTCAAGGGCTTTTCTGCTTCTTTTACCACCCTGAGTTTGTCTGGGGGTACACAAGAAGTAGGGAGGGGATGCATCTGGGATAGCTGACGTCCACTGACCAAAGAGATACACTGTGCCATATAGTGCCATGCTCAGCATACAAAACGTGGTGGAGAAGGAGGAAGGGGCAGACATTCATCTTGACGTCATTTGTTTTCCCAAGTAACTGTGATGGAGCCCTGCTCTCCTGGAGGCTTAACACCTGCCTGTCCATGGGAAGTGGTGAATAAATTCCTTGTTCTGCTTTGCTTGCATGTTTGCCTTTTGCTTTGCATATCAAACTGTCTTTAAACCCTTGAGTTTTCCCACTTTCACTCTTCTGATCCTCTCCCTGATTTCATGGTGGGGGGAGTGAGTGAGCAGTTGTGTGGTGTTCATTTGTCAGCTGGGGTTAAACCACAGTAACAGTATATTGTGCAATTAATGATCACGTAAAAGCTGATTGCTGAAGACAATAAAAAAAAAAAGAAAAAAAAGAAAAAAAAGAAAATAGAAAAGACATTTCTACATTAAAAGCCTCCAGTCACCTTAATCTGGTAGTCACCTATATGTTTGCTTTACAGACTGGAATGCAGCAGCTATTTGAACTTGGACAGTACATGAGGAAACGATATTCCAGCTTCTTGAACAGCACATACAACCGGCAAGAGGTATGGAGCAGATCTGTCTGGAGCACATTTCTCTGGCATAGCACAACTATGGACTTATAGCACATTATCATACTCATTTCATTAATGGAGAATTTAAGGTAATAGAAGAACATTTCTGAAAGCCAGACTTACATCAAGTAAAAAACACAGAATCAAGTCTAACTTTCAGCTCTTACATTCTGTTTGGGTCTTTCACAGCCTGATTTTCCCACACTGAACAGCTCCACACCACTGAATGAGCTGGGAATTTATGCAGTGACCCACTATTGTTTTACCCCGTTGAAAGATAAATGCCTATCCAGTCATGTGATGGGCCATGCTTGCATACTTCACCCTGTAAAAGAGAGGTCCAACAGCTGTTTGGATGTGATTATCATAAAGATCCATTGTGGGGAAGGCACCACTAACATTTTGATCTATATAGGAGGGATGCATTATGGGAAGGTATGAAAGACCTTTGCTATGCTTCCAAGAGATGTTTAGAAGTGCCTTAACTTTCCTGAGATATCATTATTAGATCATAGAATCATTTATGTGGGAAAACACCTTTATGAATTTCAAGTCCAACTATTAACCTGTCCACCACTAAATCATGTCCCCATGCCTACATGTATCAATGTTCCTCTGAATCTGAAAAGACAGAGAACTTCCTGCTTTGAAATCATGCCTTCTTATTCTCTCAGTTCAGCCTGAGGGTTAGATTCCAAATTGAAAGATGCCTTGTCAATTCCATTTATGAAACTGAAGAAGGGCCCTGGAAAGCCGAGTTATGGTTTCAGTCTTTTGACTTTATGTAAACACATAAAACTGGAAACAAGAAGTCAGGATTGACAAGTTGGGTAAAATTTCCCTGGTATTATTATAGTTTCCATTTTATCTTTAATTTTTTGCCATTCTATTTTCAGTTTTACATCCAAAGTACAGATTATGATCGCACCATTATGAGTGCCCAGTCATACCTTTCTGGCCTCTTTCCACCAACTAGCAGCCAAATTTGGAACCCTGAGCTTCTCTGGCAACCCATTCCAGTCCATATTTTTCAAAAATCAACAGAGCACGTGAGTACTGGCTAGAAGCATTATATAAAGTCTTAAACTTCCACAGAAGCAAAAAAAAAACCAGAAAAAAAAAAAAAAGGAAAATAGCTAAAAACGATTTTTATGCTTTTTGAGTTCAATATAATAGAAAATACCAAATGCAGCTACTGGCTGACAAGTATGTCATAGGTCAACTGTAATTGCTACATGAAAATCCTTCCATCGTTGCAGAATACCTGAATTGTCACGCACACTGCCATTTTCTCCAAGGTTATTCCTTCTGACCAGAACACTTTTGGACAGTATTCTAGGGATGTTGCCCTAAATCTTTACAGGAAACATATGCTTTTCTAAACATCACTCAACTAGGCAGATCTTGTCTCTCAGGCAAGTTTGTTCCATAGTTTATTCAAGGAATTGAATTTTCACCAACCTCAATGACCTCAAAATTATTACCTTCCTATTCTGGTTGCATTTAGGCATTTTAATTACAGACAAGGGCTCTTTTATGCTCAGTGCTATAGACACATTTAATGAAACCCTAGCACTTCTCTTGCAGATCACAAGAGTAGACCTACCTGAATAATAGGTCCTGTAGAAGTTTTAGTTCATGTAGCTCTCTGTGGCTGACTCAGGTTTGGATTTTAATTTCACTTGCTCATGACAAGGACTGTGTAAGGAACAGTGTGTCCAACAGAAAGCCTCATTTACTTCTGGCTTTGAGGAAAGAAGTTGACTTTCAGGAAATTCATACAAACCCTCTATTACATAACTGCCTGTCACCAACATCAGAGGATGGACTCAGACTTTAGGGGGCTGCCACACCCCTCCCCCTTTGATGTTCCTCCATTCTTGGCAACCATGCTTGAAAGCAGGTACAGAGAGAAAGGGTTTCCACAAACTGGATTAGGCAACATGTGATTCAGCCAGAAACCTAACCCTGCTCCTCAGTAGAAAAGAATCCTGTCATTTAAATGTGGGACACCAGAGGAAATTCTTTCACCAGAAGACCAAAAAAGCATCCAAGTGGTCAGAGCTTTGCCCATATAGTACCTCAAAGCCCTTAGGGGAATCACAGTACAATGTAATAACCTGTTTGGGGAAGGCAAGCTAATTTGTAGGAGTCTCTAGTACCTCATCACTTCTGTGGCTGCTTCAGGAATGAGTATTGATGCTTCTCTCAAACACACCTCTGCAGCAACTCCAAATGCCTTTTATATTTGCAAATCACCTGGAAAAAAACATTGTTCTCTTGTTAAACCAAGCAGATGTTTGAAGGTATTTTCAAGCCCCAAGCAACACAAAGTGGGAAACTGAAGCCAGGTACAGAACCATAACCACAGCTTATTTTTAAGCCACTGAGATTTATCAAGACTTGACAGGCAACAGTACTGAGTACTGCTTAATGAAGCCAAAGGGAGTGGCTTAATTAACAACACCTAGAGAGGGGTAATTAAGACATACAGCGAGACAAACATTTGTTATTGTGTAATTAAACAGCATTCCCCCGTTTCATATTGCAACTCTGAGCCTTCATTCTCCAGTGTGCAGCTGTTATAGAAAAATTACACCATTGGAAATCTATCTGAGTGAAAGTGGGCTACAGTCAGTTGGTGGCTGCTGCCAGCTTCACCTTGGAGACATGATGGAAGTGGTCTGTTAATATTACAGGATAATACCAGTGCTGGGTCAAAAATGCTCTAGTGATGTAACATAAGTGCTGAACCAGCACAAGCTTGTTTTGCTCATCACAGCTTTTCACTGACACTTTATGCTGTATCAGGTATCATTTGTCTTTCTGCAATTGATACAAACCATACTTGCCAGAGCTGAGAGTTTGAAGGATGCATGTATTTACATGTTGTTTGGATCAAGTATGTACTGTCACGTGACCTTGTAATGCACACACTTGGAGTAATTAAAAGTGAACCATATCTCTAAAGAACAAAGCCCTTGGGCTGATAGCCTTTTGATATTTCAGGAGCACAATTTATTTGTCACTCTCGTTTCAAGTTCTGTCTATTAAGTGGTATTTAAAATGCTTACCAAAATGCACTGGTTATCTCCAAAGAAATGAGAGCTGGATGTGTAGATGCAGAAGCAATTCAGGTTCCAGGACAAGGTGGAGTTAAGTTACATCTGGGGGGATTGAGAAAATGAAGAAGGAAATGGTAGCTTTTTAAAACTTCTCATCATGGACCCTGACCCATTTGTCAAAGCAATCCCCTGACAGACATGTGCAATTTCTTTTTGCCAAAATCAGTTAAACTGAGGGAAGTCAAACTATCATAGACACAAGTGGCCATTGAAAAACCAAAAAACCACAGTTTATCATCTATGTAAACTGAATTCATGATTAAGGTACCCAAACAAAAATTTATTCAGTAATTCAGTCTAGCACAGCCATGAATCTACCTAAAAATATTACACCATTAATCTCAGCAACAGAAAAAACAGAGGAGTGTTGATAATTTTAGAACTATTCTAAGTTTTGCTTTTCATGTTTCAGAGGCTGAATTTTCCTCTGCCCAACTGTCCCCGTTTTGATGAACTTCAGCAAGAAACACAAACATCTAAAGAATTTCAAAATAGAATACAACCATACATGGTAAGAGAAAATTAAAAAAAAAAAAATAAGATGTGAGAAAAAGGAAAGCAACTAAGTTGTAGAAGTTATGGAATTGCATTTTTATCTTCTGTAAAAATGCAAAAATAAATTGAAAAAAATTAAAACCCTGTTTAGGTTACATATTAGAGAAAGGTTCCTCACCCAGAGGGTGGTCAGGCACTGAACAGGCTCCCCAGGGAAATGGTCACAGCACCAGCCTGACAGAGTTCAAGAAGCATTTGGACAATGCTCTCAGGCAGATGGTGTGATTCTTAGGGATGTCTTGTGCAGGGCCAGAGTTGGACTCAATGATCCCTGTGGGTCCCTTCCAACTCAGCACATTCTGTGATTCTGTGAAATTTCTGTGAAAAGGTTAGGTGTTAGTGAATCTATCTGCATGTATGTTTGAGTATTTGTAATATACTCTTCACTTTTTCCCCACAGGATTTTTTACAAACAATGGCGGTTAACACAGGGCTTGAACTAAACCACCTTAAAATACTGGACAATTTCCAGCTCTGGAATACATATGATACTCTACATTGTGAGGTAATAACAAATCAATAGATGCTGGGGAAGAATATAACTCCAACGCTGGGTTTCAATTAAACTGTGGCAATGTGTTTCCACAGGAATGAGTTGTCTTCTCTCCTACATTTCCTTTTTTACTTTTTTTTTTTTTTTTTTAATTTGAATCTAAGTTATATTTTAGTGCTTTGGTAAAAGATAACTGCAAAACATGGTCTACACCTTGATAGAGACTGTCATTTCCATTTCATGTTTTAACCAGTGTTACCATTCCCATTATTCCCTTTTCCCCCTTCTCGATATATAATGCTGCTATAGCATTATTCAAGCATGCTGGCTATAATGTATTTGTGACTTTTAACAGAGAAATGAAATTATTAGCATTAAACTGTCAATCAGTAAACATGAAAATACTTAAGATTTTGAACACAAGAAATCATGAAAGATCATGATCTAACAGTTAAAAATTTTTGAGATGGTGATTGTTGCCAGTTAAAAAAAGCCCCAACTGACCACAAGTATGGAACAATTCCATTTGGCCCCAGTCACTACCAACAGTGCAGGAAGGCTTTTGAACACATCCTCTACAATCAGGTAATTAAACATGATAAGACACTGTCACTGTTACATGACTGAAGAGTGATACTTGTCTTTAGTTGCCTAGTGTTAGAACTGGTGTGGGGACAACTGTATGGGAAGGCAGAAAAAATTAGATATTTACAACCTGAACACCCAGAGAAAGGAAGAGAAGAAGACATATCTCTGCAATATTTCCCACTAAAAACATGTATCTCTATAGCAAGAACACATTTTACCTACAAGGAATCACCTTCACACAGGTGCTTCTGCTCTGCCCATTCACCCACTTCAGGCTGATCCCCATTCCCACAAAATGTGTTTCAGGGCACGCTCCAGAGTAAATCCACACTGAGCAAAGAATTGCAGAACAGCCTCAGAAAGTCTAAACTTAGTAGTGTGAGGGTAGGTGATAGGATGATGGAAACCAGTGAATTAAAAACATTCTTTTGTTTTCCTTTATCACCAGGGTATCCACAATTACACCCTCCCTGTATGGGCCACCAAAGATGTAATTGACAAGATGGAGAAACTGGCAGAATTGTCCTTACTCTCATTATTTGGGGTTTATAAAACAGAAGAGAAATCACGGCTACAAGGAGGTAAATCAAAAAATGCATAGCTCTAAGAAAGGAGGAGGTAATGCTTACAATAAAATGCAACATCCTGTCACTTTACTAATGCAAAATTATTCAAACAAACCCATGATTTGAAACTACGGACACTGGATGCCGTATTAAGTAAATATGTGCTGAACATTGGCACTTACATGGATAAAATACTGCAATAAGGTGAAAAAATTAGTATGTTCATTTTTTTCCAGATTATTTAAGGGATTAGGACTTTTAGAAATGTAGAAATTGAAGGGAATAAATCAGGCCCTCATGGTTATGATCATTACTTATCTTATAGTAGGTTAGATTAAGTTGTTTCTCCAACATTTCTTCTAATTGTTTCCTCTTGTTTTTCCCTTTGATGTACTGGTTATATATTGTGTCAAGACACTGGCAACACATTGGTAGCTCTCTGAGTGATATAAAGCTGCTCCAAAACAATCTGATCAGAATAGAAGCTGAGAGATTCCATTTATGTCAATACTGCAAGAACTACAAGAACCGGGACTACTGCATAGTTCCAAAATGGGGGCACACAGATTGTGCTGCACCTTCTGACACCACTTCAGGACACAACCCAGGAATTTATCATATGATTCCCAGGTATCCATGAGCAGGAAATGAAAAAACAATTGAGCTTGAATATTTGCAGGCTGAACATTTGAAGCTAGGCTTTCTAATGCACCTACTGTGCAGTATAGATCTAGGTAAAGAATTATTAGCAGATCCATCACCTAGGCATACACATCACTGGTCAAGACATACAGTAATTAGAGGCTCCAATCTGCAGTAAAGTCCACTAGCTGGCAGATGACCACATCACATGGTCAGGACTATGTATCTAATGTTCACTGGCACACCAGTTACATCCACTTTGCTTAGAATGATATAAACTGTGCTTCAGGGAATTTCTGCTGCCCTCACCCATTGGCTTTAGAATACCTTTGGGCTGGAGAAGAAGAACAAAAGAGCTCTGGAAAAAATGAAGAATCAATAATGTGTAACTTGTGGAGGTAAACAGTTAAAATACTTCTTTGCCATGTAGAGAGGAACAGACCAGCACAGTTGTCATTATGTCAACACTACAAACAAACACAAAAAGGATGGAGAGGAGATCTCAGCATAATAGAACTGAGTGTCATTATGCCCAGTTCTCAGGATTGTTCTAGATGATTTCCTGTGAATCCTGCCTCTTCACTTGACCTGGATGATGAATCATATTTCTCCTCTGTATATCTTCTCTGTAGTTACAAAATTTTAGTAAACTAAAAAATAAGTATGAGGCCTGAGTATGTTTTATATTTGATAGTCACAATATTTTGTCTATTTTGTTTCCATTCATTCATCATACCTGCATTGCCACTTCCTTTTTTCCATCTTTTTAAGGTGTCCTTGTGAATATTATTTTAAACAGTATTAAACAAGCTGTCAATTCTTCAAAACCAAGAAAAATGGAGGTCTACTCTGCAGTGAGTATTTTCATCTTTCATAAATCTTGCTGTGATTTTACCAGTAAATTAAGTTAAATGAAAGAATAATATAATGCAGTTTAATTCAGCTAACAAGCTGAACACCGATCAGTACAAGAACACAGTATAGGCATGGATCTCACCTCAGTTTTAGTTAAACCATATTTGGCAAAGAAAACTATGCATTTTATCATTCATTATTCCTACAATTTAATGATGCAGTTTCTATTAGCTGCATCTTTCCTGAAGTGCTCCAAAGATACTGGCTCATAGCAGAACTTCAGCTGTGCCTCCAATCCTCTCTGTGGGGTCTTTTTTATTACTACTATTACTGTTTTATTTATTTTAGAGGGTGAAGAGGGCTACTTCCATCAGGCCAAGATCTGCTTAGCTCATTCATTATTCTGTCTCTAACAAGGGCCAAAGGCAGGGATAAATGTGAGAATAATGCCAGGAGAGAGTGATAAAACCTTTCAGCAATCTGTGTTTTAGGGACTTTCTGAGACAGAATTTGTCAGTGTATGCTATCTCTTTACAGACTGTCTTCCATCAACTTACCTAATCACTTTTTAAATGCACTTATACTTTTAAATTCTGCAACATCCTGTGACAATGACTTGTGTGTTAAAGAAAAGAGTAATCCCTCTTTTATTTGCTTTTTCTGGGTCACTCATGAATTTACTGTTTTCTGTCACTGCTCTTCCAGATTTCCTTTCCAAGACAGAGTCCTACCCTATTTAATCTTTTCTCATATAGAAACTACTCAATACCTCAAATCTTTCTCACTGTCCTTTCTACATGATTCTAGCACTACCATGTTCTTTTAGAAAAGGAAAAAGCAGTGCATCCAGATTTTTCACTTCTGCTTTAATAACTTGAGTACAAGTATAGTATTATTTTTGAAACTGATCAGCCTAAAAAATTCCAGAACCTGAACAATAATTAAACCATAGCTGCTAGACTATAACATAAATAGGTCTAGCAGATATATATATATCTAAAAATGCTTGCAAAATTTATGCATCAAAGTGTTTGGACTTCCTGCCTTCAGCTCCTGTTCCTATGATCCCTGCAAGACAGGGATAACAAGTAGATGAAGAAACTGCAGGTGGGTGGGTAACTAATCCCTTAAAAATAGAAGCCAAACTGAGATTTCGTTGTACGAGTCCAAACAGAAGGAACGATTGAAAAAATTATGAAGTGGAAGTGAGGAGAACAGTCTTTGCACACAACTATTTGTGTGATATCCTACCTGAAAAAAATTACTTGTACCTTCACTTGAAATGCCCTAGAATACACTACCTTACACTGCCTTAATCTGACCTTGGAACAAAAAACACTACTGAAGGAAGGAAAAGAGAAATTGCACTGAAAAACTAGATTTATTACTCAGACCACATCTTGCTTTCCCTCAGTATCTGTCTCCAAAATCCTGCCAGATGGTGTAAGACACATACTGCAGTAACTCTTTGGAAATGCCTCCTGCTGTCTGTAGTAATCAGTCAGTGTGTTTTTCCCAATGGTGAATATACTGAACACATTTTTATGGTCAAATTTACACAGGTTTTCTTTTATCTTGATTTCCACTTCCTCTCTACTCTTGTCTCATTACTCTGGGTGAATGCTAGTTGACTTAATTGACTGTAAAGGATGGATTTTTTCTTTTCTCCAATAGCATGACACCACAGTTGGGGCCCTCCAGATTGCTCTCAATATTTTCAATGGAAAACTGCCACCATATGCTGCTTGCCAGTTTTTTGAACTCTACCAAGAAAGCAATGGGCAAGTATCTTCTTATCTATGCAAGAAAGAGTGTTTAGAATTTGCTACCCTCTTCCCCAAAACCATTTTTCTCTCAAATATAGTGAGGAGATACAATTTTGATTGAAATGGATAATTCACTGAGCAGCCCATAGGCACAAAGTTATATTACAACCAGAGAAAATTACATTTTCTGGATGTGCATGTGTGCTATGAAAGACAGGAAGAGGTAAAACGAGCCTTATGAGAGAGAAGTAAATGGTAAAATAAATTTTCCTGATTCTTCAGATGATAGCAAGAACATTTCCAAGACTTAACTCCACTGGTAAGCCAGTTGGCTTAGAAGAACCCAGTGCTGGTGCCATTCAAGGAGCCTTCAGAGGGAGTTTTTCAGCTGACTGGTGATCTGAGCAGTTAAAGAAGCAGCTTTGGCAAAGTGGGCTTTGCAGATGTCTTTTACAGAGCCTTTGTTCTTTGAGAACAGTTCTTAGAGTGGGATTTTAGAGCCTATTTCCATCTTGCTCTCTCAAAGTAGGACACCTTCTATTTAAGAACCCTTTTTAAAAAGCTTTTCAATGTTGTTAATCAGGCAATATAGCATCGAAACGCATTATCGGAACGACACTTCAAAGGATCCTTATCTCCTCACTTTGCCAGGGTGCACCTCGTCTTGTCCACTTGAGAAGTTTGCTGAACTAGTTTCTCCTGTGATTACAGAAAACTGGTCAAAAGAATGTGGGAAGAAAGACAAAATGAAAGGTAGTGTAACAGTTCTGCATTTTCACGCAACACATTAGCAGATATTTTATCAATGGTTCCAAACTTCATACCTTTCACATAATCAATAGATTTCCCTTTAAGTGTGGATCAGATTTACTGGATTTATGGACAAGGAATGTCAGTAGAAATTAAATTAGCATATTCACAAAAGGAGCTGCCTAAAGGCCATGGCCAAAACTAGATCTCCACTTGTTGCAAATATCTAAGAGAAGTATGGATGTGGGTGTTACACAAGTGTCCTGTGCATGCTGGAAACAACAGACTTTCTGCAGATGCAAAGCAAAAATGGCTTGCCAATGCACGGTAAGATTTGTGCATCTGTATTTCTGCCACATGCACGATGTCCTGAGGATACCACTGCACTCAGTTGTACTGAGTGCAGCTGATTGTCCTGGGGTGACATGAAGATGTGAAATATGTATCCCATTTCATCTGCTCTGGAGGCTGGCTCTGGTGCCTTTAAATGGAGCCTGGGAAAAGGAAGGAAAACTGTGAGACTTTTGTTTTTAAAACAAAAGTTTTTGCTCAAGGACAGACAGGCTTCTGGGGATATACTTGGCGGCAGTGGGGAGTGGAGTACGCTCGCTTTCCAGCCTGCTTTTGACTCCTTTCTCTGGAGAGTGTTTTCCTGGGATTTTTTTTGGAACTTTTTTCCTCTTTTCTTCTTCTCTTTGGGATGGTTTCACAACATTGGAGCAGATCGGGAGACTTTTCTTCCCAGGCCCCAGTAGAGCCCCCCACCCTGACAGCCCTGAAGAGGAGGATATAGACACTGACACCTACACCTAGGAAGGACTCTAAAATCTTTTCAGGTTTCTCTCCACAGTGAGAGATTTTATTATTTAGCATTATTATCCTTTCCTGGGTGTTTTGTTAAATAAATAGTTTTTATCTCTTTCACTTTTCTCCAAGGAAAAATAACTTTTTTCCTGAACCTGGTAGAGGGAGGGGTGGTGGCAGCCTGCTTTACCTCAGGGGATATTTTCTTCCAAATTTGGCCAAACTGGCACTCTGATCCATGCAAGTATGTGGCTATTTGCCTTGGACTACCAACAGCTGAGAGCTGATAACCTCTTCCTGCCTGAATATTATTTCTGGGAGGGAGGAGAAAAGCAAGGCAATACATGTTACTTTTCAATAGCCCCGTTATCTCCCCATATATTCACCATTTTGCTGATCCCTGATGAAACTATTTTTACTTTTTTCATTAACTACACATAGTCCCTCCTGTCCTATGGAAATCTGGGAGTAAGATTTACCTACACACAGGAAGCAATCTATAAATTTCCAGGACTGAAGTATATGTTTTTATGTTGCCTATGTCAGTAAATGGGATCTTGCCAGAAATATTTCCATTGTGCATATATGTAATTAGACTGTTAGCTTTGCATCTAAAATGGTATACATGTATGTCTTTCATTAACTCCCTTTTCATGTACTTTTTGTTCTTCACAGATATTTTTATTGGATTTAATGTTGCTGTTGGCTTGTTGTCCATTTTTAACCTCGTACTGCTCTACCTCCTTTATCATTATGGACACTGCAGGCGCAGAAACAATTACCAAGACATTTAAAGTGAAGATCCAAAAATGAAAGAGAGAGTAGCTAAACATTGAGAAATACTTGAAGTTGCTGATATCCATCAGTTTGCTCTGGTCAAAATAATCTCCAAAGCATATTCAATAAACCTGAACAGCTGAGGTATCTGTGGCCTAGCTTCTAAAATTCTAAACACCTGCAGTGAGAAATACTGTAGAAATACATTATTTTAGGATTTACTGGATGGATGGAATTACACCAATTTATATCTTTATTCTACTACTTCTATTAATCAATCTTACATCAACCAGTGGGGTGAAGGAACGCTATTGCCTATGCTTTTTTTTTATATTGCCTATTACCATTTAGCCCTCTGCTGCTCAGCAACTCTTTCTTCAAAACCTCAGTCTGTAATATTTATCTTACTTCCTATAAATGGCTATTTTGTTGATGCACAGGAAAATATTTTTAGAGAGCAGAGGCTGCAATTACTGTATGAAAAAAACTCATACCAGCATTTGGACATATTGTTTCTGCATTTATTCATGCAAATTCATGCATGATTTTTGACCCTGGCCTTCAGCTAATAAAAGTCTTCAGCCTGCTCTTTAAAGGAGTTACACCTCTGTAGCTCTCACTGAAATTAAGCAGAACTGGGATAATCCAGGCATCAAGCAAGAAGCTTAGTGCAACAGCATCTTGGTCAGTGTCTGTAACTTCAATAATATGAATAAGTAAATACATTAATATCTATTTTCTGTTGCTACACTGTTTTCCTATTTTTCTGACCTCCCAGTCATGAATGATCTTTTGGTCTGCATCTTTTCTACAATGCCTTTGTTCTCTGTCCTGCTACAGGTCCCTTCTATAATTTTATTTCTTTGAGCCACTCTTAGAATAATTCCTCAAGCTATCACTCTCTTCATTATCTTTGATTTTAAATTACAATAACTCCTTTAACTCCTTGCTCTGTTCACAATCCCATTTGTTACCAAGACATACACTAAAAATAAGAAAACAATGATTCTGTTTTTTTTATGTTGATCTCTTCTGTGCAATATATTTTG
The DNA here is from genome assembly GCA_013399225.1 of Rhipidura dahli. Taxonomy (NCBI): domain Eukaryota; kingdom Metazoa; phylum Chordata; class Aves; order Passeriformes; family Rhipiduridae; genus Rhipidura; species Rhipidura dahli. The sequence continues at coordinate 90,178 of VXAC01007009.1, forward strand.
TTTAGATTGTAAGCTTCTAAAGCTAGGGAATGTGTTTCTGTAACTGCTCTTTAGTGTCACAAACTGTATGCATAATAAGCATTAATATTGCTGTATCAAATCCTACTCATTATCATATGTTTCAAGACTGAATCAAGACTTTTTCATCCTGTAGTCCTGCAGAGCATACTGTGAATTACAATACCGTGGAGAAGTCTCTTTAAAAACCAAGACAACCATACAAACAGGTGCCAACAGCAGGGTCAGCCCAACCAGGGTCAGATATAATGAGTTCAAGCTAATGTGCTCAATCTAATGTGTCTTGTTGAGATCTAGAAAGAGAGAAAGCTGAGAGATGGAGCTGCTTAGCTCAGACATGCATCACAGCAATGTGAATACATTGCTTCTGGACTGACTTTCACTCACATTCTGTGGGTTGCAATGTGGAGCCCAGAAGCCTCAGTAGGTTATCACTGAGACAGTGATCTAGAGATCAGCCCTCAATATTACAGCTGAAACGTGATATTAAATATCATAAATCAGAGTAACAAATGCATGTGGGAATATAGCACTTCCCAAACATGGCATTTCTTGTAGCAACTTCAGCTACTGAAGTGTCCACCTTTTGAAACATTATTTCTCACTCAGTAAAAATCTTTTAGTAGTATCCATGACATTTCCATTTTATCTATTTTAGGAAATACCATAATCAACTGATGGACTTGATTCTAACATGTTCAGGATTTTTATTTTATAACAAGTTGAGGCAAAGCTGTCAAAAAGATGAAAGGCTGTCCCTAAAGCAGATGGTTTGGATGTACAAGTTTCAGCTTGTAACAAGTAGTTGTGATCCTCATGCAAAAACTTGAAGGAATATCTATATTGCAGTCAAATTGTATTAGAGCATATCTAGGAAACAAGCCTGAGTTGGCTTGGTAACTATTAGCAGGGTACTCAGAGTGGGGAAAAGTTCAGAACAAACTGCAAAACTCATTCTGGCTCCTCTGTGTGCATATATATATAAATATATACACAGTCAGTGGTTACCTGATACTGAGCCCTGTACTGCCACAGCCACAATGCTGCTGGTACCCACTTAAGGATAAATTATGTTTTATATTAGAGGAAGTCAGACGCTTGACAAGTGAGGATGTATTGACTGATAATGTGCAGTAAGAACCAGTTTTGAAATATTAGAAAATCAGTCAATTGCACTCCTCAAGAAGCAGAATGAGACGTATTTTTTCCAAGATTGCTTCTTACAAAAAGAAGTGGATTTAGACAGAAAGTAAAATGAGAAGTGTCTGAGACATCTTGTGTGGTTTATGTTGCTCAAGCCTAAGCTGTAACAAAGAATTTCAAAAGATGAGGCAATTCTTATTGCAGCAGGAGCTGTCAAGAAGGAGTTTTATTGTAGGGACACCTTCTTGTTAACAGATAGTCATACTTGAAAATGCATATGCACTTTTAGAAAGGATCCAGCAAACACAAGTTATGGACAATGTAATGACAGGTTCCAATGATGTAACTTCAGAATTAATGAGAGTACACTAAAGATGTAATACACTAGTAAAGTAGGCCCTGAATCTCACTTACAGGAAAGATGTTTTGTCTTGCTGTGTTTAAATCAAGTAAAATTTCTCCAGTGGAGTAAAAGGTTGTACATGTAGATGAGTTCGTAGCTTTTTTATTTTTTCAGCCATATTTACAATTTGCTTAGTATAATCTGCAGACTGTTTGTGATTACAAAATATCTTGTCTCCAAGCAACTTGTGGCACTGCAATAAAGTACTTTAAAGACACAATTCAACATTTGCAATTTTATCTTATTGAAAAACAGTGGAGCTTTCAGTATGTCTAGAATTTCCAAACAAAAGTAAACGTTCAGATTTGTTGCTTCTATAAGAACAGATTTTTAAAGCACTTCTGCTTTGATATGAATAAAGTTGATGACATGAAGCTCTTCAATTTGCCCTCTAGCAGTGACACCATTTGTCTCTACAATAATTACAGTAGCAACCAGATGCTCTGCAGCAGGGTTTTCTGGTGCATATGGTAGACAGTAGTGCATATGCAGCACTTTTCACCACAGTCAGCAACAAGCTCCTCTGACTGAATTGATTTTATTCTGGAACTTCTTTATTCACAGGCCTGAATACTGCACACACTGGGTCAGCACAGCAAAGGCATCTGACTTCCAGAGTAATATCAGCTCAGCCAGGAGCATTCCTGTTCTTTTGTACCTGGGGCACAGGATCCAAATGACATTATTTCTTCTCACTTTAATACATTTTCTTAGCTGGGGTAAGATACAGAAAGCAGAATGACAAATGCACTCCATTAGAAAAAAAAAAAAAAAAAAAAAAATCTATTCAGTCCAAAAATTCTTAAGTCTGAATTAAAATCCAAAAAAGAGGAGTTATGTTTCTATTTTTCTCCAAAATTTTTTCTCCACAAACAAAAAATGCTAAAACTTCTACTCTACAAGGAATATTAATGATTTACCATGCTGGAATTTGAGTGTGATGATGAGAGCAAAGAATGGATTCTTCTTAGGGCTTGGCCCATATAAATCTTTGCTGAGGTGATGTCAGCAATATTGCATAAGACTGTATTATTGGCATGGAAGAGTTGAAACTACTGTACCCCTTATAGTATTTCTAATAAAGATGGGGATGAAAGATGGACATTTACCTATAAACAGCTAACTTTATTGATTGAGACACTAATGCTTCTTTGTCAGAAATTGCCAAGTATCATATCTCAAAGAGATAAACAGGAATTGCTATTGAAATAATAGCACATCACTTGAACTATTACATTACAAGGTCTCTTCTACGACAAGGTAAGTACACCTCCAAAGGAGCTATAGCACTGGAAAGACCTGCAAAACTGTGTCTAGGAGATCAAGTACAGTTGGAAAGACACTTAAAAAGACAGACTCCTATTTTGCTTTTTTCTGTAACTTCTCTTAATAGAATTTCTCTTAATAGAATGACACCACCTTTTCTCAAATTTGTCCACCCTGCAGACTGAGGTTCCAGTGGTCTTTTAAAAAATCTGTAGAGAGCAGAACAATGCCATTTATCAGCTCAAAGTAGATAGAGGCAAAAGAAATTGTCCTGACTTCATCTCTCTGTATATTTAGCTGTAGTCATGTGCATGTCAAAAAAGGGTCATTTCTTTGTGCTCTGTTTACAGCAGCTAAATCTCTTGTTCTCCTCCTACAGTGAGGCCTTGACTTCAGAGTACTCAGCAATTCTCCTAGCTCATCTACCCTATAAACTGAAACTTTGCAAAGAAAAATTGTAAAAGGAAGTCTGATTATGAAGTCTTTTCTTTAGGAAGATGAGAATAAATATGGACTGTAATTTAAGGTCCAAACAGACAAGCTCTCCATTCTCTAATGTACAAGTCTTGACAGCATTTGGATCAATAATTACAGGCAAACTAGCAAAATTCCATAACATCTACAACTGTTGAGCTGTCTGAGGACAGTGCCAGTACTTCTTGGAAGTGGAACTCCTTCATTCTTTCCATTCTAAGGCATTCTCACAGTTTCTCCTGGCTGCTCTTCAGGAAGCAGCAAGAGTTGAAGCAGATCTGAAGCCTACGTCTTGTTCAGAATTTTTGAAACACATGCATTTAAGATTAAAATAGATATGATTAGTGAATTACCATTGTACTTGTTGTACAACAGTTTCTTCACCTGTTTAATTAAAATATATATATACAGAAGTACTTCTACAGCACAGGCCAACTCCTCCAGGACAGACAAATGAACAATTCAGACATAGCATGTTACACTTCTATACAGATGAGATCATTTGCTACAGATATAAGAAGCTCTTCATGAGAATCTTCTGTACCCTCTGTAATACAGTAATGGACGAGAGCTTCCTCAATCCACTGTCCACAACAAACAGACTCCTCTTTTCTTTGTAAAAGAAGATGATGTGGATGAAAAAGCACTGTAGTCAGGAATAATCTTCAAACAAACATATGGAAGTCTCCTTTTGCTAAATAAAGGCCTTATTTTCACTTCACTCAGTTAAATGTTTGGTAAGAAGGAACTGGAAAAGACAGGCTATATTAAACTGCATGATGTCGTGGTTAGCCCATCTCCAGCACAGTTACTGAGTTGTCTTCTCTTTTAAAGCTATTTGCTCTCACCTCTGAATTACTGGTAGGATAGAGGTGAAGGACAACAATACACTGAGTACTATAAGCTTACTGATAATTTTAATGACTGAAATATTTTCCATATATGGGAACCAAATGAGTCTTTAATCCCTTTGACTCCTCATTCTAACTACCACACTGAACCTCAGTGTATGCACCAAAGCATAGTCTCTGTGGATTTATCCCTCTCCCTTTCTGACCATACATTCAGTAATATCAATACTGTAAAAAACCACTAGTGGGCTGCTTGGTCTGGTTGTCTGGTTGAGGTTTCACTATGGTTTGAATACCAATCCTCTGTAAACACCATTCCTCACTATGAAGTGCCATTGTCAATCATGACTGCCTAATTTAAGCCCTAAGAAGAATCCTATACTTCAGAATTGCTGGCCAGAATACAATTAATTAATATTTATTCACCTGATGCTTTGAACAAATAACTCTGAACAAAATCTTAAGAGATTTTCAGAACCACAGCTTGAATTATCAAAGCAGACTGAGCACTCTAAACAAACTTTCTTCTTTATTTCAGTGAAGTAACTGCCACTTTGGAGAGTACAGACATCCTCTGACTCTTCTCAAGTGTGTTATTTATAATGATGTATCTCTCTGGTTTAGGATGTATTTTCAGAATGTAGTCTATATTTGTCATCAGAGAAAACACAAAGTCTAATATGAGGCTCTTGATGATGATAGGTCTTGACTGTTCAAGAAAGAGTTATGTATCCTGAAATAACAATGATAGCTTTAAAAGAGCTGCATTACTGAGCAGAAGGATATTACAGACTCTTATCTGTTCCAAGTAAATTCTACGAAAACTGGAAATACTATTGGAATGGTCACAGGTATAGGTTTGGGAGATTTCTAATAATAGAATCCAAAAATTTTGAAAACGAGCTCTTCTGTCAAGAAATTATTGGGATGGTCCTGAAGCTACTCTTTCTGTTCTTCCCAGAGATGTTTATGTTTTCCACTCTGTGCTTACATGTTCACTGAGCCCTCATAAATGTTACTATGACAAGACCACTCCTGATTTCCCCTGAGTCTGAATGAGTGCACAGGAGGGAGAAAGGAGGGGAACTGTGCACAGCTGGATAACACCCCATACTCAAATCAATCTTTCATTTATACACTAAACAACTGATGTAAAACTGATAGCAAGATAACATGACACACGGAAAGGATCTCAAACAATCTATGTTTCATCGTGTATGATTTGTAAAGAATTTCCATCATGTTTTAAGGAAGATAAAAGCAAGAGAAAGCACCTTGAAGACGAACAGCATAATCTTAGTCTAGCTGAAGCATGCGGAGGAAATGTTACATAGCCTGAGCAGGAGAGCAAACCCAAAAGAACTATGCTTCTGCATATCCATGGGATGTCCCACTAATCATGAGCAGAGACTAAAGGATCAATCTCAAGATTTAGCTTAAATATAGAAGCAGCTAAAATTAGCATAATCTTAATAAAAATTCCACAATGTTTGGTCATTTTGTACTTTTATAATGCCCTTCCTAGTACGAAAATCTAGTTTTTTATAGATTATTTTGCTTTCAAATCTTGTCTGATGACAAAACAAGTTCTAAATAATTTGGTGAATGCTAAGCAGATCATTCCATATATCAGAGCCAACATTTTTGCAGAGTGGATGGGCAGCTCCCCCAAGTGTTTACCAACTATTGGATTGTGTGGTTTCCAGCAGTCTGTGGGCAGTCCTCTACTGTGATACAAGAGCCTAGTTCTAGGTGGGTAATGAAATGTCTTGGTATACACTAGATAGAGTCTCTGACAGTAAGCAAAGTAATGGCAGGAGAAACAAGTGTGGGTGGGAAATGCAGTTTGTGTAAGCACCACAAGCTTCTCTTGCAATGAAACATATGACACAAAAGCCAAGGAATAAGGTGCATCTTTAAGTACATTAATTATTAGCAGCAGGGCATTGGGAAAACCCCTCAAGGTGAATTTAAATTCAAAATAAAATCTGCTACAAAGAGAAAAGATTTGTTCCATTTTAACATCATTTAGGGAAGGGATAAGCACCAAAAAAAAAGTGTTGTCAAAAGACTGGAACCCAGCTTTTTGCGTACTGTACAGAAACTACTTTGTGTATGTAGAGATCAGCAGAGGCTGTGGTGTATCCGTAGACATCCTCAGACATAAAATTCCATATGTTAAACTCTATTTTGGCGAAAAAACTCCTTGGGGTCTCTGGAGTTAAGAGGGATTTCCAAATAGTGACAAAACTACAGGCATACTACTCTGTAGAGGTGTCAAAGCCATGACAGCGCTGGCTTTCCGTCAACAGTGGCAAATCCTCCAAAACAAGATCGAGGTCACCCGGCAGCTGCAGGGCAGGGTAACTGCCACAGTTACTTCAGGAGCTGATAACACAGGGCGTGTAGGAGCAACATCTCCTCGCCTAGCAAGTGCTGATCCGAGAACCCTAGCATGCTCTGTGAAATTAGGTAGACTGCTTGAACCATAGGAATCTCCCTGCCTTCGCATTTCTCTTCACATCACCTTTAGCTACAGCCCCGTGGGCATTAAGAAGGGCTGAGTCACAACTTCCTAAGGATTACTGGGAGCAGTCTGCCACCTACTGCTTAGACAAGATCTTGGTGTTTGCAGTTTCCCATTTATCATAAGAAATCTCGTTTTCATAATCATAAGAAAGTTTGTTTTAAATGGGGTCTAGCCCACTTTGATGCTTCAGAATCTGAAGCTATAATCATCTTGGATAGTAAAAGGTCAGTGCTGCCCTTCCAGAACTAACTTCTTAAAGGAGTAGAAAAGATATTACTAACAATTTTCTTCTAGGTAATATCTCCAGAAATTTGATAGGTAAGTTACTGTCAAATGAACAGATCTTGCTGCCTCAGAAAATACCAGACTTCACTACTACACTTGGCTCAGAGATTAACCCATGATCTTTTTCATAGACAAGAACTTCTATTCAGTCATAATCAATGGCAAAACTTCAGAAGATGATTGTTTTTCTGACCTCTGTTGGACTGTGTTCATCTTGATCTCAGTTTAATTCCCACAGTCAGCTAATACAACAAAAATCTTAAATGGAAGAGCAGAGGAAAAACATCTTTGGTCACTCTAGCTGTTGATTACAAGCTTAGCTGTGCTATACTAAATTTCCATGCTGAGCACAGACTTTCCACCAGCATTTTCTTACCTCTTGTTGATTACAGTGATGAATCCAATCCATTGTATTTGGCCACTTAGTCTTACATTGGGAATTTCAGCTGGAGATTTTTCAACATTTTGTCATCTGAAGTCAAAGGCTGTTGCCACACACACAGATATAAGCTTTCTATCAGAGATAAACAAAAGGCATATTTGTTCAAGGAATAGATGTTTAAGGCCTAGCAAGTTTGGAACCTTGTATATTTTTAATTATGGGAAAATCTAGACCATAAAAATTCTAAAACCTCAAGCTATCAATGGATAAGACTAGTAATCTGAGAAATAATTTATGGCAAGGAAATTCCCACTTACTAATTCACCTTCAAGATCTTGTACTAATGGAAGTACAAAAATAATGATATACTGAAAGAAAATTTATTGTTGTAAAAGATTTATGTTGCTTTTAATACTAGTAATCACATTTTTTAAAAGGCACTTCTTGAGGCAGATGAAGTTAATGATCAGAAATTATTACTAATTTTGTGTTGCCTCCTGAAGTACAGAGCAATGCTGCTTGAAGCACATCCAGACAAGACACAAAGAAGGGACACACAAGGGTATAGATGAGATAAAAATAGCAAAGGAAATGTAAAGCTATGCAAGATAATTGCCTTGCAGCCACCTCCTGGATATCCTCACCTGTGGGATTACTCATCACACACACATAGTTCCACTGACTCTGGTCCCTCACACTGAGAGCACTCGCCTAAGCAAAGGCTGGAAGAGGTGGGTCCTCCTAGAATGGTAAAGACAGGACCAGTGAAACAAGGAACAGTATGGTAAGCTGCAAATATCTCAGATTTTGGGCAGGGATATTAAGTCTCTCTAGGAACTCGAGAGGAAGAAATAAATTGTCCTGGGGGAAAAAATACCAAACCCACAAAGAAAGAGTAATATTCTGCATAGAGATGCCTGAAGACAGAAAATAAAAGGAAACAACATCCCATGTGATGAGCTGGTTACAAACTGGAACACTGTCAAATGCAGCTTCAGGTTTTTTTAGTTTTGCATTTAATCAGCAAAGTCCATGCTGTGTCCCTGTTTACTGGTTAAACTAAAATAAATTTAGGGCCACAACTGAACAGTTTGTCCTTTGTCTGCCATGTGCCAAGTCATCACTTTGTGCTTCTGTCAAAGGATTATATTAGTTTTCCTAAAAAACTGGGTGCACCAGCTCTCTAAGCACTGGTCAGAGAGACAACCAGATTTTATTCAAAGACATAACTGCTAGTAACTTTTGCATAAGAAAAGAACAGCAAATAAATTAATAAAATGCTTCCTTTTCTCTTAATGACTACCAAAATGTTAGTTTATTTAAATACAGTAAAATAACAATTTAGTTTTACCCTATTTTTGTACAGAGTACTCTATACCTTACTTGACTTCAGTCTTATTTGTGCATAGAAAAGTTTTCTTGTAAGGATCAGGTTGCTTCAGATCATAAGATTCACACTGAAATATTTAACCAGCATATCTAGTGTTATGCAAATAATTACCTCTTCATAAAAAGATTCAGTCTGAACATGGTCAGTACAAAAAAGGCTCAGTGCCTTTTTTGATAAAAAAATCACTTGTTTTGCAGATTGTGGGTGAAAACTATTGGTAAAAAGCTGAGCAATTATGAAATTGAGTTACATATTCATGAATTTTATTCTTGACTTTCCTACAGTGGAAGATATTCCTCCTCTCGGAATGCAATTTGGATCAGAAGCAGTAACAAAAGAATTCTGTGATTTTATAGTAGTGAACATGGTCCTTTACATGCCTGCTATAACATCACCTCCACTGAGGGATGGTTGAAGCATTTTTAAAATTAGTCTACCCTTGTCTCAAGTGGATAACACTTACTTGCCAACCAACTAATTCAATAAGCACACTAGCTACTTTCACTTTACTGTTAAGTAATTTATCAAAAAGCTGATTAATTAGTATAATCCAAAACTGGTATATTAGTATAGTACAATAATATTTTTTTTTTATTTTCCACAAATTAAGAGGTATAAATAAGGATATATTCAAGCTTCTTTTATTACATGCCTCTCTGCCACACACTAAAAATAGGACAGCAGAAGTTCAGGGAAATTTGGCCAAAAAAACAAACTAGCACTAAATAAGATTACATAACTGTCCATATGCTTATGCTTAAAAACAACAGCATATGCCTTATATACCACTTGATGGTCACGATCTCTGTCAAAGCAAAGCAGAAAGAGTGGGAAGGTACTATGGATAATATACTGCCTGGAATGGATGCTAGAAGGGGTGTTAACTTACTGCATGCATTTCTGCCTTGCTTGTTGTGCTTTCTCACATTCATCTACTTCTGTTTCCACTAATTCAGCCAAATGACCCAGTGATCTGGGTATTAAGGGTGAAATACTCTTTCATCACCAGAAGCTGAAATACCAGTGTCCCTGAGAAACTGGTAAGGGACTGAATGATTCGGTCATAATGAGAAAAACAAAACCAGCAACACACGAGGGAAACGAAGGTGAAACTGTAAAGATCTCAGAAAAAATATCTACCGACTCAAAAGAAAACAGAAATTTCTGAAGTACTGCTTCTGCTTATTACAGGAAATGGGAAAAAGCCTGAAAATCATGCTGACTGATGCTTTTTTTTATGACTCACTGTGTCCGGCAATCTTACATTATAGCTTTCATTCAATAACAGGGGAAAGGCAAATATCAGCTTCCCTATGTCCATGGTTTGCAATGCAGTTTAGCATTATTGCAGTATATTGCTACGCTCTCCTTGTGTTGTTAATGTGAATGTAATCTGATTAGCACTCTAAACAGCTCATGACACGAGCTTGATAAGCACCTGTACCCATCTCTTCAGAATCTTCTTCCAACGAGAGGGTGTGTTGCCTAGGAATATTCCCCACCCTCGTTCAGACCAGTGATCAGTGATCACTGATGTTGCACAGAGAGCTTAAAACATTTCTCACATAACTGATGAGACCTCTTGCCTGTGAACAATAAAGGTGAGACTATGCCTACAGGGAATACCACCCACCTCTGTAGGTTCAATCACTTTATTTTTCTTCATGGGCTCCACAGTGGTATTTGGAGATTCAGAGCCAAGGACTCCAGGGTAACTCTCAGATCTGAGATCTGTCTGCACTGAGGAAGAGGCACAGCTCCAGGATCTTTTCCTGGCTCCATCAGGAGTTTCAGTGTTAAATGTCAATTAAATCAGATGCACCTTGTGCCATCAGTATGTGACATGACAGCTGTGTCATGCAGGGACCGGGTGGCTTTGTGTGTCATTCTTTGCTGTAGGAAGTTACACCAAGATGGAAACCTACACATAGGAATTTAGTCAAAAATTCTGTTGCTGATGGGTTTTAGGCATTCTTACTGAAGTGAGCTGAAAGCAAAGTCACTATAGTTAATGTCCAGTTTTCCATGGCAAAAAAAAGGGACAGGGGATGGGGAGAGAGCACCTCAGCCTAGTATAGTGTGTATACCACAAACCACATACACACAAAGCTACACTAACTTTCAAAATAGTTGTAAACAGTTTCTGTGGAGAGCAGGGTTAGATAGTGAGCAGCAGCATCCAACCCATGGAAAGCAGAGGGTGTTGGGCATTCCATTTTCGGTGCCATGGTACTGGAGCTAGGGGTATCTGGGGTAATCTCATACTGAAACTCCTGAATGCTTTGAGAAATTGAACACAGCTCAATAAAACCGCTCTTGAATGAATGTGGACTTTCTTGTCCTCTGGCAATCAGATAATTGCATTCTGCTGTACTTTGGAATGTTTATGAAACCAAAATACATTTTTGTAAAATCCACCATGAAAATGTGTTCTGCTTGTGGATCCTGCATATAGAGCATTAAGCTATTATTGGGGTGGGAGTCACTAATAGGTATACAGATAACGCTTGAGATTAAATTGTTATAAAACACTTAGTCTGGATTTCTCAGATAGCAGTCAATCTAAATGGTAAACAGTGTACTACTGGACTGTGGGAAGCCTTAAAAAAAAAAAGGAAAAATGAAAGAAATTCTGATTTACATTCTTTCTCATATGGCTATAATTTCAATGGCTTGACCTGCAAGTTATGAGATCATAATTTCCTCTGCTCTTCTCTGTGTCTCATGAACAAATTTTGATGCAACTGGATATGCTCAAGAACATTCTTGCTCTCTGAAAATAGTAAGAATTTTAGGATTCTCTGAAGAACTGTGGGGACCAAAAAAACACCTGTGTTTGTTGTTTTGTCCTCAATTATTTCCATTGGGCATTATAATCCCACTTATTTCTACCTCTGGCATTTGACCCCAGGCTAGGGAATCAGAGAATTAGTACTTACTCTTCCCCTACTGCTGTACAGGCTGCAGTGAGGAGTCAAGAATATGTAAGTGACTCCTTCATTACTCTTGCTGATGAAAACTGTATTGTGTAAGCAACAGGAACCTGTTGCTTGGTTTTCAAAGGTCCTTTTGGTTTGGATGACAAAATTTAAATACCTGCACTGCAAATATAAATACATTCAAGGAATCTCCCTTTGATTCTGAGTAGTTCTACCAAAAAATTCCTATGACTGAATTTTCCTACTGTCCCACTAATTCACTATGCTCCTGAAATACTTCAGTGTTCAAAATAACTTTTTTTAACCTTTTTAAAAAAAATATTATTTTTTGTTACCCTAATTGCTGAATATAAATTTCAGCTGCTCTGTCAATGTCCAGTTTCTCAAATTAATAGTACTCATACTCCTGGGCTAACATTTAAATTTAACTTTCTGCAAAAAATCAACTTTTAATAAATAAATTGACAATGAAGTTGACAATTCAAAGTCTGAAGTATGTGAATTTTACAGGACAGGAACATGTCCTAAAATATGTAAGATGTGTGAAAGTTGACATGTCACACTGTCACGCAGATCAATACATGGAATAAGCTTACAAGGTACACTGTCATCTGCTTTTGTTCTCATGTCTGTAGAAAGAGATCAAATAGCAATTTTATTTTTTTTAATGGGAGAAGTGTGTTTTTGCTTAAAAATGCATAATCCTTAAAGGTTGTGTTAGGGTATCTGAAAATTATACACAGCGATATACAGAAAAAGAAGTATTAATGTACTTTCAACTAGTCAAATATTAGAAGCAGAAGGATGTGAAAACAAATGAACTCATGACCCTGGAGCACTCAGTGTACTGAACAATGCCACAGAAATGTCAATATGGAAATTAGTAAGCTTGAATATTCTGAAGCTTGAATAATAGAGCTGGTATAGTGTACACTAAATAAATCTTGGGCCAGCAAACTGAGAAATGTGAACAGAACACAGTATAGCATCCATGTGGATTCAAAGAGTCCTTTCATCTTGTGGAGTGAATAAGGCAAAGCTCCCATGAATAAAAGTGGTACACAAGCATGCAATTATTTGCAAATTCCTAATCCTAATCTTCTGGAATTTTTTAACTCTAAAAGACTTTTGGGTTTACAATGTCAATACTGTATAGCTATTTATGTATGTAAATGCATCATTCTCTAGGTTTATTTTTAAAATCCACATAGTTATGATGTGGGATTATATCATATACCACATCTAGATCTGCAACACAGATCTCTGATGAGTATTAAGAATAACTAACAACAGAATTCAGTTGAGATCCACTAGAGAAATGTCAAATACCTATGGGCATTAGGTTTCCCCGCCTGAGTTATCCTGGAGAAACTGTGGTTTCTACTTTAGCAGACTATTGTGGGTACTGCCTCTTTTGTCCTGTCTTTTTCAGCCTGTTGCTCTGCTAAGTCCTTTCTCTCACTCCTTGCTTCTACATTTGAATCTTCCTATCATCCTATGTTGGTTCAGCCTCTATTCCTCAGATCAATCCCTGCCTCCTTCCTAGACATTCCCAGTCTTTCTTCTCAGCTACTTGTATCACTAACAGTGTTTTGCTAGGCCAGATCTAAGTGTTCCTTCTCCTTTTGCTTTCCCTCTTCTGTGAGTTGCCTGTATCAGTTTTCTCGAGAAAAAATCCTCATCTCCTTACATGAACACTTCTTCTGTTCACAGTAAAATTTTCAAAAATCATAGCCTCACAGCTCTTCCTGTCCTCCCAGTTCTCAGGTCTCATCTGCAGAAGCTGATTGATTACTCCCCTTCTCTCTCAGTTGTTCAAGGTATTTATCCATCTTATGATTCCCATGCACAAAACCCACTTCTACCACGCTGGCCACAGATAGCACCTGCTCTCCAGTTCTGCTCTTCCAGAACTCCAATTTCTCCTTTGCCTAGGCCCTCACCTTTTTCATAGTCTGCTCCTTCTGCAATGCCTCTTTGTGTTTCAGGGCACTTCCCTGCGTGGGCTGTGTGTCAACAGTGGGAACAAATATTATCTGGGACATCTGCAGTACCCTCTATCACAAAATGGTCCCCAAGAGCCAGATATTTCAAAGAACAGTTTATCTTAAGCTGGTTTGCAATGCTAAGATGAAGCATTCCCAGGATGAACTAAATATATGGCAATTTTCATTGTCATTTTCTCAAGGCTACCACTGCACATATGAGAGCAGGTTTGTTTTTTTTTTCAACAACCTAGCTAAATGCAGTCAAAAGAGAAGGTAGTTAAAGACTTCCTCTATGAAATGGTTGCTATTTTGTTTTACAATAAACAACATGTTTCTCTTTTACATTTTCCTTTCAAAAACCACAACCACTCCTTTTTTAAACAGTGTCATTTCATCAGGAACTGTTACATCATTGTGCATTGCTATTTAGTTCCACAAAAATATTCTTTCTACTATGAATGACATCTGAGATATTAAGCAAATCTGTTACATTCACTTTTCTTACACCAGATATACCCACATAAACTACTAAGAATGGATTGCAACTAATATTGGAACTTATCTATTGAAAGATAAAAGAGTTAAAAGATAATTTGTAGATTATCTTCAAAAGACACCAAAAAGACCAGGTTATACAAGGGTATAGGTGGATTAAGAGATTAAAAATTAATATGGGAGTATTTACTGCACATGAGTCGATGCCAAAATGAAAAGATTATCCAAACAGAAGAGGAGTTATTGGAGGAATGCTATGAATATGAATACAGATTAGCATGAATCACTGTATTGAAGATACTTACTAATAATTTAACAAAATTTATCACAAAGTTAATTAGCTTAGGCTAGAGTTATTATCAAGCTATTAGCTAAAATAACAAACAAGTCATCATCTAACGAGTCTCTCAGAAAATACAGAATTATTAATGGGGAGCATCCAGAAGTTACCTTTTAATTAATGTCACAAAGAAGATAAATTATCATTATTATCAGCATTTATTTTTAGACAAAATATGTCAAGATACATAAAAATTTGATGTGAGCTTTGAACAGCTGGCAGATTGTCAGCACAGTCTTAATGCATCTTTGGGATAGCAAAGAATAGAACAATGCAGTTAATGTAAGTCTGATTTCCAGAAGGCTCTCTGTGTAACCTGCATTTTGCCATTTACAACAATTTTGCAGTAAAAGTGACAAGACCCAGGACAGAGGTTTCCAAAGGCATATTACTTAATTAGATTTATGTGGGACTAGTACATTTACTTCCCCCTTACAAAATCTTTCTGTTATCTCCTCTCAGTCAAGTACTATAATTAGCCATCAAAGGATTACTGTTATTGTCATTTGGTCATCTAAAAATTACAATTATTAAGCATATTTTCTGTTAATTATCCTAAATTTATCCTAAGCTGTGGTGTACCACTTAGATACAGTCTTTAAGAAGATCCCCATCCCCAGAAAAGCAGTAGTTGACCTTAGAGTGGATGGTCCTGCACCCTCCAACACTGTCAGTTAAGTAAGAGAGTAAAGTAACTATTCCCAGTTCTAGCAGGAACTTATTTTCTTGTAAGACAAAGAATGGTGGAAAAAATCTCTCGTGTCCAAAGAGATGACACCAAATTCTGCCCACCATTAGAGACAGTACCAGGAAGGGACCTTAATTTGCCCATTGCTTGCTGCTTGCAGGCTACGCAGAAACTTGTTCTGTTATTGCTATGAACCACAATATATCTGTTTCAACAGTAATAGAATCTCTGCTCTTATAGGTTGTATGTACAACTGTAATATTTACTGTTGCTGCAGAGAATTCCAGCACTGGCTCTACTGTATCTGTGCTGTAGCATGCTTGAAGAATTCAGCCAGCCTAAACCACAGTCTTTCAGAACAGGTGCTGATCACAGAAATAGCCAGGGGACTATTAATTATTTAGTGGTGGACTAGAACTCTTCATTCCTTCCAGATTTCAATAATTGGATGGTAAGGAGAGACCTTGCTCTCTAGACTGAAGGTGGCCTGGACTCTTTTGCAAATGGAAGTATTTAAATGGACAAGGTCAGACTGACATTTGCAGTACTTCAGATGAAAGATCTGGAAGAAATGAACATGGGTTTGCTTCTCCAGAGTGGATTAAAGCAATTTAACATTTTACCTTTCAAGAAGGCATCAAACCTGTATTTTGTTATTTTTATTTTGATAATGGAAATGGCTCTGATATGATTTCTGACTCTCTTAAGTGACCAGGAAAACTAAAGGCAAAACACTACCTATGTCAGACCCAGGCAATAACAAAACTGCCATTGACATTACTGGAGTGAGGATTGTGTTCACTTTCTTTTTAAATTAAAACAGCAAACTTGTAAATTGAAGGTATTAAAAATATCATTTTTGTATTCCAGCATTCCCACAAACCTTTAGTTAAAGAGAAAAATGAGATCTTATCTCTAAAAATAACCAGCAGTATCATCTCACAAGAAAAGATGTTGTCTGCACGCAATGTCATTTCACAAATACTTTACAATTAGACAGTAATGAAATCCTGGTCTACTTTAATTTCTGAAAGATATTGTACCATGCTGTACAATATAATTTCCATAAATTCCTGTCAGATCTGCTAACCACACCTTCCTTGTTTGCTTTTTCTCTGAATAATAATTTCAAAATTATTATTTCACTATCTCTCAAATTTTCTCTCTCTTAAGCTGTGTTCTCTTTTTCTTTTAACAGTTGTTTGCATTAGAACCAAAGTTACTATCATTACTTACCCAAAAGCATGTCCAAAAATAGAGGAAAACACAGTTACTGAAATACTAGCTTGAGCTGAATAAATATACTGAAGTATAATCTGTGTTGTCTGACTAAAATTCATCCTTGAAAACATTGATTACTACTTTGTTACACCAATTTCATAATGCAAGTGCCATTCTTTGTTCCTGAGTAATAAAAACCAAACAAGCTGTTGCTTTACTTGATGTAGTTTACTTACCTATATCAACAATGAAAAATAAGTACTAAAATCAACACCCACCGAACAAAACATCCTCTGAGCCAACTAATCAACAAAAACAGAAATCCCTCCCAGCCTGTCCAAAAACTCTTCCATGCACTCAAAGAAACTCTTTCATGTACTCAAAGAAACTCTTCTGAATCATATGACCTCCCTCTGAAATTAGATTCCTACAATTCCTAGTACGTTAATAAAACATTAAATCTTTTTTTCCCCTCCCTTGAAATTCTGTAACCAAAAGCAATTTATCAGCTTCCCCAAAGTAATGTTATTTTCCCATCAGTGCTATTTTATCACAGTGCCCCAGATTCAGAGGACTAGATTTATCAAAAGAATGACTGACTAGTATTTAAATATCTAAAGCAAAATATAAGACAGGTAGTTTATCATAGAATCACAGAATATCCTGAGCTGGAAGGGACCCACAAGGATCATCAAGTCCAACTCCCAGCCCTGCACAGGACACCCCAGGAATCACACCGTGTGCCTGAGAGCATTGTCCAAATGCATCTTGAGCTCTGTCAGGCTGGTGCTGTGACCACTTCCCTGGGGAGCCTGTTCAGTGCCCAGCCACCCTCTGGGTGAAAGCCTTTCCCCTGATACCCATTCTAAACCTCCCCTGACTCAGCTTCATGCTGTTTTCTTAGAGTCTGTATAATGATGAAAAGGATATTAAAAAAAAATAGCAATTTACCGCCTGTGGTTTTGAGCTTTTTTCTCCAAGACAGTTAGTCCCAGCCACAGTTTTTTCCTCATTTCTCTCTTCATCTGCAGACTTTAATGACACTGTTTTAAGGGAAAGGCCATAGTAAGCTCATGTATTCTAACGCAAGTCATATTTAAAAATATCCAAAATACTTAAGCCAATCAGTAGGCATTTTAAGGACGTCGTGTTGTAAATGCTACCGTAGCTTACAACATTTTTAGGAAATTTTACATCTGATGCAGAATATGAGGAAGTCAGCGAAAAACTCAACAGCCCCGTAACAACTCAGGAGGGGTGGTTAGCCAACCACATAAATCAGTGATTCAGCCTCCGCAGCCTTAATGTGGCATTTTAACATGGCTTTTACAGTCACGTAATTAATGGGCACCATTAAAAAGCGTGCCCTGACTTTTTAACTGTTCAACCCGCCTTTCACGGCCTGCAGTCGCCTCGACAGGAGCCCACCGGTCACCGACAGCCCTCAGGCGACGCGCAAAGGCAACGCGGCGCGGCGCGTGCGCAGGAGCCATGCTGGTTCCCGGCAGAACAAGGCAGGGCAAGGCAGGGCAGGGCACGGGGCGAGGGTAGGAAGGAAGGAAGGAAGGAAAAAGGTAGCGGGCGGGAGAGAGAGAGAGAGAGGGAGGGAGGGAGAGGCTGAGGGAAGGGGGAGGCAGCGCGGAGCACATCAGGTGACCGCGTCCCGTGACGGCCTCGGGCCGCACGGCGGCTGCGCCGAGGGGGCGGTCTCGCTGCCCGAGCTAAGATGGCGGCCTCCAGCGCCAGGCTCTGAGGCAGCGGAGCGGTCTAGCGGCTGCCGCCCGCCCTCCCGGCCTGACGGTGAGGGGCGAGAGCTCCGCTCAGTGCCCCTTCGCCCTTCTCACCGGGAAAGCGCATTGCTGGTGGGGGCAGGTCCGGGCAGCGCGGGCTCCCCGGCCAGGTAAATCCCAGCGGCGGGGGAGGGGAGGGGGCGGTGGCAGCCCCCGCCTCCTTCCGCGTCCCGGGCGCTGCTCGGGGCCGGGTGGGTAGGCGGGGGGCGCGCCCGGCCCGCGGGGCTGTGCGGCGAGCGGGGTCGGGGCTAGGGCAGCGCTCCTCTGCCGCCCGGGGGCTGATGCTGCCGCCGGCGCAGCCCCAATCCTGCCCCAGCCGTGAGGGGCCCGGGGCGGTGAGCGGGTGTCCCTCGTCCCCTGCGTGGTACCTGTCACCAGCCGCGCGCAGCCCTTCGCTTCCTGTATCCGGGCAGGGGACGGGGCTGGGGTTGCTCTCTCAGCCCGCCCGCTGCTTCACTCGGCGTGCCCTGCACCTGATGCGGCTTCTGTAGCCGCCGGGTAGAATTTGTCCTCTTTCTTAGAAGAGTACTGACGTGTCCATTAAGAAAAGGCACGTTATTTTTCTCCTCCTGTCCTCAGATCAAAATATACCCGTCAGGAGATGCTTTGGGAAATAAAGGTGGGAGAGATGTGGCAGAGATACGCTCTCACAGAGATGAGATTTTGTTCCTTTTTTTGAGTACTAACCGTATTTCTGAAGAGCATGAGCGGAACTAGATGCATCTTTCAGAAAATTTACCCTTAATGTGCCTATTTTTCCAAGGGCGTTTGAATTTCTCCCATGGATGCTTTTAGCTTGCTTTTTGTTTTCTGAAAGGGAAAACAAGTAGGCATATTGGATGGTTTTCTGTCTGTGGTGAGATGCCAGCAGTCTTTGGGATAGATTTTCCTGTCATGTGGTGTGAAGCTTGTACCTTCAATAGCTCTGTCTGTACTGAGGACCAAGTTCTGAGCCATTGAAATGTTGTCTTAGCACTTCAGGTTAGGAGGGAGAGGTCTTTTTTCAGCTTGGTGCCCTCAAGCTGAGACAGTGAGCATTCTGCTTGGGGGCAAACATAGGCCTAGAAGTTAATTCAGAGACTTCCTGTGAATGCACTTAATCTCTGTAATGTGGCTGCTTTTGAAGTTAATATAATCTGAAATGTGTTTTCCCTTTTTCTCCTGTGCTCTTTCACAAATAAGATCTATAATGGTTGGAGTAGATGCAATTGAGTAGATAACTGCTTTGTCTCATGTTACATAGCACTGGTTAGATAATACTGTATTTCAGAAAATAATCCTTGTTTTAGAGTTTAAGTTCTCTGAAGCTGAAGTCTTTTTTTTGTTGTTGATATTAGATTTTTCTCCATAGGCTACTTGCATGTAATGAGATATGTTGAAAAGGAGGGGGCTGTTGAAGGGACTACTAGTGACTTGAGTTTCATTTTAGGATTGAGTTAGGCAGATGTTCTACAAACAGTCTGCCATGAATAAAATCAAAACAAAAGGACCAGTATTACAGATGTGAAACTTATGCTTGGTTCTAGCCTGCTTCAGTTCATAGATGTGCAGCTTGGTCTAATTCCTGCCTACTATAGGCAGTCAAGTGCCACAACACTTAACTGGAAGTTACTGGTGCCTTTCTATTATTACTGACAGTTTTTTCCTTGCAGTAAATATCTGAGTGTTTGGAGACAGAGGTGCATTTCTGTCCCTGTGTGTTATAGACTTTCCAAGACCTTTAACCTTGTATTTCAGCCTTGTTGGAACACATTTTTAAAAGATTTATTTCATATGTATTGCTTGCTCCTCTGGGTGTCATGTGGTATTTTTCATAGTTTCCAAACATATATTCGTCCTGAGGGACTGAATCACTGTCTATTTCCAGATTTTAAGTGATATGCTGAGGCTTGGTCTTGAGAGCCAGATCTGTTTTTCATACTGAAGAACTGACTTTGCTTTTAACTTATTTGAAGCTCAGTAAGTGACTTAATAACTCTTCTGCTGCATTCAACCATATCTTGAAGTGTTAACCTTCAACTGCTTAGCTTCCTGATTTGCTTCCAAAAAACTATTCTCATGTCAAAGAAAATTAACAACTTTCTTGCTTCACTGATAAAACAGAACATTATTCTGAAGAAATATTACAAGGTTGCTAAACTATGACTGAAAGGAATGCTTTTTTTTTTTCTTCCTTCCTTTAGTCAGTACATCCTTTTGTTCTGATAGTCACCTGTCTATCTGGTGAATCAGATTGGTTTGCTGGTAAAGCAGAACACTAGTATAAATTTAAAAGAAAACCAGAATCTTCCATCCTTTTTCTTATCCTCAGCACTGGTCCTCAGTGAGGGAATGGGTCACCTGGAGGATGGACTTTAATGTTGTCACCATCATTTGCAGTAGTAGTAAGGCTGAAATTCTCAGCCTGTTTCTGTCCTGGGCCACTGAAGGTAGGATTGTTGCTATCACTGAGGCAGGCTGCATGTGGCTTCTTTTAAGAATCTGGTGGGTTTTATCTCCTGCCTCTCTTACAAAAAGGACTGAGAATTCCTGCACTACAGATGAAGAAATCTGTTTGCACAGCTAATTAGGCTGTAGTACTTGAAGAGAACAGCGCTGTTCGGGGAAGAGGAAGAATTAAGGCTTGTTAAAAAGAATCTGTCTGAAGGCAAAACTCTGCCAGTTAGTGACCACAGCAATGAAAGAGGTAGCTGAAACCTAGACAGCTAAAACATTTCAGTGCAGGAAAACTCACTTATTTAAATAATGACTTTAAAGCTGCAGAGGAGCAGATGACTGGAAATCAGGCTCCAGACCCTTAAGCTAGAAGGCAGGTGTGTAGAACCACAGAATAACACAACCTTAGGGGTTTTTTTAGTGCTTTACTCTCATTTCTACCCACGTGGTCCCTGCTTTTATGCTTGTAGTATGTCTTCTCTCTCAGAAAAGTCACACTTGATCTTTCTCTGAGTATCTGTCCCTGTATAGTAAAGACTTTCCAAGAAGTCTAACTTGTATTCAGCCATGCTGGAATAAGTCTTTAAAACAAAATCTCAGTTTCTTATCTTCATTTCTCTTCCTCTTTTGCCCAAGAAATCTCAGTTTCTTATCAGCATTTCTTTTATTCCTCCCTGCAGTGGAACAGAATAATAATCCTATGTGGCTCTGAATCCTACCTTGTTAAACCTTTGCTTAAGAAAGATATTGAGGCTTTCTAATAATAGAGGGATAATATGATCAGGAAAGAACTCAATTTGAATTCTGCACTAAAATTTGAGCCCATGTCCAAACTTCCAACTTTATTTAATAAATTGAAGGAAACTTACGTATCCTAAGTACAGCTGTGCATATTGCTTTGATGCCTGCAAGGTCACAGCTTTGCTTCTGACTCCACAAGTGGTAGTTTGAGACTGACTTGTCTCAGTTTCCTGAAATAGATTGTTTTCCCAGATGGTAGTTTTGTCTGAAGAATGTGAAATCCTGGAAAAGTGAAGAGTGCTTGCAAATTGAGCATAGGTTGTGTAATATACCTACTTGTGTAAAAGGTTCCTTTCAACTCAGGCTATTGTATGATTCTATGTAGCTTAAACTCTGAGGCAGGGGGAGTCCTGGAAGCAGTTCAGGCCCTTTAGTTTAAGGGGTTGCTATTTCTGGTACATGAGGCACGCAAAAATGTGGTTTCAGCTCTTCCCCTAAAGCTGTTTCACTGCTATTTACAGTACTACAAGAACCAAATAGAAAGGTATTGTTGAACTTCAGTCCTGTGAAAAAGCTGATTAAAATATCCAGGGGATATTTTGGGGTATGCTTTAGTTCCCAAAAGAAGCTGCAATTTGTGGACAATACTTTGCTTGCAGAATCCTCAGATTATTTTACTATAGTCTGCATTCAGCATATGCACTCTCAACTAAACAAATCATGTTTACAAACTGCTACTTTCAAAGTAGGTTTTGCTTCTGCTTCAGTGGAAATAGAACAACTGGCTTTTTCTCTAGTATCAAAACTTTGAATACCATCAGTATGGGATATGTAATAGCTGTGCTACAAAGTATTCAAAATAACCTGTGAAGTTGTGACTTCTCTACTCCTAGGTACCCCAGAACACTAAGATGATTGTTTAAGTTAGTGCTTTAGTGTCCTGGATGTTTTTATGACTCAAATAACAAATTTCAATCAATTTTTGTGTTAAGTCAGTTAACTTTTTAAAAGTCTATTGAATACGGAAAGAAGAGGTAAAGGTAACAAGAAGGTTCTCTTATTTTAGGAAATTAATTTGATAGGACTAAGCAGGCGACTATAGCTTACATTGGCAGTATGGCTGAACTTGATTAGTGGTAAAGCCTGATGTATTCTGCAGAGTCAGTGGTTATACTGTCTTTGGTGCTAAAATTACAGTGTATCACACTGTAGATAGTACAACACGAGTAATGCCATTCTGGTTCTGCTGGAATGAGTGAAGGAAGAGAATTTCTTGGTTTCTTCTAAAATATCTTTGTCTTTGGTTTGAACTATTTTTTTGATCTTGTTCTTATTGTGAAATCAAAGACAGCTGGAAAATAATTGCTGGACTTTAACACAGCAGCTCAGAACACTGGGCTATTGTTAGCCCTTCTCTCTGTTAAACTGCTGGAAAACGTGTACAAGAATTAATTGTTACTAGACTTGGGCTTGTATTGCCCCTCTGGTAGTCTCCTCAGTGGGAGGGATGGTTGCAATCACTGTCCAGAAGCACAGCGGGTAAAGCATCAAAGCGAAATGATTTTAGTAGTTGTCATCTAAATAAAAAAGCAGTCTAGTCAATTTGCACTTCAGGTACAGTACTTCATGTATCAGTATCCTGAATCTAGTTAGATGCTGGTGTTAAAATTACTGGAAGCTGCTGGTAGTTCATAAATTAATGTTTCTTAGTTCTCTATCATTAGGAGTAGATATTTACAACCTTGAGAATATCTTGCTTTAAATATTCTAGAGCAAGTGGTGTTCAGGTCTGGGAGACATAATAGAGCTGGTCAGAGGAGTCTGGTATTGGTGAAACTGGAATTACAGATAAACAGATCTTTTAATCCTGTACTTAGTGGAGCTAGTCTTGTTATAAGCCTCTTATTTTATTTTTACTAATACTTTAGTCAATGTCAAGAAAATGGCTTTGAAAGAGAGGTATGAAGATTGAGGTAGGACATGTTGTTCTGAAAGATAACTTTAAAACAAAATTACAAGATCTAAAGTGTGCTACTGTACAGCAGGATCAGTGTAGTTTGGATAGCATATACTGTTTTGATCCTTATCCATGGTAATAATAATAGTTCTTAAAGCAAGGAAAACAGGGAACTTCAGGAGTAATCAGAATGCTTTGGGTTGGAAAGGACCTTAAAAATCATCTAGTTCTGACCTCCCTACCGTGGGAACACCTTTCACTTGACCAAGGTGCTCAAAGCCCCATCCAGCCTGGCCTTGAGCACTTTCAGGGCTGGTGTAATGGGATGTCCAGAACTTCTCTAGGCAACATGTTCCAGTGCCTCACCATCCTCACAATAAAGAATTTAATCCTGTCATCTAAAGTAACCCTCCCCTCTTTCAGTTTAAAGCTGCCACTCTGTCCTGTCACTACATGCCCAAAGCCCCTCTCCGGCTTTTTTGTAGCTTCCATTAGGTACTGGAAGGCTGCTGTAAGTTCTCCCTGGAGCTGCCTTTTCTCCAGGAAGCACAACCCCAGGTCTTAGCCAGTCTCCAGGAGAGGTGCTGCAGCTCCCTCCCTGGCTATCTTTGTGGCTCTCCTCTAGACTCACTCCAAGAGGTGAAGACCAGGTCCTTCTTATGCTGGGAGCCCCAGAGCTGGACACAGTACTGCAGGTGGGGGTCTCACAGGAGCGAAGCAGAGTGGAAGAATTGCCTCCCTTGGCCTGCTGGCCACTCTTCATTTGATACAACCCAGAAAGTGGTTCTGGGCTGTGAGTGCAGGTTGATGAGCTGTGTCAAATTTCTCAGCAACCAGCACTCCCAGACAATCCTCAGGGCTGCTTTCAAGCCATTCTCCACCCAGCATGTATTTGTGCTTGGGATGCCCCAGCCCAGGTGCAGGATCTTGCATGTGGCCTTGTTGAACTTTGTGAGGCTGGCACGGACCCACTCCTCCCACCTGTCAGAGTCCCTTTAGATGTCATCCCTTCCCTCCTGCCTGTCAGTTGCATCACACTGCTTGGTGTCATCAACAAACTTGCAGAGAGTCCACTGTTAACACCTGAAAAAGGTGTTAACACGGTGCCAGTCTCAGTATTGACCCCTGAGGAATGCCACTTGTCACTATCCCCACTTTAACATTGAGTCATTGAGTGCAGCCCTCCAAACAATTCTCTGTCTACTGAGTGGTCCTTCTGTCAAATCTGTGTTACTTCAGTTTAGGGGCAAGGGTGTCATGCAGGACAGGGTCAAATGCTTTGCACAGATGCAGGTAGATGATGTCAACAGTAATAATGCTGTTGAATATCTTGTCCCTCATAAAACTTTGTTTCCAAAAGCTGGCTTCAGAGAATTTAACTTGCCACAAGTCATTGGAGTATTAACTCTGAAGATTTGACTCAAAGATTGGGTCATTGAAACAAGTAAATACTGCTCTTCTCTCTTCCCAGAGGCAGTGCCTCAATTTCCTTCAGTACTGAAGTTTCCTTGAGTAGCTAGTGATGATTATGGCGATTCTTCACCTGAGTGAAGGAATTCTATAGTTCATTTTGATCAGGTTATCCATTCGTCATGCTTATGACTCCATAACTGCTATAGCCTATGCTCAGAAAGAAAATAACCTGAAGTTGTAGAGGGTAGAAATTAGTGATGACCTAATGTTATGGGTCATCCATCTGAAAATAAGCAATCTTCATTCGCCAAATTAAGCAAAGTTAGCTGAAGGTTAAAAGAGAGTGGGTTGTTATCTAACTTTCAGTGAGGTACTGACTGGAACTGGCTTGCTTGACAGTTGCTTCAGGCAAGCTGTGTTCTTGCAGACCAATGTTAGTGTGTGATGTTTTGAGGATGCCACCACGTTATTGGTGTGAGCCTGAGAGTACTACCAGTCTTCAGTCAGTAACAGGGAAGCCTGTTCTAACACATTTGAAAATGAAAGTAATGCTGTAATAGTAAATGGAGAGTGACGACTTCACTCTTGTATTTAATCAGAGCACATCTACTTAACTTCCTTGTATATGCAATAAAAGCATAGTGAAGTAAAAGGGAGGTTAATTTCTGATCTACTCAACGTGCATTTGTTTTAGGCATTGAAAATTGTAGTGTTTAGAAGCATTCCTTAGAACTTAGCAGCTCCTAAAGCAATGATACACTGAAGCAGTTGTGGGCAAATTTCACTAAATTCCTCTGTGTGTGTGTGTTTAGGGGAATGGATATTCCTGTGTGAAATACGCATGTCAGGGTGTTAGTGGTGCGATTGCGTAAACTTACAGCACAGGAATGGTACTTAGTCAGCTCTTTGATCACCATGCTTAGCTAATGAGTAAGTTTCTCAACCTCAAGTTCTGTTTCAGACTGGAAAACAAACTGTACTATGTATCCAGGTATCTCCTTACTGTTTATTTCAAAATTGCAATAGGACTTTGGCTTAGCTGGAGTTGCAGTTACAGGGCCCGCAAATAATTTTGATATCACCCAATGTTCAGGAGTAAAGCATTCTGGAGATGACATAAAATATACTTGTATTGGCATGTGCAAAGGTGCAGTGAAAGTAGAGTGATTTGAATATGGGGAATGAGGCATAAATTACTGGAACCTGGCACTGTTAAGGAGTAGCTAGTGTAACAAATGCAGTAAAGAAACTAAGTTCTTGTGCAGTGTTTGATAAACATAAATTTAAAAACTAAGTCTTTTTGTCTTGAAGCATATCGATGATTAGTGAACTTTGGTTTTAAAGAAAAATCCTGAGTACTAACAGGATGTCTCCTTTGTTTTCAGGTCTTGGCACAGAATGAATATAATTAGAGAAAACAGAGATCTTGCTTGTTTCTATACAACAAAACATTCATGGAGGGGAAAGTAAGTAGTTTGAAGTTTGTTAATTTTGGTTTTTTGTTTTTGATGTTTTGTGTGACGTTTCTCCTCTCTGTCATTTGATTTAACTATATAGTTTTAACCTTGTCCATCTGATGGATGAAAATTGAACTAAAAGGCTCCTGCTGCTCAGTCTCCGAACTGAATGTATCTTCACTAGAATCAGTTTAGATTTTAAATACTGCGTTTTAGCCTTCCTGTGCTTATGTTTCCACACTGCAGTGTAGCTCTGAAATGGACCACCTGATTTAGTCAACTTCTGAATCTCTTGAACTTACTATTTAAACCACTAAATTTGAAGTGGAAATGCTTCTTCTCAGAACAGGTTTATGGAGAGGTAGTGTCTTATGTACTTTAATAAATGAGGATCACTAGTCCACACATATACTTAGCAAGTGGTGTAACAGATTACCTGTTAAACTACTAACTGAGATAATTTGAAGAATTCTGCTAATAGAAATAAACCTCATCCTAATGGTGGTCTTGGATCTAAAAATGAATTTTTGGTGATGCTTGTGTCTGCTAAAGCTTGGTAATGTCTAATAAAATTATCCACTAAGTTATTATAACTTGTATCTGTTATACTGTGTCTGAAGTCAGCTCTTACAGGACTTTATTTGGTATCCTTACCCACTGTTCCTCTTCACATGCATAGTATCTCTGTAGAATGGGGTTTCTCCTTGCTATCTAAATATCAACATAACAAAGAGGGTGGATTATCTGCACCTTGGGAACATGAGAACTGCTTGATTGTAATGGTTATATAAAGAGGTACTGTCCAAATGTGTTGTTTGGCCAGTAAACTGAAACGGGTTGGTTTATTTTGCCTGTCTGACACATTCATCCTGTCAAAGACCAGGAATACTGAGAAGGAAAGTAGGGTTGGGATTGCAAGGAGCAGCAGTCATCTGTGAGTTGTGAGAGCTCCCTGCTTTTTTGTCAGCAAAAATTAAAACTCTGGGTAGTTCAGAGTCCTCACTAGACTGAACAGCTCTCTGAGTGCAAAATCTTTCCTCTACCAAGACACAGTTTTGATTGACTTGAAAGAAATTGTTTAATATTTAGTTTTATCTCAGTAGAATTGTATCCAGTGCTTGAGTAAATTGAGTTGTACCTGAGTTATGATCCATGCATTTCTCTGGAGTTGTGAGGGCATGGGTGAATAAACTATTTCCCTTAGTAACAATAAGGTACTGTATTGGGGTAGAATATTAGAACAGTTTGTCCCTCCTAGTCTTTCTGTTCCCCAATAGAAAACATCTGGTCTCTTCCTCAGAATTTTCCGTGGCATATGTGCAAATTTAGAGTGCATGTCATTTGAGCCACTTGGTGAAAATCAAGTGCATAAACCTCAGATTTCTTCTTTTGCCCAACTCCTTTCATTAAAGAGCCTGAGGCAAGCTCTTGAAGTTATGGTCTTGCACCTTGATGCTGATGTTCTGGTACACATAGAGAAGTGTATATTACAGAACTTCAGGCTAAGTTTAAAGTCTAGGACAGATTCAGTTTAAAAATTCTGTGTTGTGTTAGTTCTTTTATAATGAAGGGGAAAGAAGTATTTAGCAAGTAGTTGCCTCTTGTTTGTTGCAGCAGAAGCTTATTTGGTTTTTAGTAATTTTATATTTGAATTCTTTAGTCCCCTCAGTTCATAGGTATATATTCTCAGTATAATCTATGTATAACATTAAAAAAAGCAGTAACTTAATGTGTGGTGCTAAGTGAGCCTGAATCATTTTGACTACTCACAGAATTTGTCACTTTGAATATGGGCTCTGTGTGTGTCTGTAAAGTATTTTCTAGTAGTACAAATGATGATGCTCCAGTGTTAATCTGTAGATCTGTAAAATTAACTAAGATTGTTTTTTCTCTTGGGTGTGGTGGTATGAAATTTGTCTACCAGGTTCATTCTGATTAAAAAGATCTCTACAGTGCTTTGAAATAACTAGTGAATAGGTAAAAGCCTTTTTACAGGGAAGAAGATATTTGCTTTAACTCTTCTCAAAACAGCCTGGGATTAGACAGTATTGCAGAGTAGTTTGAGAGATAATTAATAGTAAACGCTTAAAGTCCTAGAGGTATGAATACCTTTCTTACCCATTTAAAGGTGAAGTTCTGAACAAGAGTAGGCCACGTGTAAGAGCTGACTTCTGAATCTCCTCTTCATGCAACAAGACTTGGGTCTTCTGAATTTACCTAGGGAGAGGAAACAAGGGAAACTCAGCAAAACTGCTGTTCTGTCTTGTGTTCCTTGACCCATCCCATATTAAGAATGCTGGATAATAAATGCTTCCTAGATCTTGAAATGTAGACTTGAGCATGAGGGGAGAAAAGGAGGGGGCTATGGTGTTTGGAAGCTGGTCTTCAATTATGTGTAATCGTTGCAAATCCTTACTCTGCCACAAAGCTCTGTGCGGCTCATAGTACACTAAGTAAGGAGGCAAAACCTTGAGCAAGTAATGAGCTATTAATCGAGTATTACTTGTGATATGCTGTTCTAAAGAACTTAAAGAAACCTTATTTATAAGTCATCTAAAAGACAAAATAACTACCTAAATTGTGCAACAAGTGGAGAGGGAACAGTTGGTTTCTTCTTATAACTAAGAACTGGAGCATTCTTTGACAGGCTGAATATAGTGGAATTATAGTAGCTTCAGACATTCTGCTTCTTTACTTCACAACTTCCTTGACCTGTATCTTAAATAAGGAAATTTCGACTATGTGGAAAAACAAATAGGTTTTGCAAATATATTAAACATCCTTAAGGTGGCAGATCAGTTCAATAGAGATGTTCCTAAGCCTTGAAGAAAATAAGCACTTGTTTAGTTCCTAGGTAAACTCTGTGCCAGTAACTTGCAGCAGTTTATATGAATAATAATGGAAGATGGAAGGGTATTAAGTTTGTGAGATTGCCTGTCAGATGCTCTCGACCTTCCTGTTATAAGGGATATGTGAGAGCTGCTCTGAATATATTTGAAGCCCATACAAAGTTTGACCTTTTAAAGAAATGATGACTTGTGCTGCAGACCGGTCAAGTGAGAGTGGGAAAGGGACTGCAACACAAGAATGCAGAGAAGGATGGAAGAAGTGACCTGCTGGTTTTTGGTGCAGTGTCTAAGATGGCAGATTCAGATTAGTTAAGCACCTGGTTGATAATATCTTTTCCAAGCAAACCCACGGTTTGCCCACAACTGAAACTTAAATTCACTCAATCATTTTTAATGTGGACAACTAGCCAAAGTATTTTTATTTGGTTCAAGTAGAAGAAAGGCATCCATGTTCAAATGCTGTTGCTTTAGTCTGAGAGTATTTACTAGTACTGGCTCTGGTTCAGGTTTGGCTTTACTTTTTGGGCTGGATGGCTTCCAGATGTGGAAGCACCTTAGAACACAGTTTGTGCAAATAATAAGGCACTATTAATAGTCATCTATTTCAAACTCTGCTTAGTTATGTTGCAGAACTTTCAGATTCAGAAATAGGTAAAGAGTCTTTATTTATTCAGGGTATGTTTCAAACATTATCTGGGAAATGAAGCCATGGTAAGGCTTCAGTTCTGCACTTGATGCATCTAAATTCCTGAGCTTTAGCTCAGTGGTGCTTGTTTCTGACACATCTGAAACACAAGCAACTGCCTTGCTACAGCTATTCTTTAAGCCCTGTGACAGTTAACATATCTGTGATATTGATGTACAATGACGATAGCTTCGGTGATCTGAGTCTTTCTAAAGTTTGGTAGCTTTGGTTTCCCTCAAGATGGATAAAATGAGGCTTGGCCATAGTAGTGCTTTGACTTGATACAATATCATGACCAGTTGTGTAAATTGGATTTTGTGTTAAAACTGTTGTCTGAGACAGCTTCAGACAGATGCTTTAAACTGTTGCAGGAACAGTTGGGGTTTTTTTTTTTTTTTGCTATCTGTGTAGCCTTAAAATTTCTTCTGGTCTGGTAATACCTTTCAGTGCAAGTTCCAAGAGTCTTTGATCCTGACTTACCTTTTACTTAAGTTAATTGCTATGCATAAATAAATATATTCAGTAGTATTTGACTTGTATGTCCCCTTTATGGATACATAGAACAGAAGAGCTTAATGAATTATAAGGGTAAACTTCAGGCTAACAACAAAGAAAATTCCATATCAGTTTCCTAACAAAGACCTGTATATATCTTCTTAGCATCATTTTTGCAGTTCAGCAGGGGTTTTCCTGTGACTTCTGGAGAAACTTAACACTTTTTTGTATTCTAGATACAAGCGAGTCTTTTCAGTTGGAACCCATGCCATCACCACATACAACCCCAACACACTAGAAGTTACAAATCAGGTAACTATCATTTTTGAAGTTGATTTTTGACTTATATTCGTTATTCAGAGTGAATAGTGGCATTCAGGCTTTAGAAACCATCTAGTCTGACAAGATCTGAGAAAAGAGATCAGAAGGTGTGGCAGCTGTGTACAAAAGCACACATACAGAAGGTCTGTGTTGCCTTTGCTTACTCTACAAATACCCAGTAAGGTTTTGTACTTTTAGGCAATTTCTCTGTATTGGCCAACAAGTGGTAGTTTGCCTTTGGCTGTGCTGTTCCAAAGGAACTGGGCTAAGTTTGATCACTGCTAAGCTATGTCCCTGAAGGGAGTCAGGACACTTACTTACTTTGCACTGTATCAAATAGGAAGTTCAAGCTCATGCTGTCAGGTAGCATGCTGACTGTCACCTTGTTACAGCCCATCCCTGGGTTATTATAGGTTCTAAGGGGTTTTGAGGGGGGGAGATGTAGCTGTAAAATTACTAGCAGTATAACCTAATTACTTTCAATTGTCTAGTGGCCTTATGGAGATATCTGTAGTATTTCTCCTGTTGGAAAAGGACAAGGAACAGAATTTAGTCTCACTTTTCGCAAAGGGAGTGGAAAAAAATCCGAGACACTCAAGTTCTCCACAGAGCACAGAACAGAACTCCTTACAGAGGCACTGGTAAGATTTTTATTTTCTTCAAGCAAGCAGTAAATACTTGGTTACCATTACCATTTATGGTAGCTTATTATGCTTTCTTTCCCTGCATAAAAAGTAGGAAAGCAAGTTTTTTGAGCTGTTATGTAAATGAACTTGATCTAGTGTCAGTTGCAGCAAGTACTGCATGATTTGTAAACAGGGAGTAAAGCAATGAATATTGAATATATTAAATTGCAGTGGAATGGTGAGCCTTCTGAGGAGGCTTAATATGAGTCCCATGAAACAGAGTCAGCTTAAATGTAGACTTTCTGGATAGATTGGCTGTCATATTTGCATTCATTCACGGTTAACTTTTTTAAAAACAGAGATTCAGGACAGACTTCTCAGAAGGAAAAATCACAGGACGGGTAAGTGTCTGGCTTATCTGCATCATGTGCAGTTTAAGGAAATGATCAAAAGACTTCTACTTTGTTCACATATTTTATGGTTGTGCTATATGTGCTACTTAAAATAGCTTTTGTGAATTTGGATCTGAAGTCTTTAAGAAGAGAAAATTGAATTTGTTCAAAAGCAGTGGAAACCTCTTTACCAGTAGAATATTTGAGCTCTCTTCACCTGGCCTGAGCTTTATGCTTCTACATGGACTATGAATCTTACTGTTGAAATACAGGGCTGTGCCATGTAGAGTTTTATTTGGAAAGAAGAAAAACATTGATTCATTAGTCACTGTTTACTTTACTTTCTAACTAACTACTTTTCTGCATAACATCCTGAACATTTGATGCTTTCTAGAAGGATTTCTATAGGTCAGATTACAGACAAGATTGGCATTTACTGAATTGTGGTAACACAGTAATAAGCAACACAGTATATGGAGCTTTATATTTGTCTTCTGGTCATGGAAGATAGCATTTCAAGTGCTTAAAGTTACTTTAAGTAATTTAAAGTATTGCATAGAATAAATCTTTGGTCATGAGCGTAGTAACACTGGTGGACTATGGGGATCCCCTTTGTCTTACTGTAATTTAGAACAGACCTCTGACTTTTGCTGGTTTAAGTAAGTCTCTATTTGTAATGGAATGTGACTGCAGGAGATGAAAAATTTTCACTACAGTGATAAACTTACCTTAACTTGATTTAATTAGCTGAATAACAGTAAATGCTATTTCCTCATCTAACCACAGTGTTCAGAAGTCTGTGAGTAGACCACCTTCTGCAACAAGAGAACTTACTTCTTTCAGGAATGGCTCTTGGGATTCTGTTCTTGCTTTAACATGGATTGTTTAAGCTGTGACCTCCTTGTCAGTTGATAGCTACTTTCCTTTGCTTCATAGTGTTCTTAATATAGATAAGAGCATTAAGGGAAATTACATAAATTTTTGAACTTACTAAGCTAAGTAGAGAACTATTGCTGTGTGTAGATGTCTAAAAGTAGCTCTCTCTGCAGAGGTATAACTGCTATAAGCATCACTGGAGTGATACAAGGAAACCTGTGATTCTGGAAGTGACTCCTGGAGGTATTGACCAAATTGATCCTGCAACAAATAAAGTCCTTTGCTCCTATGACTACAGAAACATTGAAGGCTTTGTTGATATTACTGGCTATCAGGGTGGCTTCTGTATCCTCTATGGAGGATTTAGTAGATTGGTGAGTATTAAATCAAAATACCTTGATGTGGTTCTTAGGATGTTTATAGCTGTATATTTAATAATGAAGCTTCATCAGAGTTGGCACATACAAGTATGTGCATCTTTGGGATCCAGCTGTGGAGCCTCAAGGTTTATGGACAGATCCTAAAAGGAAAGGAAATGAGTTAAAACATTTGAGAGTTATGTATGAGTTTGGTTATGGTTTTTGGTGTGGGGGTTTTTGTGTGTGTGTGTTGCATGTTTAAGAACTAGAAAGGACAAAATATCTAGGGCTTTTTCAGGTAGAGAATATGAATGTGATGTGGATGTGGAACTTCCTGTCATTTCTCAGTAACAGAAGTGAACAGGTAGTGTGTTACTAATCTGCCTAACTGATGGAGGGATTCCATTCAGAAATAGATTGATCAGTAATGCTGTTGCCTCTTTAGACCTGTGATCTGATTACTTGGCAGCTTTGCTTGGGAAATACTGCAGTGTAATGTTGGTTCTAAAGTCGTGACAGGGTTTCTGTATACTGTACTTGAAGCAGCTGAAAAGGATCTTTACGTTATTAACCAGAAATTAATTCCTAGGTATAGCTACCTCAGTCTCTACTAACAAAATAGGACTAGATCAGGGTTTCCATGTCTTTTGTACTGCAGCATGCTTTTCTGTGGCATAAAACTAGCAATATATAATTGATCCTCTAGAGCTGCCCTAACCTTGCAGATTGCCGGTGGTAGCCCCAGTTGTTTTCTCTGGCTCCTCACTTCTGCCAGGCTGTCAGGGTCAGTTGCCAAGGGTGGACAGGCAGGCCATGCAGACCATAATTTTAATGGCCCACAAATGTGTAGCATGGTGTCCTTTAGGAATAGCTGCTGTAGATTTTTTTTTTTTTAAAGCAAATGTAAACTTAATTGTGGATCTCTTGTGTATTAAATACCTATTTATACCGTGCACTTAGCAAAGGCTAGTTCACCTGCTGTGAACATTCCTGTGTGTTAGGTATATAGTGGAAGATTATAGAACTGTGATTTTCTTCAGCTGTGCTGTGTTTTTCACCTGTTAATTTTTTTTTCTTGACAAAATTTGCAGCACCTGTTCGCCTCTGAGCAGAGGGAGGAAATTATCAAGAGTGCAATAGAGCATGCTGGCAACTTCATAGGCATCTCTCTGCGAATAAGGAAAGAATCCCTAGAATTTGAGCAATACTTGAACCTTCGCTTTGGAAAGTACAGCAATGATGAGTCTATAACATCTTTAGCAGAGTTTGTTGTTCAAAAAGTAACACCTAGGCACTTGGTAAGGCTGTCAGACTGAACATACTTGGTTCCTATTAAGTACTAAGTATTCTCTTTCCTAGCATGCCTCTCTCTTGTTTTACAAGGAACCTGTGAAAAGAGTACTAGCTCTTACAGAAGCTTGCTTAGTTGAGAGGGATCCAGCTACCTACAACATTGCAACTTTGAAACCTTTAGGCGAGGTAAGGGGCATTCTTTCTCAGTACCACTTCTTCAAATAAAAGCTCTAAAAGAGTGGAATTGATAGTATATGTAAGCCTTAATTTGTAGAGTACCTAAATAATACTGCTTCATGAATGTGATCCTTGTCCCGTATTTTTAGGTATTTGCAATAGTGTGTGACTGTGAAAACCCTCAGCTTTTCACCATTGAATTCATCAAAGGACAAATTCGGAAATACTCTTCAACAGAAAGGTAACTGGAGCTTCTGTACTTTATAAATTCAAATGGAAGTTTCTACTGCAGTGCTTGTGGTTTCTCAGCTTCCATAAACTCTGACCTTTGGAGGGGTTAATTCAAAGCCTTGCTAGTGTAGTAGTCTTAAAAATCAAGATTTGTTACAGGAAATAAATCTCTCCCATTTACCTTCATCCCAACTTTGAGCAAATCTCTCCAGAAGATTTCTGATGAACGTGAAAGGAAGTTGGACAGTTAGACACAGCCTGTTTCTCCTAAGCAATATAGTTCTGTGTATGCTGTACTTGGTTAAGTAGTATATCTGAAACAAGGGAAGAAAGCCCAGTCTAAGTAATATGGAAATGTGAAGGCTGTGAACCCTTTGAGCTCTGTGCATGAGACAGTCTTAGTTGATTCTATTTAAAACAACCAACAGAACAGTCCCTGAGTGCACTTGCAGCTGTAATACAGTCTAATCCTGCTAAGTGAGATTTTGCAGAAAGCAGTGATGATTTGGCTCACAACATGTGTAACTCATTAACAGATAATCTAGAATTGATCCCATTAGTGAAAGGCTGCAGCTGGCTATACTGTGTAAGTCAGCTCTCTCCTTACAGTGAATAAAGGAACACTGAAAGTTTGTGGTTTCTTCCAGAGGTGTAGCTGTTGGCATTAGTGTTAGTAAGAGATTCCAGATACTGCTGCCTTTCATTATGTGATTCTTCTCCCTCCCCATTTTTCTTATAACTTGGTTCTTTGGCACCACTTCTCTGATATAAATTGTATTTGTGTGTCTTTGTCCCAACCCAGAGATTCTCTCCTGGCTAGCTTGTTGGATGGAGTGAGAGCCTCTGGTAATAGAGATGTCTGTGTGAAAATGACCTCCACACACAAAGGCCAGCGCTGGGGACTACTCAGTATGCCTGTAGATGAAGAAGTAGAGAGCCTTCATCTGAAGTTTTTGGCTGCTCCTCCAAGTAAGCTAATGCTTCTTACATTGGTTTACAGTGCTCTTTAAAGCATCCAGATACTGAGTCAGGCACTGTGCACTTAACTTTTGTTATGTCTTTTTCCAGATGGTAACTTTGCAGATGCTGTGTTCAGGTTCAATGCCAACATTTCCTACAGTGGAGTCCTACATGCAGTTACACAAGATGTAAGATTAGAGCCTTTACCCATCCTTTTAAGATGTTGCTAATGCATAAAGAAATTAATGATTGTTATTTTTTAACCAGGGTCTGTTCTCAGAAAACAAGGAGAAGCTCATTAATAATGCCATAACAGCATTACTCTCCCAAGAGGGAGATATTGCAGCATCTAATGCAGAGCTTGAGAGCCAATTCCAAGCAGTAAGACGACTAGTGGCTTCAAAAGCAGGATTCCTTGCCT
The DNA here is from genome assembly GCA_013399225.1 of Rhipidura dahli. Classification (NCBI taxonomy): domain Eukaryota; kingdom Metazoa; phylum Chordata; class Aves; order Passeriformes; family Rhipiduridae; genus Rhipidura; species Rhipidura dahli. Next base: position 126,070 of record VXAC01007009.1, read on the forward strand.
TTACTCAGCTTCCAAAGTAAGTGCAAAGTCTCTTCATGCTTGGGCATAGTAGGTGAAATAGTTCTTGAGCTTTTGTTAGTCACTTCTGTCTGAAACTGAGAAATGGAGTTAGGACTCCCTTCTGCAAAAGACTGTAAGACTCCGTACATGATTGTTTTCAGTAGTATGAGGCTTGTCACCAGGCTTTAGTGTAAATTGAGCATCCAAGGTAAATCATTAGCAAGTAAAGCTGATTCTTCCTGTGCTAAACACTCTGTCTTGAGGCAAATACGGTTTAATGATTTTCCTAGTGGAAAAAATGCAACGTGTACCTTCATCTGTCCTTGAAGTAGGCAGTTCGTCATTCTGAAAAGTATGCTGATGTTATTGCTATCTTCAGTTCAACACAAGCTAAAATGATGTTAGCAAGTTGTACTTCTGTAGTAAGTACAGATGGCTTGGAGTTTGTCTTGAATAACATAAGGAAGCAGAAAAACTCTCTGTTGTTCTGAAAACAAAAAATTCTTTGAAGTATTTCTGACTAAGAAATATAGAGTGATTATGATCTAGAGAATGATGATAAGAGTCAGAAAAGCACTTAGTCTGAGACCTTCATAAAGTTCTGTTTCTCTGTAAATAGTATCCTGTAACTAGACAGATACATCTTTATTTTGATGAATGTGCTTGGCATGTTGTTAACAGTGTAGTCATTATTTTCCTGCAAAGAATCTCAAATTGATGAAAATACCAAGGTACTGGCTTGCAGTGTGAACAGACCCCTCTTGGTTGCTGACTAGATTTCATCTTAATTTTTAGTTTCTTCTCTTATCTTAGTGGCTTTGCTTTCTTTTCAAAAGATTTCGAGAACGATTAGGAGTGAAGGTTGTGAAAGCCCTCAAAAGGAACAACGATGGAGTAACCCATGCCTCTATTGACATGCTTTGTGCTCTTATGTGTGTAAGTATTAAATTTCAGGTTCTTTTGCTTTGGAATATGTGAACTTCAGGTTACTGACAGATGTGGAAATAGGAGCTGCCATTCAACTTGCAGTGTGTTCAGACATGGAATAACTTGTTATACAGTGATTTCTTGCTGAACTTGAGGAGTGGAAGGAGGATGTGCTTTTTGGGGGGACAAAGAGTGGCTCTTGGATTACAGCTGTTAAGAACTGAGGGTTGAAATGTGACTGCGTATTCTTTTTTTATAGCCCATGCATGATGACTATGACTTGAGGCAGGAGCAGCTGAACAAAGCTTCCCTTCTTTCTTCAAAGAAGTTCCTAGAAAATCTACTAGACAAATTCAATTCCCATGTGGTAAGTCAAATTTTGAAAACAGATAGCTTCTTTAAGCGCCTTTCTTAATGGCTATGAAAATGTTTTTGTCACACTTAGATGTATCTCTGAATGTATTTGCACCTGCAATTGAAAATGTGGCTCTGTCTGGCACTGAAGTTTGTTTTAATTAAGCTTGGATCTTGGCAGGTTAGGATATAGCTGCCTATACTGCAGAATTTGCATGTCTTGCAACAAATGTTTGCATGTTCAGTATGGAAACTGTTTGTTTCTTTTAACTAAAAGAATGGTGTAAACTGGGATTTGTGGGATTAAAATAGAAAAAGTAGTTTGAGTCTCTGATATGCTTTAGAAACCAATACTTTACCACAGTAGTGCCATACTCAAAGTAATGGACTGTGCTAAACTTGTAGGTTTTGTTTACAGACTATTTATGAGGGGGAAGAGCACCTTCAGCATCATGAATACTCTCTATACCACTATATGTGAATTACATACCTGTCTTCCTAATTTCAGGATCATGGGACAGGTGCCCTAGTAATTAGTTCACTTCTGGACTTCCTGACATTTGCCCTGTGTGCTCCATATAGTGAGACTACTGAGGGGCAGCAGTTTGACATGTTGTTGGAAATGGTGGCATCTAATGGAAGAACACTATTTAAGCTCTTTCAGGTAAGACCTATTTTTAGAGGCTTCAGGTAATCAGTGAACATGAAATTTTTCTTGTTTTCCTGAAAGATAGATTTGTCTTCAGCTGGTTAATGTGCCATAATAATCTTTTCTATCTTGGTGAATTTTTAGTGGCCTATTGTTTTGCCTTCAGATATCAGATTGAGGTGGTTATTCTGTAGTGGCTGATATGCCAAAACGTTGCCTAAGACCTGTTTGCAGAAACACAGTGGAATACCACTTGGACATTAAGATAGATTCAGCAGATGCACAGATCTTCTCCTGATAGGAGAGTCTTCTGCCTTTTTGTTTCTCTCTCAGTAAATGAGAGTTAAAAGAGTTGGAAAACAAGAGTAACATCCTCTTCGGTAGTAAACCTGTTAGGATTGTAGCATTTTTAGCTAAAATGTCAATGCCTTCTTGGTGTAAAAACTGTATTTTCTTCTTTTTGATTAGTCTCAGCCAGTTTCCTCAGTATTATTCCAGCTTCTCTGATATATACTGCTGTTGAGTGCCAGGAGTTCTATATGTGAGTTGTATGAGAGATGCTTGTTCAAAGGTATAGGGTAGACACTCTTCTTAAGGCTAGCTTTCACAAAACTGAGTTGGAGGTAGAACACCTATGTACATTTGTTAAGGAAACTGAATCACAGATGATCTACTCTTCAATTTTTGCACTTGAATAATTCGTTTGTTAACATTCCGTTCCAGCACCCTTCCATGGCAATTGTGAAAGGAGCAGGTTTGGTAATGAAGGCAATAATAGAGGTGAGATTTGATCAGTGTTAGCTGGGATAGCATGCTAAATATGTATTGTCTATTTTGGAAGTGCAATTGCTTACCAAGAGATGTTTGTAATAGCTTCTCAAAGTGGGGAGTGGGGAGGGGGAAGTGGTAAGGTGAGGAACAGAACATCTGCTTTATTGTGAGTGGTTTAATATAGCAACTTGCTTTATCTTACACTTGAGGGTTTGGAAAGCATGTGAGTTGGGACATTAGGTAGTGCCTTGCATGTCTTCATACTGCAGTCAAGATTTGGCTGTAAATGTTGTATGTAGCTCAGTCACATACCTCAGAGCCACCAGACTTCTCCTGCATGTTAGAGGGTGTCTCAAGGAGGAAAGGCCATATCTCCTGGGATGCATTGCCAGATGCAGATGGAATGGGACTGGGATTAGCAAGCAGTAGTTTCCCAGAGCAGACTAGTGATGTCAGCCTCTGTTCTTGCTTTGGCTTTAAGTTTCCATATCACACAGTGTATGGGCTAAGTCCATATTTCTTGAGGGTTGCTCATGATTATTGCAGGGTGACCTTGCTCACTGACTCTTGACACTTCCTGTGTTGAAATTCAGGGCTTAAGTTAGTGCCTCATTGTATCACAATGGCTTATGCATCTGAAATCCATCTAGTACTTTCTTGGAATGGAAGTGAATGAACACTTGAAATAGAGGTATTCCAAATCTTCAAGTTTCCATTGATGTACCCAATAATGTTAGCTAAAAGTTGCTATGTTGTTTATTAAAAGTCCTATCAATCGGACGAGTAAAACTGCTGCAAAAGCTTTTTCTTATTCATTGCAACTGATGTATGTTGTCTAAATGGCAGTCTTACCCATGTGGCTGTCTAAACTGAACAGCAGCCATTAATCTTAAATGGTTACTGTTGGCAAAAGTCAAGCAACAAGCAAATACATGTGGCTGCCATTCTTTGTTTAATCCCAATTTGTAATTGTAGTGTGGAAATGGTGCTTCTACTACAACTACTGATCTATGATGGGAGATAGGCATCCTGTTCTCTTCAGTTGCTGTCCTCATGGATGTAGCTACCAGTTATCTGGTCCATGGCTTTAATACAGCTTTGAGCAGTTGCTATTGAGAACTTTCACTTAAAACCTATTTTACTCTAGCTTCTGGTTTTTGGATATTAGGTGGCATAATTAATGGTCAAGAAGGCCTTGGAACTGCAGACTGAGATAAAAGCAGCTTAACTAAGATTCTTTCTTTAGTAATCATCTTGCCCTGTTTCCAAAGGAAGGAGACAAAGAGATTGCTACCAAAATGCAAGATCTTGCCCTCAGTGAAGGTGCCTTACCTCGTCACTTGCACACTGCTATGTTTACAATAAGCACAGATCAGAGGATGCTTACAAATAGGTATGTCCATCTCACTTAATATATCATGTTTAAAAAAATCTAAGTAATGGCCTAGCGAACATTGGGAGGTCAGGGAAGAAAAGTTGCAGCTCTTCAGGAGACTATTTTCTTTAGCAGCTGGTATGTTTTAGTAGAGCAAGCTTCAGCCAGGATTGCAGCCACTTAATAAACCGTGATTATTTTTTTCAGGTGGGGTTGGGTTGGTTACTCGCTAATGGCTCAAGTTTTGATTTTTTATTTCTTTTAATTCAGGGAAAGAAAAGGCAAGCAGAATGTCTGGAACTTGTAAAAAGTTTCAACTTGTGCTGTACAACTGTATAAAATCTGGTGTGCACATCTCAGACAGCTTGCATGCAGTTAAGGTCACCCATCCTACCTGAGAGAGAAGTTTCCCCAAAGAAATTATTCCCTGAATCAACAGTCAGTAGAACTTGTGATCTCTGAGGGTATGCTGTGGAGGATGAGCGATGAGTTAATTATTTCCACCCAAATACAAGATTATAGAAGCTTTAGTTGTGCATTCCTGAAGTGCTTAGAGTTGCTAAGGAATGTAGAGACAAGTGGAGCTTGTTGTTGCTGTGTGTCATCCAGGAGAGAGCTGGTACGAAAGCATCTGTTACAGCAGTTCAGTTTGGTGCTACTACTTACCATGTGCTTGTACCAGTGCTTCAGTTCAGTGCAGAAGAATCTAGTGACAAATGTTGGCAGGAAGTATCAGTTGGCATAGAAGGCAGGCTCCCAGAAAGGCTTTTCTAGCCAATAACTGGTGTTAAGAGCTTCAAGTAGAGCATGTAGCAGCTCTTGATGGCTTCTAGACTCTTAACTTTAGTTGTAACTTAAAGTTGGCTGGATAAACTTAGACTTGGTTATTAGATGTTTCTGCTCTATTGCTCAAGTGTTCTTTTGAGGTCTAGATGAAAACGCATGTGCTGCTACTGTTCCACTAACTTCACTGGAACTTCTTAAAGGCAACACTTTAAAGCATGCTAAGCTCATCCTTGGACAACATAATGCTTTGTGCTCTTACTCACTCAAGAGCACGAAGCTTTTGCTCATCTTCATTTCATCAGCATGGTAAGGGTGACAGTTTAGTTGTTTAAAAACCTGTTTAAAGTACTAACTTTCAGTTTGTTAATTTCAATGGCTTTTTCAGGCAGTTAAGTAGACATTTGGTTGGCCTCTGGACAGCTGAGAACAAAACTGCTATGAACTTGTTGAAACGTATTTTGGTAAGTAAAAACAGAATATGGAGTAGCAAAAGAATAAAATATGAAAGTCTGCAGTATCAAAGTTGGAAGTCTTTATAGTAAACATATTCCCTTTTCCCTTCAAGGGGAAGGTCTTGCCTGGGAGATCAGCAGTCTGGCATCTGCTGAATAAAGGATATTGATGTCTAGTTCAAAGCTTCTCATACTCTAACAATTTTCTGTTTCTTTCCTGACACTTTTAAAAATACTTTATGACAAAAAGCTTAAAATAAGATATATGACTTCTTTTTCTTGATTAAAAGCAGAAAATTGTGGGAGACATTGTAAGCATGTCTCTAATGCTTTCTGTGCCAATAAGAAATTAAGGCATTAAGAATTCTCTCTATTCTTTTCATGCCTTGCCTGTCCAACTTTGTTTGCTTGCTTGTAACTTGGTTACATTTTTATGTTGTCAGTTCATATGCTGATAGTTCATATGTTCTTTCACCCTTACAGGTTCCTAAATGCTTCTTGCTTACGTTATTGCAGTGAAGTTAGTTCAATGAATAGTGTTGTAAGGAATTTTTATATCTCGGAAATAACCATCTTCTAATTTCAAAATAGCAGTTCCTTCATTTTTGGCAGAGCAAACTGTCCTGATCTTCATCACTATCTTACAGAAAGCTTAGTCAAAGAAGACTATCTCATCTCTAATGTCACATGTAACATTTAGTCCATATCAGAGAATGTAGATGGATTCTACTTTTTTTCATCTCTCAGTATTGCCATGGGATCAACTCTTTTCCTCCTGCATTCTTTAGATGCATTAAGTGCTGCTTTAAGAAATGGGGTATAGCCAAGAGTGCTGCTGCACTGAAGCCAATAATGTGCCTCTGTTGAGCAATTCTGTTAAGGATGGTGGCATTTTACTAATCACAGAAAAAAAAGCTGTGTGAATGATTACATACTTATTTTAGAGTAGAATATAAGTGGTGTTTTGAAATCTCTGATTTAAAGAAATCATCTTATTACCTAATGTGATGGTTTCTGTTCATTAGCCACATGTATGTTGACACTGTTTTTGAATGTTTTTAGCCACCAGGTTTGCTGGCATACCTTGACAGTGCTGAGCCTGTTCCTGAAAAAGATGCTGATAGAATGCACGTTAGAGATAACTTGAAAATTGCAACTGTAAGTAACTGTAGTTGTCTTACTTATGATGTACAGTCTTAGTGAGTTTTCTAATACAGACACTTGACTGCTGCATTGACTTGCAGCAAAGATAACCCATAACTTTAAGTAATTGGCTTTATTCTGCAGGATCAGTATGGCAAGTTTAATAAAGTGCCAGAGTGGCAGAGACTGGCTGGAAAAGCTGCGAAGGAAGTTGAAAAATTTGCCAAAGAGAAGGTGGATCTTGTCTTGATGCACTGGAGGGATCGAATGGGCATAGCTCAGAAAGAGGTAAAAGTATTTGAAACTCTTTTTTAGAGTAACTTGAATAAGTCACAGTTGAGTGCCAGAACACACAGATAGTAAAGAAGTGTTGTGATGTGAGAGTTCTGCTTCCTTTTAGCAGAAACTCTCTACGTCTTACTATTCTTGGGTTAGAAATGGGTTCCAGGGAGAATGTAAAGGAAGCAAATGGATTCCTTCAGCCTATGTATTGAGCTTTAGCCAGCCTTATCAAACTGGAGTGCAGCTTATATGCATTTCTTGTAAGATAATTATACAGCAGAAGAAAAAATTCCTTGAAATGTGGCAAAACCAATTTTTGAAGTATATTTAGAAGAAATGGAATATTCTTTGCATTCAAACTTATGTACTTTACACCAGTGGTATTTTAATTATGGAACCTGCTTGAAGAATGATAGAGTGGCCTGGGTTGGAAGGGACCTTAAGCATGATCTAGTTCTACTCCCCCTGCCATGGACAGGGACAGCAGCTTAGGATTCCCTTGAATATAGGTATCTCAGTGCTTAAACAGCAACACAAGGCTGTACCTAAGGTCACAATTGAGACTGAAGTAATAAATAACTGGTTTTGATCTGATATTATAAGACGAGAGCTTAAGCACTGCTTCAGCTCTTACTGTTGGTCTCCTTTTTCTTTTAGTTTCATTGCCATGTTCTATATGACAGAGTCTTTGAATTCTGAGGTGTTGCCCTTAACTTTCTTTAGGGTACTGACTTAAGCTTGTTTTTATGCATTCTGGAAGTGAAACAATCTGTTGTATATGCAAGGAAGGATGAAAAGTGCAATACAGAGTATTGAAAATGCCTGTCTTTGTACTTGTTCTGATGTAGCAATAAGCTTTAATTTAGGAAAGCCTTAACTTGCTAAAATCTAACTCAAGTTTGATGTGGACTGTGGTGCAGAAGTTTGACAGTAATATTCCTGAAATAATGGTGAGCTGGGTTCAGAACTGGAGAAATGGAGATACGTGAAAAACAGTGGAAGGTCAATTGCACTTCAAACAACTTGCCTAGATGCTGAACTTAAAGAATCATTTTTCTGTGTGGAGTTCTGAGCTGTATCATTTCACAGTAAATGTGTGCAACTATAGCTTGAAAAAGTTAGTAACAAGTTTGGTGTTACCGCTTTAAATTACTTCAGTGACTCTGGGGTGTTAAATGTATTTTTCTTTTTCTTCCAATTTTCCTTCATAATCAGGACAGAAACAATATGGTGAGTCTGTATATCTCTGTAACTTGTGTGAACTCTGTTGCTCAGACTTGTGCTTGCATGTGATATGTCATGTAGATTATAGCACTGATTTCATGCTTCATCAAAACAGGGAATCTTTCAGTGACCAAGTCAGACTTGGGTTTTATTTTTGTGATTTCCTCTAGTTCCTTTCAAGAGCAAAACATTCTTCCCGTGGGTTTTTGCCTCCATCAGCTTTGGAGCTGATGAATGCTTATGGTGGTGGGAACTAAGCTTTTCTCAGGGATAATTTGCTTCTGAACGAATGATTTGTCCAACAGCTGAAAGTTTCTCTGGCATGATTTAACTTAGTGCAAATAACACTTGTGAAAGTCTGTTGCTGCTACTGACTGGAAAAGGTTATGTTATTAATGAGGCTTAACTTAGTAGGAGTAGTAATGAGGCTTAACTCCTTTTGAAAGAGTGTAAAAATCCCAGCTTTTTATTTTAGAAGGGGAAAATGGGAGGTACCTGCTTCTACTAACTTGTGAAATTTGGTTCTTTTGCAGAACATTATTCAAAAACCAGTGATATTAAGGAAACGACGCCAAAGAATAAAAATAGAAGCAAATTGGGATCTCTTCTATTACAGGTGAAAATACTGAATTAATATGGTGGTCTCAGATCCAAGTTATTACCTGGCTGGATATTTTGGTTAATATCTTCTGAGTTGCTGTAGCTTTTCCAATTTCTTCCTGCCCTGAAACAGTGCAAGTGTTTTGTAACAGCTACTTACTAAAACCCCCCTAAGCTATACTTAAGGATTCTACTTGTGTTTAGGAAAAGGAGGACTTTAGAAAGCTTCTGAAATATTATTGAACTACATAATTTTTTCCTTTGAACCAAAAGGAAGAGCAAATAAACTGCAGGTGCAAATCTGCATGACAGTGAAGGCCAAGTGAAGTAGCACTGGAAAGCACTGTAGTTTGTTGGTATGTCAACCTGTAAGCCATTCAAGATGTTGTAGCTTGAATTGGAACAAACCTGAGCTTAAAGCAGGGCAAGAGAAAGCACATAGATACTGGATTTCAAATGGTGCCACAGGTCCTAAATGCAACTTGCTTACCTGTGAGTTCTTGCAGCTGTCAAAATTTACAAGGGAGGGGCTTCCATCTGAAAAAGATACGTCACTTTGGCTAGAGCCATCGTGTTAAGTGGATTAATAAAGCTTGGCTTGGCTAACAAACTATGTAAGCAAGCTTGGGGAAATTCCATGAAATTAACTGCTTGATTCAATGCTTGATGTTTTTAAATGTCAAATACAGTTTAATGAAAGGAAGATTCATGTGCTCCTAAACCTTGAGTATTAAAGTGCCATTGTCAGTCTTTGGATCCAAAGGCTGTGGTAGTAACTGCTGCTAAAGAATGTCCACTGACTGTTTTGTGACAACTTGTATTTTACTGCATGAGCTATTTTGTTGTTGTTGGTTTGAAACACAGCTGGTATGTGCATGTCTGCTGCTCTGGATTATTGTTTACTTGTAGCCCTTACTTGCATGTCTTCTGGTCATCAACGACCTGCAGGTGGCAAACTGAGCCCAAAGGGGTGACACAGATGGGCTTTAGTCTAGGCTGGCCTCCATGGCTATGACAACAGTACAGAAGTGAACAACTGTAATTACTGTAACAAACTGGAGACCATTGCTCTGTGCCTTCTAATTAAGGTCCATTAATGCTAACAATTTCCCCTAGCTTGCCAGCTGGGTCTTGTCTGCTTTTCAGATAATGTTTTGAGGGGTTTAAACTATTTAACTTCTTTCTTAGGTTTGTTCAGGATCATGCTAGATCAAACTTGATTTGGAACTTCAAAACGCGGGAAGAACTGAGAGATACTCTTGAGTCTGAGATGAGAACATTTAATATTGACAGAGAACTTGGTAGTGCTAATGTTATCTCATGGAACCACCAGGAGTTTGAGGTAAATGACCTACTGTAGGACAAACTGCATCTGTAAAATATATCTACTTGAAATGTCACTTCTGTCTCTTACTCCACAAGGGAATCTTGTGTTGAGGATCCCTGACTGCAAGCTAAAGTTCTTTTGAGGTTATGGAATAAAAGGCTTGAATCAGTGAACAGGCACTGCTGTCCAGTGTCACTGTGCAAAACAAAAGCCTCTTAAACTATCAAATAACACTGTAGAGATGAAAGATTTATCAGAACCCTTGGTGTATTCTTGCATTAAGACAAGAGTTGGTCCTTACGCTCTTACCCACATAAGTCATACTTGGTTTTGAGTGTGTTTTATCATACTTGTTTTGGGTAGTTTCAGCAGTCACTTCTTCCTGATAATGAGTTTATTGTCTTCCTTTCCTTTATATTTCAGTAATCCTATGTCTGTTAAATACTGGGTTGCCAAATCATGAATAGGTTATGGGGCTAAAACATGCTGTGTTATAAATTATAGATGAAGAGTACTGTCATCCCGTTCTAGGAACAGCAGTACCTAAAGTAAAAAAAAACTTTGATACTTCTGCAAAGCAATCAGTGTGGTCCTTACTGGCTTTCTCAAAACATCTTGCAAGAGGACTTCAAGTAATGTGCTAATTAACACTTCCTGTTCTCCTATCTCCAGTATTGTTGTGGTTCCACATGGTTTTAATTAATGTGTAACGTTTAGGCAAAGCAAGGCCATGCTTGAATTCAACTACAAGATATTTCTCAGATATACCCATTGTCATCCTTGTTAGAGTACAGCTTTCTAGTGACATTTGAGCTGACAACTGTTAGTCAAATGAGAATACACTTAGTTTGGGGAATTTCTCAGCTGACTACCTGCAAATCAGGAGGAACTGCAAGACATCAGGCTAATGCTTTATGAAAGAGAATTAGTTTATATATGCAGTTTATCCCTATCACACAACTACAGGTTGCTTCTTACCTTGATGAAATAAATAGCTAAGTCTGGGTTTAGATTGGTATTTCTTGCAATGGCATTTGTCTTTCAAAGTTTCCTTCAGTATAGGTCAGGCACAGGACATCTGGGTGTCACAGGGTCTGCTATCCCAACTTTTTAGCAGTGCAAACTGGGACAGAATCAGAAGTACAAATTTGAAACATAGTAATACAGACTTCTGCCATGTACCCCACACTTCTATGTGGCTTATGCTGCTGGAATGTATCAGTAGCATTCTTGTAGCTACAACCCAGGATACTTTGGGACTGGATTGAACAGCTGCTGTCTCACAGATTTGCTTTTAAATAGTTTAAATGAATATGTTCTCTGGACTATGCTATAAGTATTTGAACTAGATAGTGGTGACAAAAGCTTTTCTATCAACTGTGGAACCTGTCATTTTGCCAAGGGGGACGGTGGCTTGAGACTTCTCTGGAAGCATACCAGTCAGTGGGATGTCTTTGGATCCTATGCTGTGATCAAATCTGTAGATAACTTTGACAGTAATCTGCAAACTATAGATAAGAAAAACCACTGTAGAGTGGCTTTTGTTGTATGTTAAAGGTACCTCTAACTGAAGTGCTTGCCAAATGCTTGTTGCCACTGAGCATTGAGGCATTTGTTAAATTTAATGTAGTTGCTGTGAAGTTAATGATGGCTCTTATTGTGCAATTTTACTTCAGCTTCTTGTTTTGTGAACTGATGCCTCTAGGCTTTTATTATCCAGCACAATAGCAAGTATATAATTAGGTCATGCTCATGTTACATACTTGCAGTAACATTAAGTGAAATACCTTGCACTGGAATAACTACTTATTAAAACTTGAGTGAGTCACTGAATGCATCATATATTATCCAAATTTAGTTAATAAAACCAGGTGATATTAGAAACAAGTTAGTTAAAGGCTGGAAATTGAGAGTTCAGTAAGATGAGAAGCTTCATTTATTTGGGGAGGCAGCAATAGCCTGTGGCTTTGGTTTTTGTAGACATGTGGTTTTTTAACAAGAAACTTGCAAATTTCAGTTTTCCTACAACTTCAGAGGGGTTGCTAACCTTGTTGAGTTTTTAGATGCAATCAAGTTCAATATTGTTATGCAAGCAAAAACTTACTGAAGGAGAAACAATATATATTGTTAAGTAAGGTGTTCTGTATTACAGGTAAAATATGAGTGCCTTTCTGAGGAAATAAAAATAGGGGATTATTATCTAAGACTGCTGCTGGAAGAAGATGAAACTGAAGAGAGTGGAGCAATCAAAAGATCGTGAGACATTATTGAAATCTTATCTTGTTCCTAAGATCTGTGTTTGTTTTCTTTTCTAAAATCTCATCTCTTTTTTAGATATGAATTCTTCAATGAACTCTACCATCGGTTCTTGCTTACCCCAAAAGTGAATATGAAATGCTTATGTCTACAAGCATTGGCCATTGTTTATGGAAGGTGTCATGAAGAAATAGGACCATTTTCTGATACTAAGTATATTGTTGGAATGTTAGAAAGGGTAAGAACTGTTTTAAGTTACTGGTTATAGTGGTTAACATACTGCTAGTCCAACATATGTTCAGATCCTTCAAGCTACCGTGAAACCCAAGTTTTGGATTTACAGAATGTGAATACTTTTTTCCATGCTGTAAACAGCTGTTCTTAGTATCTCCCTTTGTTTCAGTTTCACTGAAGTTTAACTAAAAAATTGCCTATCATAGAGGTATTTCAAACTAGTCTCCCTAAGGCCAACAAAATGCAGATATAACTTCAGCTTGCTTCTGAAAAATGTAGAAGCTTTATAAGAGAAGAACCTTGTTTCATATCATGTTATTTCAAAGTACTGGCTCTGAATCGCAGCCCCAAACCTAATGAAATGATAGCTTTAGATGAGCACATGTGGTAGATGAGATTTGTAGTGGTAGCTGCTTTGCCTATTAAGTGTCTGTTAAGTTATGTCTGACAACTGATTCAGCTTGCAAAAAAAACCTTCTGTGCAGTCTGAAGGAGGAGTTCTTTCCTTGCATCAGCATGGGTTTTGGCTGTTGCAAGTGAAACTGAACCAGTGTAGTCACTTGTTATTTTGCCTTGAACCTTGATAGTCTCACCAGGGATGTAATATCAAAGATCCTCTCTGTCTTGCTAAGAGCATTCTCTTTTTCTCTTGTGCTTGTTTTAACTGGTTCACTTGGAATCCAGACATAGTCCTCGTAGACCAGTAGACTTAGCAGAATAGTGGGTTTGATCCAGGGCAACAGTAGGGTTGGAGGGCAACAAGGCCTGTGCTCCTCAGTGGCACAAACCTACCTTTATTAGCTGTGCATGAAACTGAACACTTACTAGTCAGCAGTTTTATCTGGGCATGACAAAACAGTATGGAGCTTTGCAGGTGTGAGTGTGTTGACTTTTGAAGGGAACTTCTACTGTGTGCTATGAAATACTAACTTGTTCTTTTCTCCTGCAACAGTGCACTGACAGGCTTGAGCGGGACAGATTGATCTTGTTCCTCAACAAGCTGATCCTCAATAAGGTAAGGTGGGCATGTACACTTAACAGCAGTTTGTCAATCTTTCAACTGTATAAAATACATCCTTTCAGACTTAACTTGAACAAAAATTCAAGTATTGAGGAAGTTTTAGAACAATGTTTGATACAGCTTTCTGGAATGTGATAGCTCTTATTTACTGGTGAGAAAGCTGAAGGAAGCATGTAGATACTGTGGTGATGATTTGACTTTTTTTGTGGTCACTTTTTACTTGAATAAAACTATTCAGTGCTTAATTGTAGCAATGCTTATCTAGAAAATGCTTTTGGTAACTCAGTTCATTTGTTAACAGAGAAATGTGAAGGACCTTATGGATTCAAATGGTATCAGAATCCTTGTAGATCTTCTTACTCTGGCACATCTTCACACAAGCAGAGCTACAGTCCCTTTGCAGGTACGTGGCCTTTGTTTCTTATTCCTACGTTGCTCTGCAAAAGGGATAATTCTTAAAAAAAAATCAGTACTTTTCATATTTCCCATAGAAATGTGGTATTTGCACTGTGAAGCTAAAGCTGTTCTTGTAAACATCAACTTTTAGAGCAACGTGATTGAGGCAGCACCTGATGCGAAGAGGGAGAGTGAGAAAGAATGGTACTTTGGCAATGCTGACAAAGAAAGGAGTGGTCCTTACAGCTTTCAAGAGGTATCTGTCAGCTTCAACTCACAACCTGACAAATAATTTCTGTCCTGGTGTCTGGCTGTGTTTTAAACAGTGAGAGGGACCGTAAACAATGCTAAAGAATGTTCTCCAAGTAACTCTTAACATAAAGATTAAAGCTAAACAAGAAACTTGATGTTGTGCCAAGAACCACAAGTCTTTTTGGTAAGACTGCCTATCCCTCCATGCCCCAACTAATGTTGCAACATAATCTGACACCTACTTCATGATTCATAAACACACTGAAATTTCATACAACTGTAATAGTCTGTCATACAGCAGTTAAAAGTTTGTCACGAGTGTGAGTGTTCAGGAGCAAAGGTGTCTCTGAATGCTGGATCAACTAAATTTGTCTCTAATCTTGCAATAGATACAGGAACTATGGAACAATGGAAAGCTGACTTCAAAAACTCGTTGCTGGGCTCAAGGTATGGATGGCTGGCGACCCTTACAGGTCATCCCTCAGCTGAAGTGGTGCTTGCTTGCCAGTGGCCAGCCTGTGTTGAATGAGACTGACCTTGCCACACTTGTCCTCAACATGCTCATCACCATGTGTGGATATTTTCCCAGCAGGTAAACAGTGATTTTCAGCAGAAGGGGGTTAACTTTATCTGGCAGATGCATGAGTTCATAAATTCTGTCTTTTCTTAGAAAGTAGTACATTAAGGAACTCTATTAAAGAGCCTTTTTGACATGGTAGTAATTAATTCTGTGGGCAAATAGAGAGTTTGTAAATGAGACAATACTAATATTGTGAAAGGGACTGCGAGAATGAATGCACAAGCTGTGTGCATTTCTAATGCTGTAGACAGGCTCTTTAACTTAAACCAAGCTGCTTTAATGCAGGACATTAAACCACACTTAACAAGTCTAACAACAAACTTTGAAGTTAACCAATAAAGACAAGTAATATGGCTTCAGTAGTCTCATGCTTAATAAAATTTCTCTTTCAAGAATGAACAAAGGCACGTATGCTTACTGCTGTATGACTTGATTTTTTTTAGGGATCAAGATAATGCTATTATAAGACCTCTGCCTAGAGTGAAAAGGCTGTTGTCAGATAGTACTTGCCTTCCTCATATCACTCAGGTAAGTACCTGAGTTCAAAAATGTATCTAAATGAGTGAAAGTTTGACTTACTCTACCATCTTCCTCGTGTGAATGTTTTAAGTGGGGCAAACACATCGAAGAACAGCTGTAACATTGCACAGATCTCTGATGTTCATTTCATAGGGTGTTGTTGCAAATTTTGTGCTTTTCAGGCAATATCTCAAAAAGAAATATTTCCACCTTTTCCACCTACTGAAAAGCCACCTGGACATGGTCTTTGTCAAGCAGGTCTAGAAGACCATGCTTTTAGCAGAGGGGTTTGACAAGATGATCTCCAGAGGTCCCTTTCAACTTTAAATATTCTTTGATTGACACTTGCTATTTTTAAGCTGAAGTATTCTGTAACTGTAATTCCTGTAAGTTTACTGGGTTGTCTCAATAATTAGTTGAAACTTCAATTTTGGCTAGATAGCTTGCACTACCTGCAACTAATGTAAGTGCTTGTCTTTATTTTCAGCTATTACTGACTTTTGATCCTATCCTTGTGGAAAAAGTTGCTGTATTGCTCTCTCATGTCATGCAAGACAACCCTCAGTTACCTCGTTTTTATCTGAGTGGAGTGTTCTTCTTCATCATGATGTACACAGGTTCCAATGTACTTCCTATTGCAAGGTGAGGAGAAGAACAGCCCAAAGTACCTCTTGAATGCTCAGGACTGCTGCACTACATCTCTACATGCTCTGTGGAGTGTGGCTTGCTAGAAGCAGCATGAAATTCTTCTAGAACAATTGCCTCCACATGATCTAGTCAGTCACTAAAAAGTGAATTGGTTATGCTCCTTCCAGAGAGGGAATTGAGAGCATGACTGATGATACAGTTCTAACAGTACAACTGGGCATGCCTTATTGTAGAAGAATAAACCATTACAAGCTCTAAAGAGCTGTAACACAGGCTATGTATACACTAATGTAGCTTTTGATAGTAGGCAGCTACTGAAAGGGCTTAAAAAATCTAATAGTCTCTTTCAATATTGAAGCCTAAAGCAGTTAAATCAGTCTGTACTGCCTGATACATGCACTGCACATATAGGTGGCTATTGCAGTTCATTCCAGTACTTTTCCTCTAAATGCAATAGTTCATAAAAAGCTCTTCTACAATTCTGGTTAAGTCTCTTTTACAGTGAAATGCATTGGGAAATGATTGCATGCTTCCATGATGACTCTGGTGTAATAGAACTGTCAGCAGTTAGTCTAAAATTACCTTGTTTCATCCCTGCAGCAATGATCTGACAGTGCAGAGGTTGTCTGTGTGTCTATCAACATCTTTTATGTGTGTGTAGAAAACAAGCTTTCAGGAACAAGACTTTCAAACTGAAATGATGAACATAAAGCAACATTTATAACATGGGAGTGCTTAGCTTGGTGGAGATCCCAAGGATTTAATGAACTTTGTACAGAAATTTATACAGCTCTTGCCGTTACTCTTTTATCTCAAAGTAAATGTATAATACCTGCCAGCCTGGACTATGTTGGTCTGCTTACTATTTAAGGGTACTTAAGTATCAATCAAAAAGAAAATAATTGCTGTTTCTCTTCTAGGTTTTTGAAATACACTCATACAAAACAAGCTTTCAAGTCTGAAGAAGTGAGTAGATTGCTACTGTAACTACCTCTGTTTCAAATAGTTTTACAGATTACCTGTCACTGTTTTAACTAGAATTTAAGAACTACAAGGGAAAAGGGGTAGAGTTTTTAGGGCTCAAATTAGCTAGCAGGACAGAATTCAATTATCTTTGAGATGACCATGTGATCTCTTCTATAGACAAAAAGTCAAGATATAGTTCAAAGAAGTATACTTGGACATATTCTTCCTGAAGCAATGGTGTGTTATTTAGAAAACTATGAACCAGAAAAATTTTCAGAGATATTCCTTGGAGAATTTGACACTCCAGAAGCAATTTGGAGCAATGAAATGAGGTAACTATTTTCTTTCAGAGGGACAAATCAATCTGAACTACAGGTTATGTTGAAGAGGTGTTTCAGATTCTTATAGAAAGCTCAGAATACCTGGATTCCGTGGCTTCCTTTTGTTTGCCTTCTGCAAGGGCAATGCCTCTGCATTACCCTCTGCTTCAACCAAAAATAACCAGGGCAAGGGAGAGCAGAATTGTCAGTGGGAAGGGGAATATTTCCCTGTACATCTTGATTAAGTTACTTTTGTGAGTGGAGACTTGATGATGTGTTGGAAGTGCTGCTTTAACTCATTTATCTGTCCTTTTTTATTACCAGTACCTATGTCTGTGATATACCTCTAATATTCCAATACATACTGGCATCTTCCAGAAAGTGAAGAGGTGTTGAGAAAGGCAAAATGTCACTTTTAATTGTTTTTAATAAATTAGTTTTCATGGTGTTTATATAACTCTGTAATAGAATAGGACAGAATCCTATTCTAAATCCCTACTGAAATATGGGAAATTTCTAAGGAAAACCTTTTCAGAAAAAAATCATTGAACATGCTTGTACAGTGAGTGAGGGTTGAGGACTGCTGAGCAAGTGTTGAACTAAACTTTGCAACTTTTAGGCGTCTTATGATAGAGAAGATTGCTGCTCATCTTGCTGACTTCACCCCTCGTCTTCAAAGCAATACCAGAGCCCTCTACCAGTACTGTCCCATCCCGGTTATCAACTATCCACAACTGGAAAATGAGCTGTTCTGTAACATTTATTACCTCAAGCATCTTTGTGATACATTCAGATTTCCAGACTGGCCAATTAAAGATCCAGTAAGTAAGAAGTATTTTAGGACTCATTTAGTTCTTGATCTTTCAGTCCTAAAAGTTAATGAAAAGTCCTAAAATATTAATGAAATCAAATGCTATGTCTGTTGCAAGTAACCGCTTTATCGTGAATTTTGCTCCACAAGTAAGTACATTAAACCCTACTTTATCTTGAAGTAGCATAGTGTTCTTTCCACGTAGCAACCACATAACTATATCCTTCTTGTGGTGACAACTAGCAAAATAAGGCATCCAAGAAACTTCAGAGAGTGTTTCAGTGAACCTTTTTTGGCAGGTAGGGAAATGGGAATCATGACTTTTGGGGTTCTTAGTTGTCCACGCTGCACAAGGAACCAAGCTAACTTGTCGGTATTTTAACTGAAGTGATGAAATCTTTTTGGTACAAGTCTATGGACTAGATCTGTCTAAGCAGCTGTTTTATTCATGCAGCTTGGCAGTTTTTACAGTATCAAGATGTGAGCTTCATCTTATTTAAGTGATTTTTCATTTTCTAGTGTGACTCTTAAATAGTCCTTTTAATCTTAAGGTGCTTTTACCTTGAATAAAGTACAGGATTCATGAATAAAACAGCATTTTATTAAAAGTTATGTGTACTGCTGTCAGCATAAATGAAACACTAATAAATTGTATTTTTTCAGGTTAAACTGTTGAAAGATACCCTAGAAGCTTGGAAGAAGGAGGTGGAGAAGAAGCCACCTACCATGTCAATAGATGATGCCTATGAAGTTCTTAACCTACCCAGAGGACAAGGCCAGTAAGTTTTCAGGATTTAAACTTGTATAACTACTTTTATATAAACTCTATGCACTGACCAAACTGAAGTTTCTTATCTCTGTAGTTGGCATGAGTTAGTGGTACCAGGTAAGTCACATGTAGCACCTTCTTCTTTCACAGTGGAAGATTGCCTTGCTAAAAAGAAACAAAGCTTGGAAATACAATTCCAGTATTTGTGAGAATAGTTGTAGAAGTGTTTAGATAAGGTGAAAATGGAGAAGAGAATGTTTTAAGCACTGCTGTTTTAAGTACAAGCTTTAGACTCAGCCTTACTGAGCAAAGAATATGGCAGAACTTGAACATGTTCAGAGTAGAGCTTTTCTTTCTAATCATCCTTCTCCCTCTCATGTATTGCCCTTTTTCTTGGTGATTATATCCTTAGAATTTTTTGCCTTCTGTCTTGACACTGGTCTCTGACCTCAGGTCTCACGAAGTAAACCAACGGCAGTTTGTGTTTATCCTTCAAGAGCATATATTTATTATTACAAATTGTGAAATAGTAATTTTTAACACTTGTAGTTAATTTAGATTCTTCATTTAAAATATTCAGGGACTTTGAGCACCTTCTGGTTAATATATTAGGTACAAGAGGTATTAAAATACTTTCCACCTCTAAAATTTCTTCCTATTGTGACCACATGATTACTCCCCCATTCAGTGGGGATGATGAAGCAGAGTTTTAAAATGGAAATAGGTGAATTTGTAGTTTTCACTCAATTGCAGTTTTACTGTTAGTACTGTTGTCAGAACCAGGCTGGTTTTGCTGTGGCTGTTTTTGGTTTTTTGTTATTCAGTGTCATTGATGGAACTCCTTTTGTTGTAGAAATGATGAAAGCAAGATCAGGAAAGCTTATTTCAGGCTGGCTCAAAAATATCACCCGGACAAGAATCCAGAAGGCAGGGTATGTACAGCACAAATTAATGGTGTTAATAAAATGGGGACAAATTCAGCTATTACATATGTTAAGGGTTTTGAAATGCACACCTAAATTTTCTTTCTTCCTTTTAGAAGCTATGCCCTAGGTGAATGCTAAAACACAGATTAATGCTACAGATGAATAATTTAACTAATGTCATTCAAGGATTTAGGATTTCTACAGTAAACTAGTGTAGTCAGACCAGACTCACATCTCAGAAATAGTCTTGTTTAGAGAGTTACACAGGACCTAAATAAATTGTTTGTTCTCTTTCAAAGATAGACTGCATCCTCTGCCCATTCTCACAATCCAACTGTTCTTACTGCTTTTGTCATAGTATGATTGACTTAGTTTGTTTCTTGCACAGGGCAGAGTTCAGGAGACAAAAGAAAACTGATCTATGAACCTGTGTTGTTTGGAATGTTTGCTTAAGTGCAGTGAGGCAACAAAATTAGTGCTCTTGCTTATAACCTGAAATGCTTTATTTTATCTGCATCTGAACTGATGCTCCAGTAATTTAGAGGGTTCTTAACAGCTCTTACGACTATTCCTCGTTATTTCCAGGATATGTTTGAAAAAGTTAATAAAGCATATGAGTTTCTATGCACAAAGTCTGCCAAGGTGATAGATGGGCCAGATCCAGAAAACATAATTTTGATCTTGAAAACTCAAAGCATCCTCTTTAACAGGCATAAGGAAGGTAAGCATGCTGCCTAAGTGTTTTGTATTCATTTCTTAAGTGGCCATTTCAGTCAGCTTTGATCTCCTCTCTTCTTGAGTCTACGCTCTGTTGATCTGGTTTCTGACTTGCCACAGCATTATGTAGCTATGGTATAGAGCTTCAAAATGAGCCCTTCAATTTTTCTTCCATGTAATAAATTAATCTTCAGTAAAACTTAATTCAAAACAGTATGAATAGCTCTTCGAAGTGTTCTGCTCCAGTACTAATCAGTTTGAATCTTCCTCCGTACGGAGAATTCCAACTATGCAGAAAAATCCTCACTAGTACTCAGTCACCCAGATGCTGGTTAAACATGAGACTACACTCATCAGGCTATTAACAGTGAGCCATTCTTGCAGAAATTCTGATCAGTGCTAACACTGGTCCTGCAATGTAATCTATCTCATTGCTCAATTGGGAAAGAGCAATCACTAGAGCACCCTAACACTTGGCTCCACCTACAGTCCCAGGCTGGCAGCTGCTGCCATGTCCAAATCTTGCAGAGCCAGCAGTGTTTTGCTGCATAGTGTTACACTAAAATGGTCAACTAAGAACCTCACATGCAGTCATAGTACTGTCAGTTATGTGGAGCTAGGGACAGCATTGGTATAGACTTCAGCGGGTTGGCTTGCAGTTGGCTCCATATGAAAAATGAAATTATTCTTTAGCACTGCTGAACTCTGCAAGAATGAAAAATACCATTTAAAAATTAAAATTGTTGTGTCAAACTGGATAAGTTCCTTATAGGCTTTTTATTAGTCAATCCCAGCCTAAGACAGACCACGCTATACTTGTTTTTCACTGGGGAGAGACAAACATCATTGGGAAGGCTCTGAGCTTGGGAGCTTACTGAGCTGGAGATAGGTCTTTTTGATCTTAAATGAGTTTTCTGTGAAGCTCTGTTAGCTTCTAGCCTGAACAGTTCTAATGTGATGAGGAGTCAGACTGTGTGGACTGCTCGGTCTTGCTCCAGTTTTCCCAGGTGTTGGCTTTCTTGGAGTCCTAATCCTCATATATCTGATATATCTTCCGGTGATAATTTTGTGGTGGCTTAAATTGCTTAGACTCTGCATATACGTAAACTTGGACTTTTTTTCTCTTTCAGATTTGAAACCTTACAAGTATGCAGGCTATCCTATGCTGATAAAGACCATTACCATTGAAACATCAGATGACCTTTTGTTTTCCAAAGAATCTCCACTGTTGCCTGCTGCTACAGAACTTGCTTTTCATACTGTCAGTTGTTCAGCATTAAATGCAGAAGAACTGAGAAGAGAAAGTGGAATTGAGGTAAATGTAAAGATATGTGTTGAAATGCATGCTTTTAGTCTAACTTTTCCATAGCTAGGAATCTTGAATCCTCAATGCATAGGAAAGCAGATGTGATTGAGAATCACTTCTGGTCTTGAGATACCCATTCTTAACATCTCAATTATTCTGAATACAGTAGAAGAAACATCTTGCATAGTATACCCCTTTCTGGACCTAGGCTTGGCTGTTGAACTGTGGATAAGCAAGCTACATACCAAGTCTCTCTACTCCTTTACAAAACTGCTGAAATTTCGGCAATTTTAATGTAAAATAATAGATAAATGTGAACGAGTCACTTGAGTAGAAGGCCTTTTCATTGCACATTACAATATTAGAACCATTTAGGTTGGAAAAGACCCTGAAGATCATTGAATCTAACATTAGTCCCAGCACTGAAAAATCCCACTAAATCACATCTACGTGTCTTTTTAAATACCTTCAGGATGGCAACTCAGCCACTTCCCTGGGCAGCCAGTTCCAGTGTTTGACCACCCTTTCAGTGAAGAAATTCCTCCCAATATCTAATCTAAACCTTCCCTGGCACAACATGAGGCCATTTCCTCTTCTCCTGTCTCATCTTTCTTGGGAGGAGAGACCCATCCCCACCTCGATACAGCCTCTTTTCAGGTGCTTGTAAGAGAGCAATAAGGTCTCTCCTGAGCCTCCTTTTCTCAAGGCTAAACAACCCCAACTCCCTCAGCTGCTCCTTTTCAGACTTGTACTCCAGAACCTTCCCCAGCTCTGTTCCCTTCTCTGGACCCACTCCAGTCCTCAATGTCTTTCTTGTAGGGAGGGGCCCAAAAACAAATACAGAGTTCAAGGTGCAGCCTCGCCAGTGGTGGGTACCAGTGGGACAATCAGTGCCCTGGTGCTGCTGGCCACACCACTGCTGACACAGGCCAGCTGCCTTTGGCCTCCTGGGCACACACTCGCTCACGTTCAGCTGCTGTTGACCGGCACCCCCAGGTCCTTTTCTGCCAGGCAGCTCTCCAGCCACTCTGCCCCCAGCCTGTAGTGCTGCATGGGGTCATTGTGACCCAAAAGCAGGACCTGGCACTTGACCTTGTTGAACCTGATACAGTTGGCCTTGGCCTATTGGTCCAGCCTGTCCATATCCCTCTGAAGAGCCTTCCTGCCCTCCAGCAAATCCACACTTCCACACAACTTAATATGTCATCTGCACACTGACTGGGGTATGAGCTCACAGATGAGAAGACTGTCAACTCTTAAAGCATCAAAAGTTATTACTAGCACTTGCAAGAAATTTTGCACTACAAACCACTTAAGCAAGCAGCAGATTTGTCAAATATTTCCCTTCAGCCATTAAAAATGACTTTACCAGCTAATGTTTTCTTTTTGCTGGCCTTTATCTGTTTTTGTTGTGACTGAACTTGTGCATCATCCAATCCTCACAGGTATTGCAAGAAGCATTTAATCGTTGTGTAGCAGTCTTGACTCGTTCTAGCAAGCCAGATGATATGTCTGTACAGGTGAGTTTAAAGCAGCAGCTTTAACTGAGTGTGTTGTCTTCTCAGAAGACTACATGGTGTGTGTATGTGTATAATATGGTAATAAACAAAAACGTGCATATATATATAATAAAAACATTGATCTAGTAGTGTATATATTAAAAATACAGTTGTAAACATGCATTTTTCTTCCACTTGGAACCAATAACATACTGTGTTTTGTAGGTATGTGGATACATTAGTAAGTGTTACAGTGTAGCAGCTCAGTTTGAGGAATGCAGAGAGAAGATTACAGAAATGCCTAACATAATTAAGGACCTCTGTAGACTACTGTATTATGGCAAGGTGAGTGCTCCTTTTCATTGTCTAAATGGGTGTTTAACTGTTAAATGTTCAGGGGAATATTCTGCTTTTAGGGCAGATAAGACAATCAGAATCATAGAATGGTTAGTGTTGGAAGGAACTGTTAAGTTCATCTAATTCCAAACCCCCTGCCATGGGCAGGGACACCTTTCACTAGACCAGGTTGCCCAGACCCCCATCCAACCTGCCCTTGAAGACTTCCAGTGATGGGGCATCCACACTTTCTCTGGGCAACCTGTTTTCAGTGCCTCACTACCTTCACTGTAAAGATTATCTTCCTAATACCTGATCTAAACCTTCTTTCTCTGTTTGAAGCCTTTTCCCCTTGTCCTGTCACTCCATATGCTTGTAAATAGTCCCTCTCCTTCTTTTCTAGGCTCCTTTCAGATACTTGAAGGTCACAATTAGGTCACCTTGAAGCCTTCTTTTTTACAGGCTGAACAAACCCAAGTTCTCTTAGCCTTTCCTCATAGCTGCAGTGATTGCTCAAACCCTTCTGTAAGATCCCAGCCAGTCATGAGATACAGAGCTCAACTGCCTTGTTTCAACACTTGTGTTTGAATCCATTTAGTAGATTTAAACTGCAGCCGCTCTAAAGATTCAGCTATTTCTGCCATTTAACTGACATGTCTAGCAGCTTGGCTTAGTGTACTAAATCAGCAGATAAAAGTACTACAACTAGATCTTTTACCAACAGACTCAAGTCAGGATAAACTCTGGGAACAGTATTCGGGAAGTTTTCGTGACATTTAACTCTTTTGAACTTGCCTCATGTTATAAAAATGCTGAATTTTGTCTCAATTAAGAGAGGAAGGCTTGTCTTGAACTTTTCATGTGGGGTGTGTGAAAACAGGAGACTAAAACCAGATTCTAGTAATTGACTATATTTGCTGCAGGACACATGTATTGCCATAAAAACTTCACCTGGGAATCTCTGCTGCAGTTTTGAATTGTTTTTCCAGCAGTTCATCAATGCTTCTTTCTAATTATATGAAAGAACTATGCAAGTGCTCTTCCCTTTGAAAAATGCTGACTAATTAGCCATGTTGTTGGTTACCAAATACTTTGGCTGCAGAAATTATGTCTGCTTCAGTTTTCAGCTCTGTGCTGTTTAGATAGTACTGCAAAACTAGCAAGTTTTGGCTTTTAAATCTTTGTGAAGGAAACCAGTTGGTATTCTTTGGCTACAGGAGTACTAAGGCAAACTTCTTTTTTTTTTCCCTTCAGACCATACCACGAGTAGCTGCTTTAGGAGTAGAGTGTGTTAGCTCCTTTGCCTTAGATTACTGGCTACAAACACATTTGTTCCAAGCTGGAGTTCTCTGGTACTTACTGGGTTACCTCTTCAACTATGACTATACACTGGAGGAGAGTGGGATTCAGAAAAGCGAAGATTCAAACCACCAGGTAGTGTTACAACAACCAGTAGCTGTTGTTTGCCACCTCTTACTAACAGGACAAGTGTATTCAAATATTTGTTAGAATTACTGAGTTGCATGAAGTGTAATATTAACAGAGAGTTTTGGAAGGGACTTTTTGTGTAGTGGTAAATACTCTGAGTTTTGGTTTTTTGGTTTTTTTAAGAGTTCAAATGTTAAATCTGCCAAAACCTGTGGTTTCTAATAGACTTAATGCAAAAGACTTTTAATCTATTGCAAACAGCATAAAAGCAAATTTTTGCTATCAGAAGAAAG
The DNA here is from genome assembly GCA_013399225.1 of Rhipidura dahli. NCBI lineage: Eukaryota > Metazoa > Chordata > Aves > Passeriformes > Rhipiduridae > Rhipidura > Rhipidura dahli. The sequence continues at coordinate 151,237 of VXAC01007009.1, forward strand.
CTCTAGGTTTTCTTAAATTGTCTGTAATTTTCAGGAGGTGGCAAATAGCCTTGCTAAGCTCAGTCTCCTGGCCTTGAGTCGCCTTGGAGGGTATCTTTCTGATGAACAAGCTACTCCTGAAAACCCAACAATCAGGAAAAGCTTGGCTGGAATGTTGACACCCTACATTGCAAGAAAACTTGCTGTGGTCAGTCCTACTGAGGTAAGGTTCTGTTAGCTGAATTTTCTCTAGTGATTTATGAAAGGAGTACCTGATTACTTCTAAAACACTGAACTCTCTTAGACTGACTTGATACTGAGAAGAAGAGCAGTGTGATTTTTCTTGGCAGTTGAGGTAACTGCAGGGAAAACAAACTGCTTCAGCCTCAAATGGACAGGAACAGTGCCTTTCTAGAATAATATTTGCAGAACAGATGCAGGAACAAAAAAGTTAATTGTTCAAGGCTTAAGGGTGTAATGATGGAGAGCAAAGGTTAAACTTAACGCTTTAAAATGGTGCCAAGGAAGTCATGCATAAAGAGGTACTGCAGGTAGTTGCTGCTCACTGTCAAAAGTGGATGGAGAATCTGAAGTAAGTGTGTCTCAAAGCAAAATAAAGAGAAAACTAAAATACAGGTTGTACTGTATCATGTAACTTGCACATACTGTTTTTCCAGTATGTTTTTGTAGTATGGGAAATTTCACACTTCAAACTTACTTGTGTAATTGGTGTACTGTTAATGAGATTGGATTGACTAGTACCATGAAACATGCTGATTACATTTGCATAATGATCCAAAACTGATGTACATGTGTTATATCATGTAAATTCCTTTTCTTAGACTTTGAAGATGCTTAACAGTAACACAGAGAACCCCTACTTGATCTGGAACAATGGCACACGAGCTGAATTACTTGAGTTTTTGGAATCTCAACAAGAAAGCATGATTAAGAGAGTAAGATTCTCTTTACTTTAACTCCTACTACAATTTTTTTAAAAAACTGTTCCGTGTTTCCTTGTATCTGCTTGGGACACAATTGTATGGCTAATACAAGTATCCATTGTTGTCTACTCCTAAGTCACTTTCTTCATTCTGTAGTTTTATAAGAAAACAAAAACCCTAAGATTTTACTTGTTCATTTCGTGTTATGTTTCAGCCTGAGCTTCTGACTTGCTGAAGCATTAAGTTTTCTGTTCAAGTGTTGCCTGTTTCATTATCGGATTATAGCTTTACACTTTCTACAAGATTATTTTCTGTCTGAGCTTGTGCTTCTTATCTCTGCTTAAAGGGTGATTGTGACAAGAGCTATGGATCTGACTTTGTCTTCAGTGACCATGCAAAGGAACTTATTGTGGGAGAGATTTTTGTTCGAGTCTACAATGAGGTCCCTACCTTCCAACTAGAGGTGAGTTGTACCTAAAAATCCTTCTGTTGAAACCATTGTTTGGAACGCTACTTCTTCCTGTTTGTCTGTCAGTGCAAACAGAATGGAGAAAACGCAGAATCTTATGGAAATTTCCTTCAAGATCAGCATGTTATAAGAAAGCTCTTTACTAGAGCAGAATAGATTAAAAGAACAAGTCTGTTTTAAGGAGTGATGCTTCAGCTGTCCCATTGACTGCTCTCTACAAGCTTGTAATGCAGGCATTTGGGTTGATTCAGTAATTCCAGGAGGTGGTTCTGTCTACTGGCTTTACAGTCAGTTGATATATATGGGCAAACACACACTGTTGGAGTGGTGGCAGCTTCTTAAGTGTGTTTTTAGATAGAAATAGGGTTAATGTGATCCAGATGTTATAGTGATCATAGAGAAATGTTGCCTGTCTAGAAGAAAGGAAATGTATAAGTTATATGGATACATTTTGTTCTGTTGTGGGTACTGTTGCATCACACGGCTAAAAATGCTCTCATGTCTACTTGAAAGCTTCCTAAAGCATTTGCTGCAAGCCTCCTGGATTACGTAGGCTCACAAGCACAGTACCTCCATACGCTAATGGCAATAACTCAGACTGGGAAAGTGGAGTCCAACCAACATGGAGATCGCTTACGGAGAGTTGAAATGGCCCTGGAGGCTCTGAGAAACGTCATAAAGCACAACCCAGGTAGGCTTAAAACTGAACTTCCCCAGTATATTCTTCTGTGGGCAACCTTAAAAACTGTGGACCTCTGTAGTCTTTATCTTCCAGTGAAAAGGAAGCTTGTTTTTCTGGCTAAGAGACTTTAACATTGTTAGTAAGCCATATAAGCTTGCTGGTTTTTTCCTTACCTGGAGAGCATTGTCAGTAGATGTAGCAAAATTTTAGGTTAAGTTCAAGCCTTATCTGTTTTCATCTCTAAATCATTAGGTTTTAACTCTAATTCAATCCTGCTGTTGTTAGGAAGACTTAAACCTCTTGAAAGAAACTTTCTGTAATCCTTCAAAGAATCTTCAACTGATTTTTAAATTTCCTTGCATCAAAAAAATCTCCTTGAACTGAGTACTGTGTGCTAGTAAACACCTAAGTGGCACCTGTGTTAGGGCCTCAGTAAAGCAAGAGAAGATGCTTTTGAGAGTGGGCAGCTAATACCAACACAGTTTTATGAGCAGACATCGATGTACAGACTGAAAAAGACTGAGACAAATGATTAGGATGTTTTCCTACTGTATTATATGCTATTTCTAAAAGCAAACTATGTTACTATTGTGGCATCTAATAATAGCTGGTGAGGATGTTCTCTGTGTTTGCAATTGTAATCCTGAAGGCAGCTGTTCCTGCTGGAGATAGCAACCCTGCTCTGAACTGGACATTCTGAAAGGGCAAGTGTATTTGAAGACAGGAGGCATTGATGATCAATGATAAATAAAATTATGGAATTTGTTCAGTTGTTTTGTAAAATGCAGGTAACTAGGTAGTCCAAGAACTACATCAGTTACTTTCCTTAGAGAGGGGAGGTACCCTCTTTTTTTGAAATATTTTGACCTGAAATTCTGTGGAAGCTAGATTAATAGAGAGGAGTTCATAATTTTCTAACTCTGTAGTAGGTGCTGTCCTGTATGAGCTGTCACAACTACTGTGGCAGGCTACATACAGCAGTGTAGTCTTTAACACCTCTCTGTATAATGGGATGTGGGCTTGGGACAGCCTTCTGTGAATGCTTTGGCTAACATGGAGAGTAACTTACTTGGTCTCTTGCAGGTTCTGAGTGTGAATGCATAGGGCACTTTAAGTTGATATTCTCCCTTCTGCGTGTTCATGGAGCTGGCCTGGTGCAGCAGTTGGCTCTGGAGGTAAAAAACCCAACCAATCAGAAAACAAACCAACCCCCACAAACTCCCAACCTCCCTGTCTGGATGCTTTACATAATCATTGTAAACAAACCTGATTGTGGAGCTGTTAAGAGTAGCATCTAGAAAATATTAAGATGAAGGTTCCAAGGTGTCAGTTCCTCCTTGGAGGAAACGTGATATTTTGTGCCTGTGTCTTTTGCATCCTTCTTTTCTGAAGAGATAAAACCAAATTTGGTGGCAGGAATAAATGTAAATATCAGCTCTGTTGGCCAGTGGGGTGGTGACTTCTTCCACTGTGTTTTCTGAAAAGTGTCTTAATAGCTGGGATATAATCAAGTGCTGTTTCTTATTCTTTGCAGGTAGTGAACATAGTAACAAGTAATCAAGAATGTGTTAACAACATTGCTGAGGCAATGGTCCTTGCCAACTTACTGGCACTCCTGCATTCCTTACCTTCAAGTATGTACTGTAGGGTTCTCCATCTTGCAAGGCAAAGGGTTTCTAACTCAAAAACTTATAAGAATGCAGCTGGCTGGGCTTAGCACTGAGTTTTAGGTTAAAGCAGTCTTGTTAGCTTTATAGGATAGATTGCTGGATTATGAAGAGAAACTACAGTCAGAACACCTATATATCAGAAAAAAGCTTTCCTCAGCTTTCCCAGCTGTTGTTGTGCTCCATTCCAGTTGTTCAGCTATTGAGAGCAGTGAGAACAGTACTGCAGTGCATCCTCAGTGAAACACGGTGTTTCATGCCCAGTTCTAGTGAATAACACTCTTCAGCTATCAGTCATTCCTCAGAATAAGAAAAGCAGAGCTACCAAACAGGAATTACCATTTTTTAAAGAAGGAAGCAGGACTTGAAATAGGTTTTTAAAAAAATGCAAAATTTAGACCAGCTCTGTCATCACACAAGCCCTATGATATGCAGCTAAATCACTTCTATTCTGTCTACTGATTTAAACACTGGTGACTATCATATCCAAAGCTAACGAGGATAATTTACAAAAATGTTGTGTGTGACCAATTTTTTGTCTTAAATGTGTGACCTGAAACATAGGAATTGCAGATACTTTGATTACTTCTGAATTGTGTAGTGTTCCATTGACAAATTATTCCTGGGAGTTTGGCTAATTAGCATCTAATTAAGAAGTTATGCTGTACTAGAATGTGTGATTGATTTGACATTCCTTAACTAATGTAGTTCAGCCAGAAGTCCCTAAGCTTATAATTGTACTAAGCTTCATTTCACTTTTGATACAGTTTTCTGTTAAAATTAGTTACATTTATCTTTACTCATTCATTCTCTGTGACACAAAATTCTTAGTGTTTTTTATTTTGGCAGGTCGGCAGCTTGTCCTTGAAACTTTGTATGCTTTGACATCAAGCACAAAAATAATTAAAGAGGCCATGGCAAAAGGTACAGTACTGCACTGAAAGCAAATGTTTCTGCAACAATGGACTTAAAAGTGCATGGAGTGGCCACTCTTCCCTTTAGAATAATCAGTGTTGAATTGGAGAATTTCTACTACTTGTTACCAGAAAAAAAAAAAAAAGAATGCTTCCTCTCTCTTTGTTACAGGTGCTTTAATCTACTTACTAGATATGTTTTGCAACTCGACTCATCCACAGGTCCGAGCCCAAACGGCAGAGCTTTTTGCCAAAATGACTGCAGATAAGCTGGTGGGTCCAAAGGTAAGAATCTTAACAGCACATGTTGGAAGTCTTTCTTGGTATTACCTGCATCTCTCTAAAGATGAGCAAAACAATCCTCTTCTGTGTCTGAAATATCCATGTAAAAAGCAATGAGGCTTTTTCAAAATAAATTCACTTTTAATCTGTGAGTAGACTTTTAGAAGTTGCTGTATGTACAGTAGCTTGCATAAGCAGTTGGGTAATGACTTTAACAGTAGAGGCCTAGATTTCAGTGTCAGTGGCTATTGCTATTGGAAATGATAGCAGTATTTTATTTTGTGGTGTTGTGGTCTAGCAGTTGACAGTTTTAGCATTACAGACAATTGGACATTGTGGAGTTTTCTATTTCGTAGTCTATTTGTCCTGTCAGTTAGTTTGACTTATGATACACTAAATGTCATTTATGTTCATCCTTTCTAGGTTAGAATTACATTAATGAAATTTTTACCTGGAGTCTTCATGGATGCCATGAGAGACAACCCTGAAGCTGCTGTTCATATCTTTGAGGGAACTCATGAAAATCCAGAATTAATTTGGAATGACAGCTCCAGGGAAAGAGTATCAACAACAGTTCGAGAAATGATGCTTGAGTATGTGGAAACCTACTGACTCATTTATCTTTATCTGAGGCACTCTCTTAGTGGCAGTAAACCAGAGCTGCTGTAGGAGAACTGAGAGACAGAGCTCTGCCTGTAAAAAGTAGAATTCTTGCAAGCCAGACTTCAGTGAAACAAACTTGTTCATTGTTGGTGTACTGTACTTGTAACTGAGTGATGCAGGTGCAGTTTGTGCACAGTCCAGGTATTTGCTTACTGCTGTAAGATTTGGAGGGATCCAGTGAGGGGAGAATGGGGCTTAAAGCTGGAACTGCTTCACAATGATGGAGGGAGACTGAGGTGTTGAGTAGACAAGACAAACTGCTTTCTTTTCCTGCTCATTAAAACTTTTTTTCTTTTTAAAGGCACTTTAAACTTCAGAGGGACAACCCTGACACTAACTGGAAGGTAAAAGTGTGCTATTTCTGCTTTGAGTGTGTCCAGGGAGGCTGTAAGCCACATGATAATAGATGCATGTATGTGACTCTGACAGGCTTTCCTCTAAAAGTACTAACAGGAGTTCACTGCTGAGCTGTAACTGTTTGTAACTGAAAACATTACTGGTTTAATGTTGAGTCGATGCCTTTGTTACTGTGTGTACCTTGAAATTAGACACTTACTGGTAAAACCACTGTCAGCATACTCTGAGTGTTCTGATAGTCTAGGTCATTCTAAAACACATAAAAAATCAGCAACAAAGGAAAATGCTGGTTTGCTGGAAAAAGTCCTGTCACTACACAGCCATAGTAAACTTGCTCTCAGTAAATGTGAGGTAACTTTAGTAAGTCACTGAGTCTTAAAAAATATTTGAGTCCTGAGCCATTCCCTCACATCAGGCCCATCATGAAGTGTTTCAGTATATAGTGATTCCCAGTATCTGTGAAAAGCTAGCCATGACTTCCTCCCAACAGTGGTTTAGTTCAACATTAAACCAGTTTTTAAACACATCACGATGGCTGTTTTGATCCAGATGAAAACTGGGAACTTCCTTAGATTGATGGTGAGAAGCCTTTCCTGGAAGTATGCAAGAAAGGAGGAAAAGGGCTGTCGTGTCATCAGCCTTGTTGCTGGTGCTTCTCTTGAACTCGGGTTTGCCACTGTTGCAGGTGTAGGTTCAGCTACTTGTGTTCTGTGAAAGAAAAGTTCACTGGAGTGGTACTGCCTGCACTGCACAGTTCTTTGTGCTGTCACTTCTTACCTCATGTTCTCTCAGCATGAGGGGTTTATTGGTCTTGCACAGCTCTGTTTCAGAGAATAGAGTTAGTGACCCTGACTACTTAGAGAAACAGTTTTAGCTCTCACAAATAGCCTTGTCAGTAACTTCTACTTTACAATTCAACAGCTGCCTGAAGACTTTGCTGTGGTGTATGGTGAGGCAGAAGGTGAACTTTCAGTGGGAGGAGTCTTCCTCAGGATTTTTATTGCCCAGCCGGCCTGGGTTTTACGGAAACCAAGAGAATTTCTCATTGCACTGTTGGAAAAGTTTACTGAACTACTGGAGAAAAATAACCCCCATGTAAGATGGTTTTTTCTGATTCTATGCTATGAATTTGTTTAGCATTTTTAAGTTTTTAATCTCTTAGTGTCTGATTAACTTAGATTCTCACACTTTCTTTCCATCATGAGTGGGGTTTTCTGTCTACTTTCTGCCTCTCTGTAAAAGCATGTTGGTATGTTTAGGCAACTTCTGAACATGAGTCAAGGTTTTTAAAGTCCCTGAAGTCATAGAATTGGCTTCAGTTAAGTCTTAGAGACCTGTTTTGTGCTAGAGATGAGGCTTAACAAATGAAGTGTCTTCTAATTATTTCATGACTGACCAACCTAAAAAATTCCTTTATTCTACACCACCTAAAAATTTTCTGCCCTTGAGATTTCTGTTGTTCTTCTGTGACACTAACTTCCCACTCTGGTGTAAATTATGTGACCTACAGAAGGCTGCTACCTAACAGTGTCATGAGTACAGCAAATGTGTTACAGTTTGAAAATTAAACAATGTTTAGACAGATTCTGGGCTAGACTTACAGGATGGAAACTAACTTGCATGTTGAATAAAGGAGGCATCTTTATTAACAAGGAAGTGATAGCAGTTTGTAGAGGCATTCAGAATACACAAGGCATGACGAGTGCTTCTGCGCAGACTGCAGAACCCTTTAGGAATTCAGGTGAGCAGCTGAACATCCATGCTGTTATGATTCCACCGTGCAACTTAGACAGATACTGGATTCTCAAGATGCTGAAATAGTGCTTAGGAGTTCCTGTGTGGTCTGTCTTTGTGGAACTAGTGAATGTTTGCCACAATTGGAGCTGATAATCATGTTCTTAACTTGTTACTTTAACAGTTTGAGAGCAAAGTGACATAAAAGCATTAAGGAAAATAATCTATAATGCAGAGCAAGGGAGAAATCTTGGTATTATGATGATACATAAGGCTTTACTGAGTTACACTTTCTGTTGATTTTCAATTTTCTGCAGGGGGAAACTTTAGAAACCATTACCACAGCAACTGTGTGCCTGTTCAGTGCCCAGCCTCAGCTAGCTGATCAAGTTCCTCCTCTTGGTCATCTTCACAAGATAATCCAGGCTATGAATCACAAGAACAATGCCATTCCTAAAAGTGCCATTCGTGTCATGCACATACTGTCAGACAATGAGGTACTGAATCTTCTAAGTGCTTGAGGGGAGAAAAGCATAGCTGGAGTTACTTGTATCGTTCAGTAGTGTTCCTAAAAGGGCATTATTCTAACTGTAAATACTGTGTGCCAAGTGAGCAGGGACCTATAGCTAACTAATGGAGAACTGACAGATTAAACACTGAGAAATTTATGGTGTTGGCTGACCATATCTGCAAGAACCATTAATCTTGGCATAAAGTCAAGTCTGTGGCATGTTTGTCTCTCTACAGCTTTGTGTTAGAGCAATGGCATCACTGGAGACCATTGGCCCTCTCATGAATGGAATGAAAAAGAGATCAGATATAGTTGGGATAGCCTGTGAAGCACTGAATCGAATGTTTCAGAAGGAACAAACTGACTTAGTAGCCCAAGTAAGTAGTACCTTCTCAGACTGTAAAAATGTGGTATTTTTATATTTGTGTATGTCTAAGCTGTTCAACTTAAATGGATCTGAGAAGCCTCCTGGACACTTAATTTATGGGCTTTTCATGTTGGAAAAGTTTTTATCTAAAATGCGGACCTGTTCAAGGATGTTACCTTAGCATCGAAGCTTAATGCACAGGGTAGTGTTGTGTCCACTGAGAAAGTGTAGTGGAATGCCATCTAATTCAACTGAGTTTGCACCTAGATAGAGCAGAACTGCTGGACAGTATCTTTGCTTTCTCTTGTTTGTATTCATACAGCTCAAGAAAAATGGACTTGTCTTGGCATTTGTAGTAATAGCTGTTGGCACTTTTGGTTCACAGTAATGCTAGTGATATAAAACATCTGAATAGAATTTCCTGGACCGTGTTAAGACAACTCATTTGGGTATGTTTGCAGGCTTTGAAAGCAGATTTGGTCCCTTATCTTCTAAAGCTGCTTGAAGGTGTTGGTCTTGAGAACCTGGAAAGCCCATCTGCAACAAAAGCTCAGATTGTTAAAACTCTGAAATCCATGTCTCGCAGCCTGCAGTATGGGGAGCAGGTGAGTACTGACAAGTGCCTGTCTGGGCTTTGACATTTGGTAGATCAAACTCTGAATGTCTTTTGTTGAATCTTCTGGCTGTTATGTGCATCATTCCACCTAAAATGTTAACATTCTGCAACTATGAAATGGTTATAGTTTGGAATGTCTTAATATTGCTTGTGGAGAAGTCATTGGTTCAATGCATGTGAAGAGCACTAATAAAAAAGACAAATCCCAAGTGCAGAAATGTTCTATGAGCTGGTTAGCTTTAACTGGCAACTCTTCAGAACTTGTGTAATTAATGTAAATTGCTTTTTTGTTTTCTGAATAAATAAGTAAGTACAGCAGCTTTATGGATGTATATTGAAGTAGGTAAATTTGTCCCAGTAACTACTACACTAGTTCTTGATGCCTCTCTCTTACCTTTCTGTTCAAAGCTTTCTCAGGGGAGGAAACTGGGAATAGGTCTTTCTTCCAAGTAGTCCCTGTCTTGTTATAGTGCAGGAAAAGTCCTGTTCTCCCTCAGGTGTCAGTGCATGGCAAGGGCCTGCTTGCAGTGTTTCTTTTCCTTGTCACATTTCTGGGGAATGAGGAACAAAGTCATTTAGGAGCTTGACTTTTTTGAGCATTGTGTTCAGCTGCACAATTCACATGGAAAAGCAAGTCTCCCTGGAAATGGGCATGAGTTCCATATCACAGCCTGAACTACTGCTATGCTCTGTGGTGTAATCCCTTTGGAATAGTTTGGCTCTAGAAAACAAGTTTGTTTGCCTAGAACATGACAAATAGCACTTGCTTACTGTGTTAATCTTCTGAAATACTGTAGGTAAATGAAATTCTGTCCCGTTCTTCTGTGTGGAGTGCCTTCAAGGATCAGAAACACGACTTGTTCATTTCTGATACACAAACATCAGGATACCTCACAGGTAAGCAACTCTTTCCTGTTTATGTCCTGAATTGTACTGAACTGTTACTTAATTGTAACACTGGACTCTGGAGATACTGTTTATCCCCAGGATCTAGTGCCATCATGTGGTTTGAAATTCAGTGTTGTAAAAATACAGTAAGTTTTTAAAACACTTACTAAAAGGTAAATTCTTGCTGGTTGAGAATGTATTTCCCTGCATAGTATTTGCTGTCATATGCTTAGCAATAGAATCTGGACACTGGCAAGACTTGCAAGTACTCTGTAGTGATAAAGCAAGAGATGTAATTGAAACTGATGAATGACAGTAGCTGTCCATGCTTTCTCAGGATCTGTCTCCTTCAGTTCTAGAACACAAGTTTTCCCACAGTTGGAGGGATGTGTAAACTGTCTTCAGAATCACTTAGACTGTCTTTATTAGTTGTCTGTGTAAATGAACACTGCTTTAGCGTTAGGCAGGTAGTTGTACTGTTGGAAAAGTTGGAATGCTAATAGGCTGGAGTTTGAGGCTGTGTTCCAGCCAGAATCAGTGGCCTGCCAGGGTGGCCTTGTGCTTATAAGCAGAGCTTGCAGCATATACTTCACTGCAGCAGTTGTGCACCTTGGGTGGGTCCCCTGCTGGGGCCACTGAGATTGAAATGGCACCCCAGAGGTGCCACCTCAGTCCCTCTGGAGGAAAGAAGAGCATTTTAGCCGTGTGTGTTGGGCACTGTGTGCATACTAAGGTTAGCAGCTGATGGGAACTTCCTTGCACAGTGCAGACATAATCCCAGATCAGTTACGTCGCAGCAAATCAAGTCCTGGTTCTTCCTTCACTCTTGCAGCACTTTACAGACCCAGTATCACAGTCCAGAACAAAACTATCACATAAAGCATTTTCAGATATAGCAAACAACGACACTGCAGCAAACTGTGTCTAAAGCAACACATGATGCAAGTCTCTGACTCCTCAATAGCCATCAGCTGAAGAAACACTTTGTCTTAAAAGCTTTGCCTCGCAGGTGAGGCTTTAAAGTCCTTTTTGACAAGCCAGTGTGGACACATCCACGTGCCATGTGGAACTTTCTCATCTAACCCAATATAGGAGTCTTGGTAAAGCTTTTGAGTGTAACTGATGAGGTATAAATCAGATGGCCAAAGTTTTTCTTGCAAGATAATAGCATGTATTTTGAGAACATGAAGCAAGAGCCTTTTCAAGTCAGGAACTACACAGTCTAGAAGTAGTTGCTTAAATTATCAGAGTAGGTATATTGCAACACTTGATGCATTTGCTCACACAGGACTCTGTGCTTTAGCTCTGAACAGATTTCTGGGTTTTGTACCATTTAATGCCGCTTTGACAAAGAACACTGGAACTGATTCAGTTTGTAATGAATTTCCTTGGTATTTCTTAAATACTATAAATTTAAAAATAGGAAGAAAATGCTGACTGATTACTGGCCAAGAACTGAAACTATACCAGATGTGGTCAGGCTTGAGACTGGGGGCAATACAGTTTTCCAACTGCCTTAAGGCCTGTGCTGCTTTTGAATTGCCTAATGTTTAAATGCTTGCCAATGTAGAATGAAGGTGCTGTACAAATGCAGTGTAGATGGAAACCAAGCTTTATTTTTAACCTCTCTTATCTTGTATTCTGCCTTATGTCTTGCTTCAAAATGCTTTGCTATTTGCACTTCCCTTGAAACTTCCCTTGCTTATTTCTCTTCCCTCAGGTGTCTCTTCTCCTTCCCTTCTAACTGGCAGCAGTCCCCTTCACCTGAGAAGTGGGCTTTAGATCTGCTGTGTCAGGCAGCTTGCTAACTTCTGTGTAGCTCTCTAAAGCAGGTAGATACCACCTTGCAGAACACACGCTGCGCTCGCTGCACTCCGAGTCACACCTGCATGTCCTAGAGCAGTACAGGGCGTGGGCCCAAAGTGCCCCATGCCAATCCACTGGCCTGCCTCGGGCACACAGCAGCACTACACTGCCAGCTGCACTGGCTGGTACTTGCTGGTACTACACAGGAACCCAGCTTTGGAACTGTGTTAGGAATCCTCCAGGATGGAAAAGCTCGAGGCACAAGATAACTATGGGGAACTTTTGCACCAGGATGTGTGACAGTGGGTGTGGCACTTGGCAGGTTCCACTGATGGGCTGGCAAAGAGAAGTCCATTCCTGCAGCTAGAGAGCTTTTTATTGCCACAGGCACTGCTTGCTTTGCTCTCTGCCTCACAGTACAGTGTGGGACTGTTCACAGGGAGACAAACTCTGATGTTCTGGCTCTAGGTTGTAGTGTGAGAAAGAAGAGTGGGGCAGGAAGGAACAGTAAATTTGGGAGAACTCAGTGAGGATGACTCAAAGGGGAAGAGTACAGGACCCAGCAGAACTTAGTATGTTGAATATTGGCAGTGTAGGCTGGAGGTGTAACACCAAGTCAGTCACTGTGTTGATGCAGGAATGTGTTGTGAATAGTCAGTTTTCTAGTCGCTAATCTGATAAAAATTACTGTTAAAACCCCTCATGATGCAACATAAGTTTTTACTGCATTTGTTGAAAGTTTCTATATGACTAAATTTTTAATTCCATGCTTTGAGGGAGAGGGCCTTTGCCTGCAGTACAAAACTGATTGCCCCTATAGTAATCAACATGGAGACTTAGTAATGGTATGAGTCCTGCATCTCCAGTACAGAATTTGTGTATCCCAAGAACGCTGTCACTTTATTCCAACTGAGGGTACAAAATGCTGGCTTAGACAAGCTTTAGGCAGTTCTGCTTCTTCATGGGGCAGCCCATTTTGCTTCCTGGAACTATGCAGCTGGGAAAAACCTTTACAACACTGAAACACAAGGAGCCCAGTAGTGGAACATATGCCTGAACTCACTTTAATTCCATGGCAGGGCCTTTCTTTAGAAAAGGAGCTCTTTAGTGCTGCTTCCATGGTGGAAGGTGAGATGGGTAATGCAGGTGGGTGGGGTTCTTCTGTAACTTATTTGGCATATCAGAATAAAAAACACTGAGCAAGCCCAAAAATGGCCCCCACAAGCTATTCCACGTGGTAGACTAAGAAGTCTTAGTTTCTAGTGTTCCTAGATTTCAAAGAATCTAAAGAAAAAGTCTTAAATGTGAGGTGTCTGGTTGACTTAGATGATGTATCAGAGTGTTACCAGAGGGAATAAAGCTGTTCAGTCAGCCAGTAGAAGGAAAACTAATCAGCAGTATTTGTTTTCCTCCCAAAAGGCCCTGGAGTTGCTGGTTACCTCACTGCAGGGACGACGTCATCCGTAATGCCCAACGTACCACCCCCGGTAGACAATGAAGTGGGAGATGTCAGCTAAGGACTGGAACTCCTTGTGGAAGAGACAAAGGCAGACTGGCCAGTGATGAGGAACAGCACTTCCCTCCAATACATTGAAGTGAACTTACTGCCTTGCCAGGTGTTTATGACAGTGTTATTCCTTTTTTCTATGACTTTTTTTTTCTAGGAAAAGTCAGTGATTCTAACTACCACACTGTAACACAAGAAAGCACTCTGTGGATCAGCTGAAATGGGTACACAAGAATTTTTTCTTGTTGTACATAAGCACATTTTGTTCCTTTATATTTGTTTACAAGACTGTGAATCAAACTTTCCTAGTTTTTATATTTTATGAATTAGCATGACTGGAGTTGAGCTACAGTCTAGAGGAATTGGGCTAAAATAACTTTGACCTCACCAACCCCACTAAAAGGGCATCCCTTCCTTTCTCAGTCTGATGTGATCACTCCCATTGAACATGACCTGAAAGGGTTTGTCCCTGCACCAGTTCACTCATGTCCTTAATCATTAACATTATCTTCTTCCTTGGATCAAACAGCATTAGACATTTGTATGTATAACTGGCTTGACCAAATTGACAAAGCTTCAGCAAAAAAAACCTTAAAAAGTTGACATGTTATGTAAGAAATTAGTGTAATTGTGAAATGTTCTATACATTATCCAGTATATAAAAACTTTCTATATTGAGTGTACATTATACAGATCATTCATATGTACATAAAATTTTAAAATAAAGGGAATTAAGAGCCTTGTTAATGAGATAAAGGTGGTGCTCTCATGTAGCTGTTCTTTGAAAGTGTGGGAAATGAGGGCAGTCAGAGACCCTAATTGGAAGGTGGCTAAATACAATCCCTGGGCATTCTTGGTTGGAAAAACACATTGTGTAGGTTTTGACAGCCGGGAGCAGAACTCCTGAAACACATGTAGTAGTACAGTGCAGGTGGCTTTGCTTTTAAAGTGCATTTTAGCCACTGACCTGCTGACACTCAACTTCCAAGAAAACATTCTTGGCAGGAAGCAAGAGGAAACTAAGGTCGATGGAAATGTAAACAAGAATTTCTGCTTTCTCAAGAGGTTATAATCTTGGTTTTAAGTATAATGAGGTAAGAAACTTCATGGACTATTTCCAGTTCTAGGTACTCTGCCCCACCAAGCAACCACAGCAGCTGTAACTGGATGCCCTTCAGGTGAGCACTCGGCTCTGGGCTCAAAGACAGAACTGACCACAGCCTCATCCTGAAGGCTGAGCCAAGCAGAATGTGTTCTCCCCAGGCTCCAACAGGAAGGAGCTTGGAGGGGGTCTTGTTTGTTCATGCAAACAGTAAAACCTTGTGTCTTTAACTTAACTGCCCTTAGCATAAGTAACCCTATGTTACTTTTCCATGTATAAGTTGAGAAGTGATTATCCTAACTGCAGGAAGGAGAGCGACCAATGGTGCAGTGTGCTGTGATCTGCCTGCTTCTGTTCCTGCACGGGCAAGTTCTCTTGAAGTAACTCATGTCAAAGGAGATTGGTACAGGAGCAGAACTGAGCAACTCTGACCTTGGAGAACTTCATAGAGGTGTATCGGGCATAGATGGCAGAGCCTGGCAGAGTTTTGGTAGCAGCAGAGGCCACGAACTGCACCCTGATACTGCTGCTGCCAGCTGAAACAGCAGCTCCTGAGGGAGGAAGGTGCCACCTGAGCTTAGGCATATTCAAGAAAGGGTGGGAGCAGCTGGCACCAGGAGACAGGAGGAGACTTGCAGGGGTGCACAAAAGGAAAGACAGGAAGAAGGATGCAAGGGATGACAAAAGGGACATCTGCAAGGGGAAAGGGCGGCAGCTCCATTTGGAGAACCACTGCAGATTAATAAGCAAGCAGTAGCAAACAGCTACACCTGACCCCAGCTTCCAGTGCTGCCGAGCCTCACTTGAGGGGAGCTGGGGGAAGGACTGCAGCTGAGCTTTGGAAAAGAAAAAGCAAGGTACTACCTCCAGTGTTTCTCATTTAACAACATTAAAAGTTTAGCCTAGCTTGCAATAAATTAGATTGTGTGGGCCTTCTGACTCAAAACTGCTTTGTCTGCAATAAAAGGATAAAAGTCTTTGATTCAGAACAAAGCAAGCACTTTGGGCCTGTTAGAAAATAGATTTTATTTAGTGTAGTAAAGAACTCAGATAAGTTATTTACATGGCAGTCTGCAAATTCTTAAAAGCAAGCCCATAATGATTAAGTGTAATAAGGGTAAATAGTGAGAGAAGAATTGCTTCCAGTTAGAATCAAGTTTCTGTATTCATCCAATTTTACCTTAGATAGCATTATTACACTAAAACCTTCCTAAGCCATCCCTCCATTTGAGGAGGCTTTATGCTTACATCACATCCTTGCAGTGAGCTTCTTTGACTGGTCCAGGAGTTCCCACCTGGCAATTGTTGAGAGATGAACTTCATCGGGCCCATCCGCCAGGCGCAAGGTCCGTATCTGCGCAAACCTGAGGGGGGAGGGCTGACTTAGGGCTGGGTTCCTGACCTGCTGCTGTAGCCACACAGGCTCACACGGAGCTCTCAGCACTGTTTTGCCACAGCTGCCCTTCTGACACTCTTTGTTTTGAGAAGTGCTATCACATGGGAGATACTGCAGCAAAATCTTCCTGGCAGGATTGAGATGAGTGGGCTGGGAATTCAGAAGTTTTGCTTCTCCCCAAGGCCATAAGGGATAACATTAAGCTTTAGAAGCACATCCTCTTCACTGCTGATAAGAACTGTTTCAGGTCCAGTTCCAGCTTTTATTTTTTGTAAGGCTAATTGCACTATAAAAACAATTGTTCTAAATTTTATAGCTTAAAGGGACATGCACTATTATTTCATGCTGAGATGAAACAGCATATACTGGTGGTATAAATTATTTTAAAAGGAATGCTTAGCATCTACAGAAAATCTCTGTTTACTCACATAAATGCCAAAGGAAAATCCTGAGAAACCCCAGCTCCACCACACACTTGAACTGCACAGTCGATCACTTTAAGCACAGCACGTGGAACGACCACTTTGGTCATGGCTACCTGTAGTTAGAAGAGAACTCATAGTATCAGTAATAGTTTCATAAACAAGTGAAAATATTTACCCAACACTTCTGCTGAATATTGGTATCTCTCAGTACATTCCTTCCTCTGAGGGCTGGATGAGAGCTCTGCTGTTCCCATTCCTTTGGTATGGTAAAACTGTTTCCAGTCACCCAAAACTATCTTACTGTGTTGAGACAAGCAAGCAATGCTTGAACAGATTCTACTCTGTTTCTGAGATCACTCCTCCATCTTCTGACAATTAAAAGCCTATCTTAAGGCTGTTTTCAACATGGATTTATACTCTACAGTTAGAGTAAAAACGTTTAACAATATGTTTTAGCTTGTATTTTAACCACCTGACCACACAGGCATGGCATCTGCCAAGTCCTAGCTACCAGAAAATAAAATTTACCTCTTTTCTTGCTCTTCTGTTGCCCAGCATGTCAATCTTGCAGGCTGTCTGTAGTGTGAGCAGGCGAGCCTGTTCTATGCTAAGGCGGCATTCCGCAATCCAGTGGGCAACAACTTCCTGCAGAACACAAAGCCAGCACCAGGACCTCAGTTAATGCCACAGGTGGAGCTGCCCCTCTTCCTCAGCACGAGCATGTTCAGTAACCTAGAGCCACTCATGTGCAAATTAAAGCATACCTAATATGAGGCTTAATGAAGAAAACGTCTGACTGACAGAAATACTAAAGAGAGAGAGCAATTCTATTCCTGCCAGGAAAGAAGAAAGATGGAAAACCGTGGATTCTGGCACCTGATCAGACCCCACTGCATGCTGGCCATTTTCCTGAAGCCCTTCCATGCCTGTTTCTTCCTCCCTGTTCTCCTTTACCTATTACCATCCCTCACAGCCCTCTATCCATGTAATAAACCCCAGTATACAAAAATAGAGGGTGAAAGGGGAGAGGAATTCCTTGCTTTGCTTAAACCAGTGGGGGTAGCGTGTCACACAGCGAAGCGAACAGCTGCAGGGTGGTGCCTGCTGCATCTGCCTCATGATAAATTAGTAACTGGATCCAAAATGAACTTATGATCTTGGCAGCCCTTCCCTGCTCTTCCTGGCTAATTCCCCCCTGCAGCCAACATACCACAGGAGAAACAATGTGTGATGCTTGTCAGTGCAAAAGCTGTTTGGAGCCTGAGCCAGCCCCGGGGACACACTTCTGCTGGGGCTGTGGATTTTGTAGCTTTGACAGGCACAGGACACCAAGCAAATGTGCAGCACTTGCTTCTGTGCAAAGTCTGGAGGCTCAGCTTGGCTGGTGCCAGCACAGGTGGTCTGAACCTGGGTGGGGTGTTCAGTTCTCTTCTCTCAACAGCTCCTGGGGTCATTAATGGGAACAGGCACCCTGGTACTCAAGGCAGCCGCCAGCCTCACCTTGTCCTGAGCCATCCTTGCTGTGAAGAACCTGCATGGGCTCTGCAGCTGCCTCCAGGTCATGCCTGTGGCTTCATCAGACATCACTGTTATTTCAGCAAGCTTCTGAGAACCAGAGTGTGACTCAAGGAGCTCTTACTAATTCTAGGTTATGGTGGTGAATGGAAGTTTGGCAACTACATATCTATTTTCCAGTCATGTCAAGTTGCTCCCTCTAGATCTGCACAAACAATTTGCTACAATCTGTGCCAGATGCTAATTCAATTTCCTCTTTCCATTGCTTTTACTTGTTTTTTCCAATAAAGTCATCCTAGCTGTTGGGTAAGACTGAGGAACACTTGAAATGTGACAGGCCAACTACCAAAGTCTGATGGTTCCTACATAAAGCAGACTGTCATATTTTTATTATTTTAGCAAGCTCTTGGTCATGAAACAGTATTTCAATTCCAGAGCAAGATAAGAACAAGAATCTCCAATATGTCTTTGATGTGGCCTGTACTTTCATAAACAACTACAAATACTTGATCAAAGAAGTAAAATTTTCAGTGAAATTTAGACTCCCAAGTGTCTCCAGTGACCACATCCAGGTGACGGAAGGGATACACAAAAATGGTGAATTCAGAATGTAACTGCAGAAATATAAACTGTATGCCTGAAAAAAATACCTGTCCAAACTGATAGGGAAAGCAGAGAGCAACACACAGTGACAAAATCCATATTTAAATCCAGCAAAGAATATCCAATTCATTGCACATTGCAAGAGGGGAAAAAAAAGATGCTGTAGGTTATGGTGAAAAACGGGAGCCTTGCAATGTGGGGTTTTCTTTCCTTTGCTACCCAAGGCTTTACAAATAGGAATTCAAGGTAAGGGCACAGCTGCTGCCACGTCCATTATCAGAGCCACAAGGCTGTGTGTGGGCAAAACAAAGGTCAGTGTCTGGAGGGTGAGGTGTGAACTGAGCCCGAGAGGGAAGGTGCTTACGTGCTGATAGAGTTTCTTGCCGAAGGTCTCGCGCTGAGCCGCGCGCTGGCACAGGATCTCCAGAGCAGCTTCGGCCGCCCCGAGGGACCGCATGCAGTGATGGATCCGGCCCGGCCCCAGCCGGCCTTGAGCTATCTCAAACCCCCTGCCCTCACCTGGTTGGAAAGAAAAACAGGCACTGCACACTCTGATTCCCTCTTGAAAGGATCCAAGGAGCCAAGCAGAAGTGGCCCAACAGCACCACAGCTAGAAGCTGCTTTAAAGCTTATTTTTCAGAACTGTTGCTTCCTTACTCCAACCAGATCTATATTGACACACTATTAATAACACTTAGATCATTAAGCACCCCCCAAAATGGTTTCTGAGGGGGTTTGACTTACCTGATTAAATTTAAATTTTGTTAATCTTACACTGAACAATACATCTGTGGGATTTGGAATGAGTATCTGGGGGAAGACCTTGAGGTTCACAGGTCCTAGGGCTACTCAAGAGAGAAAGATCTCTGAGAAAAACTTTAAAAAAGCAAAGGAGAAAGAAATAGAAGAAATCAGGATCTATATTAAGTGAGAAAAGTAGAACAGAGTTCTCCCTGCAGGGGGTCACAACTCTAGCCTGCTTATTATTTCTTTTTCACTTTTCCCATGGAGTGCAGCAGAACATTGTTTCTAAAAGTCTGTAAAATTTATGAGAGCTGGTTTAGGGGGAAGAACACCAGTGACAGCTTTTGCTTTGCTCTACTTCAGGGCAGTGATACTTGCATGACAGCCAGAGGTGCCCTGCTCCCTTTCTGCTCTAAACAAGGTACATTCAAGCAGCAGGTGGGCTGCTAAAGGAAGAGTGGGCTCCCTCAACTGACCAGAGCTGTTAACAGTAACTTATCTGATTCAGGACATAAAGCACTGTTTCCTAAAGCTTGTTTCATTGCTGTATATATTAAAAAGAAATGAGTGCTGAAACTCACCCAGTATTATATTGGAGACAGGTACTCGCACATCATTGAAGTGTATCTCAAAATGCCCTCCATGGATCTCATCTGCAGAGACAGAAAACACAACAGCAGGGTAAAACAAGAGAGGATAAAATACAGGCCTCCAGTTCCTAACTATTCTTCTATATATGCATTTTACTGATTTATTTCATATACAAAATTCATTAGTATAACTGCAGCTTCTGAGACTGCTAATAAATTAATACACATATAGCTGATAAATATGATCACCTACCCATATAGCCAAACACTGAGAGGGGTCTTATCAGCTTCAGCCCAGGGGTGTCCATGGGAACAATAATCATACTGTGCTGCTTGTACCTGATCAAGAAAAAAAGCACAATTAACACTGAGCCTCCCTTCTGTCCCCTCCGTAGGCTTTTTTTATTTTCCATCCTCAATTTAGGACTGGGATAAAGCCAGTGCTGAGATTTACCTGTGCCTGAAATTTACCTGCACCATCCTGCCCACACAGTGTGGCTTCAACACTTCTTGACCCACCAGTTAACAACTGAAAATTTATTAGTGGCACCTAATGCACCATGACTGAGAAACTCCTGCTGCTGCTCACACTTCTGTATCACCCAGCCAGTTCTCCTCCTCTGCCGCTCTGTTTTGTTCTCAAAACAAGTTTCTCAGAATCATCATCTTCAGGAAAAAAAATTCCCATATTTACAATACTTTAGAATATTTAAGGTCAGTTGCTAGTCACACAGAAGTGGAGGTGATGCCCCAGGTCTCTGAATTCAGTCTCCAGTTCTAGTAAGTGGAGTGTCACATAACCCCCTCCATTAGCTGCTCTTCAGCTTCTAAGAGCTCAAGAGCTCCACTGTCTGTACAACTTCCAGGCAAACCTTCCTGGGTGCTGTATGAAAGTTACTCATTGCTTCTTGGTGGAACCCAGCCAAACCTAGAAACTTCAGATAAACTACAGGATTTGGGCAAAAATCCATCTTAGATATAAATTTGCAATTCTTTTGCATTATAGCTGTGTGATTTTAATTGCACCAGACACGAAGCATTTTATTCATTACTTGCATAAGTTTTTGCAAAAGTTTGCAAATCTACTTTGGTAGTAAGAGTTGAACAACATGATTGTATCAAAGAAGAGGTAAGTATTTATTTACACATACAGGAATGGAATGGGTAGGTCTGATTCAAGATGTACAATGCTTTCTGCTTACACAACTTCACATTACCAACACCCCACGTTTCAAACTTAACTTTCTATAACTACAGATATCTTTGTGAAAAACTTAAATGGTAACTTCAGGTCTCTGATGTGCCACTTGTACCCATTTTGTTCAGGGAAGCTCTGAAAAGTTTTGGTTTTATTATTTACATATTATTATTTATTATTTAATTCTTCCTGGTGTTAATTGTAAAATAAGTAAGCCAGAGATAGTTGTTGGTTAACCAGCTGATGCAGACTAAAATTTATGTGACCAAGATAAAGCTAGTGAAGCCCACAAAATTTCCTGATCCAATTCATCACACAGCTGCACAAACACTAGAGCTGGTGCAATGGAGAGAGGCAGGAAGCAGGCCAATGAAGGATGGTAACAGTGGAAAGGTTGGGAGGACTCAGTCAAACAGCATCTGACAACAAAACAGGAACTCAGGCTACAACAGACATGATGAGGTTTAAAACATCCCTCTAACTCAGGAACACATCCAACTGGTCAAGGCAATTAATGGCATTTCACTTAAAATTTTCACAAGCAGTGACTCCTCCATGGAACAAGTTTTAGGGAATTCTGTGTCTCCTAGGAATTCTTACCTGGATGCTGATGAGGTTTTGGTTTTGCCCATTACAATTGCAACTTTGCAATTTGGGTTCCCGGCACCTTAAATATTAAGTGGCAAACACAAAAATAGTTTTCAGTATAAACTCTCAATGTTGAAGCAAATGAAGTTTCATAAAACAAGAAACCCTACTCCCTTCCTTTTGTGATGCAGGAGATGCAATCTACTCCTGTGTTTATACTCTGAATAATCACACTGGAACAAAATACAGCTTATTACTTAACTTGCAAAAGGAAGCTGACTTGTGGGAAGGGGAACATGAAAAGCCAAACATCCAAACCCTGCAGCTCCACCACCTATTCCTATGAAAAGGGAACAAGAAGGTACTTGAAATGGAATCTAATTACTTCTGTCTCCATTACAGCTGAGCAAATAAGTGTGACACAACAGCATATCTATCAAGGTAAGATGCTGCCATTTCAAAAGCAAAACTTTTAAAAAATCTTCAGCCTATAAAGATTGAAGGGTCTATGTGGAAATGAAACACCAACCACATTATAGCCAAATTATGCAGATTTTCCCCCCTTCATGCAAACGATTTTAGATTGCACTTCAAAGAAAGATCTGAGTGGGAACTGTTACCTGAAAATAGTCTGCTAGCATTTCAAGCCATCAATAACATTATTTGAGATGTTTGTTATATGGATATATTTGTTCAGCCTTTGTAGCATAAAGACTGCACTTTAATGTACAAATCCTAAAGAAGATTTTTCCGTTGATTAAAATAACATTTCTATGACCCTTAATCCTCACTGTCTTTTTTCTTAGTACCAAAGCATGCTCTCATTCCTTTCAAAGCCTCCCACAAACAATAAAGCTAAGGGAAATATCCAATGGGTGTAGCAATCAGTAATTTTTTACTGCTATCTCAATGCAGATGACAAGCTTTGCACAGATTTAATTCAAGGCTTCATCTGCAGCAGCTTGGTTTTGTTCTGAGGTCAGAAACAAATACAACTTTTTAACTTCTCTGGCAGCTGTTCTCACAAGGTTTGGGAGTCTCTGGTCTGGACAATACAACCACCTGGCTTTGAGCTGAGCCACTTCCTCCTACAAACAGCCACTGTGATGGCCAGGAAGCAGGAGAGGGATTTATTTTGCTCTGATAAACACTGCCTGTTTGGAGGGCCAGACTGCCAGCTGTTTACTTTGCTCTTCTGCAATATGGTATTCAGCCATTGTTTCCACAGAGGCCTTACAGAATGGCCCATGAGCTGTACAATACTAACAAGCTAAAAATGCCAGTGAAAAGCTTTGGGCAGGAGGAGGATAAATCCACTTGGTAAAAAAAACAAAACAGAACAAAACAAAACTTGGCTCATTTGGGCAACTGCAGCAAGCAGTTGAGCAACCCCAAATGACTCAACATATGCTTTGCAGGGTACTACCCTGCACAGGGAAATGTCACCCCTACATAGGGGGTATTTGACTCTTCTTTTCCACAGGAGGTAAAGAATTGCATTGTGCTATTTTCTAAACCAGACCTATCTTCAAGTGAGGTTTACCACAAAAGATATTTTGACTTTCTGGAATATATCCTCAAAAACCATTTTGTAAATAATCCTCAAGTCACATTCCAGCTTCAAACCAAAGGGCAAATTTAACCAGGTTGTATGAAATTAAAAAAAAGCAGAAGCTTTCATGTTGAACTCAGTGAGGAGTTCACTGAAACCTAGACATCTGGTTAGATGTTCTAAATAATTTGTACACATTTCTGGAAAGCAATCTCATCTGTGCTTGTTCCTATCTAAGCACAGTAAAGGAAGGCAGATTCCTGGCCCTTCCACTCCTTAGAGTCTGAAGTCCTAAAACCTAAAACAAATTATATGTCACTTTGACCCTTAAAAGACAGAAAAAAGGTCCTTGTCTAATGCAAGACACTGAAAGATTCCAGTGCTTTGGCAGGAATGCAAACAGCCTGGATGGAATAAATATCTCATTTGTAAATGACATTTTCACATCACTTACAAAATACAGAGACGTTGCTGGAGGATGGGGGGAAGAGTTAGTGAAGCCTGTTATTTTGGTAGGAGTTTTGCAAGAAAACTCACAATTGAAGAGACAGCAGACATTTTAGCAGGTCAGTTTTAACCCTGCTTCCATATTGATGAGCTTTTCAATAGTTTTCACTGCTTATGACTGCACAACCTGTCCAAAACTTTTAGACCACAATGCTGCTACACTGGCAAACATCTTTGGTTTAACTAACTTCTTATACTTTTGAACTCTTCATAGCACTCACTCACATAGGCAAAGACAATATTTTAAAATGTGCTTAGAGGGTTGATCACCGTCCCATTAGAAGCCTAATCTTTACTTTCAGGGGTATATGCTTAAGATTACTGATTTTCACACAATCAATTTACACAGGTTCTTTCTGGTGGAGAGACTATTAAATGTGGCAACCTTTGAGTACCACCTGTACTTGAGGAAGCTGCCATACAGCCTGCTTTCAGAAGCCAACAGCACTTTAATTCTTTAAATCTATCTATTTTTCAGCATTCAGTCTTCAATTTTCTAAGGTGACTAAGGCCAGATAAATTAGTGCCTGAATGCTGAATACCTATGATTTTTGTCACATTGGCTGCTGCATCCATCAGCCCAGCAGGAGTCTGTGGTGGCTTACAGACTGACAGCTTCCTAGACAGGCACTGATAAACACATGTTCTGCACACTCCTGCAAGAAGAAACTGGTCTTAGTAGGGTGGATGGCAGCATGGTACTGATTGTTGGAATGTGGGGGTCTCCTAATGGAGAAAAGGGACACACACAGGCACATCTCACCAAGAGTCTGCAATAATTTCTATCCACAGTTTTCTCTCATCTTCTCCAGACAACACTGCAGGCAGCTGGTTCATGGTGGGCAAAGACTACACTGTAGCTGCAAGCAAACTGGCTACAGGCAGTAAGGACAGAGGCAATGCAGGGCTGCTGCAGCTGCAAGGGCTTTGCAGCCCTGCCCCTCAATGTGGCTGCTGGTCATTCCCAGCTGGAGCTCATGGACTCAGCTGGTGCCAGTGAGAGCAGCTGCTGAGCTTAGGAATGGCTTTTTCCTTGCCTTCATGCCACTTTCACACAGCCACGAGCACTTTCAGTTAAGTAAGATCCATTTTGTATTCACTCTTACTTATTAAATAATTCTTATTATTTTTGAGCCTATAGGATCCTTCTGAATATGTACATGAAAATATTATTTCCTTACTCTGACTGGAAGGATCTGTCCTCCCTGCATCCCTGGAAAGTTACAAGGAGCAGAGGAACTGCAATAAGCAAGGCAGGATTCACAGGAACTGCCTTCCTACAGCCTGCCCACAGAGCCTCTTGGGCACTTCTGCAGCCAACACACACTTCCCTGGGAGCATTCTCAGCTCTAGCTTGATTATTCCATCTTATTGGAGATCACACTGAGACAAAGCCTATCCAGAACTGAGAGATTTGTTTTAAAGAGATACAGGTCAGGCCTCAAAGCCATGACATGACCTGCAAGGAGATGGACTGGAAGAAGCCCAAACATCTTATCTGCCACTGTGAGAAACACCACTGAAGTACTGTGATAACTCAAAATGAAAACACTGCAGAATGTGCACAAATATTGTGGTACTCTTTAGGCTGCAATTCCTCTCCCAGCCCATTTTACTTTGTCGTTCTGAAACAAAATAATACCTTGTGGAAAACATCTGCCCATTACATTCTTAGCAACCAATTTTTAAGAATCTTTCTTTTCACATATTTCAAAATAATTGAAGCAGAGACAGAAGTTAATCCAGCTGTGGCAGGTGCATCAGAGTGCCAAAACCCCCCAAAATCTGACCTCTGGTCTGATCAGTATCTCTCTCTGTTGTTTGGCTTTAATATTGTATTTACTGGAGCTCATTAGATTGCTACTTGATCCAGGATAATTCAAACAGGTCGCTAATTTGATTATGAGATTGACTGGCAGCATTCAAGTCCCTGAGAACTCTCCCACAGGATGCAGGACTGTCTGCTTGTATTCTGGTTGACAATTTGCCACTTGCCTTCACATATTTTCCTTACCATTTTTCTGGTTTCACAAACTGAAAGAACCCCTTTCCCCACCTCACAAAAAGCAAACTCATCTTTCTCTTGTATCACCTAAAAAGTTACTTAAGGAGAGGATATAAGGATCCCTTAAAACCTTATACAGGCAGCCATCAAAAAGTAGTGCCCTGAGCAAAGACTGTCATGACTCCCTATGGTGTCTGGAGCAGTAACTTAGCCCCAGATGGACTTCCTCTTCTCTCTCTCCTTTTCACCTTTTTAATGTGTGGTTTGATAAAAGCCTTTTGATGATGTATAAAACATTTGGACTTTCAGGAATAAAACCACAAACAACAAAGAGAAGCAGTAAGAGTGTCCTGACCTTCCAAAGAGCAGTCACAGTCTGGCTGGAACAGGAAGGAATGTAGGAAGTATACATGTTCAACACAAGAAGAGTCTCCAGGAAAACACAATTTTTTAAAGGTTTTTTTTTAAACTGTCAAGTCAAAATGAAAGTGCAACTGACTTCCACATGAGGGTGTGGTGTTTGAAGACAAAATGCAATGTGCCAGACCAATTTAGTTCACTTCACTGAGGCACATCTCAATTGAAGTACCTGCTACTCATCTGCTGACAAAAGAAGGTGAGTTTTGTTTTAATCCTTATTGCTCTGTATATTGTATGATACCTTATTTGCATACATTTACTTGTAGTTAAGTCGGCTTTACAGAGAGACATCATTTCACTAAGGCACATCTCCTTTCCAGTATCTGTTCAGCAGAAGGACAGAATATGGCTTAATTCATCAGAGGAAAAAAATCTGTCTGTTCAAACTGGGATATTAACTTAATTCACCATCATTCATACAATCCCACATCAAGTTTAAACACACAGAAACACTGAATTTCTATCTGACTGGAAGGCTGAAATAATTCTGCAAGAAAACATGCAGTTGCAGATTTAATATATTTATCAGTATACCTTCTAGAAAACACTATTTGAAAAACCAGCAGAGTTTCTGAGCTGTTTGGGTACTTGTGGGCAGTTTGTATGTGATAAAATTCTTTTCTGTCATAACATCCTGAGAAGTCTCCAGCTCTAAGATGCAGGGTACCCACAGCAATCTGTTCTGTAAGAAATTCCACTCGTGGGCAGGGCTCACTCTGTGGGATGGAGACTAAAGGAAGCTTTTCCACTGCTCTTCAGTGCCTGACTCCCACGGGACTGCTTGGCTGTTTGTAAGGGGCACTGGTACATGTGCCTGAGGAACAGCATTCCCAGGAAAGACAAACAGGAACAGGTATGGGAGCCAAAACATAACTGGGCTTTAAGGGAGAAATGTCAACTGTTGCATTTTAGATAACTTTGTTTCTGTCAAGAACTCAGGGCAGGCAAAAGCATTATCAGGCAGCAGAGCAGAGTCACAGCCAAGCTGCTTTGTCATACACAGACTTTTACAGCTTGCCCTGAAATGATTACTGGTTTGCTTTCAAGTAAATTTGTCAGTGATTCAATTTGATTAAATGTTTCTTGATGGGTTCTATATTAAGTGTTTTAAGACCACAACCAAATCTTTTTATTTAACTTCTAATTTTCCTCAAATCTCAGAAAAGTGGATTAAACTCTTCTTGCTGCAGTTTTTCTTCTACCAAAAAAAAAAAATCAATAAAAAAAGATTTTTTTGCTGCTGATAACTAAATCTCTCCTCAAAGTACCATAAAGCTGCAAAAGATTACTGCTGCTGGAGAACCCTGCTAACACAGCTCATTAGGCACAGAACAGACATTCCTTTGCCAAAGTACTAAGCAGAGTGACTGTACTTTTCCATTCTGCACATCTCATTAAAGCAACAATAAAAAACAAATTGCAAGACTTAAAATAAGAGTAATCATTTTTTAAAGTTTGACTGGAAGTGTTCTGAAATGCTAACAGAATAATAAAACAAAGTTATTAAAGATGCAGCCAAACTAAATAGTTAATTTCAAACTAATACACTTGTCAAAAACTTGGCTAGGGAAATCACTGAAAAAAATTTGAAATTATTAATTTCTCTCTGTTTAATTGGTCTGCATCCCTTATTATGAAATAAATCAGTAACTTATTTTTTTCCTAGTAGACAGATACATTAAAAAAAACACTTTAAAGAGACACTTGGCAACCCTTCATTTAAACAATTGTCTAAGAAACAGAAATGGTATTTGCATTTTTCTTTCAGGCTTGAAAAAGCCAAATTGTAGCTCTGGGGCAGAATATCAGATAACAATCTGCTTTCAGCAACCCTGACTTTAAATTCTGAGTACTGCATATGATGAGAAGAGGCATATATGTTTTTAATTCTCAGCTAATTTTTGCTGCTACTGTTAAGAAACCTTAATCCCATTTATTACAAGAAAACAGGGTACTCCAGGACTGTATTTTACAATAGACAATTTCAGCACATTAGTCACTGTACACAGTCACAGGCAAAGAGGAAAATACTGCAGGATATGTCTTGCTTAAGACACAATCTGAAGATCTGAATACTTAAAACTTCAACCCTAAGCTGGCAGTGAGAACCCAGCCTCAGTGTTTACAGAGTACATCTGTTGTGAGATTGTACTTGAAAAACCAGCAGAGTTTCTGAGCTGTTTGGGTACTTGTGGGCAGTTTGTATGTGATAAAATTCTTTTCTGTCATAACATCCTGAGAAGTCTCCAGCTCTAAGATGCAGGGTACCCACAGCAATCTGTTCTGTAAGAAATTCCACTCGTGGGCAGGGCTCACTCTGTGGGATGGAGACTAAATTAAGCTTGTCCTACTGCTGTTCAGCAACTGATTCCCCTGCTGGGCTTTTTGTAACGGGCACGTACAGTGTGCCTGAGAAACAAACAAAAACACTCTCCTTGTATTATACTCATATGCAAAATTTGTCAAAATTTATGACAGCAGGCAGCTTCTTGCCTCAGCTGTAATCTGCTTGTATTCCTTATACACCTGACTGTAACAGCATTTCCAGCCATCAGCTGGTATTCCTTTGCTTTGCAGAAGCTGGAGAGGGGAAGGTGTAATTCCAACCCTATAAAGGTACAGACACAGTTAAGTGCAATGGAATATTGTCAATGTAACAGATTTGGAGCAGTTAAAGCAAAGATGCCTCCTCGACTCAGATGTGGAAATCAGTGAGGGGCACTCCAAGCATTTTATAATCTCAAATGCTAAGGGTAATAAAAGCATTTCAATTGAATCCATTTTACTTTGTATTGCCCACACAGATGTTGTCAGTTCCCCAATTTCACGGGATAATTTGAGATGATCTGTTCTGCCTGTTACTGTCTAGCTTCACTTTGATTATTCCCACAGGTATTATCAATATCCAAGTTCTTTAAATCTGAGATGTAAAAGCAGCCCTGAAGAAGGGTTTTAGGTTACAACAGAAATTTTAAAACATAAACTCAGTATTATTTCTTTGGTGTTCCCTTCTCCCCACTTTTTTGTATCTCACAGCTTTGCCATGGTCTGAGACATGAATAACTCAACAGATTACTGGATTGAGGATGAGGAGGATGACCTCAACCCTCTTATAGATTACAACACCTATGAGCTTCTCTGTGAAAAAAATGATGTGAGAAATTTCAGAAAATTATTCCTGCCAGTGTTCTATGCACTGGCTTTCACAGTTGGAGTGGCTGGAAACTCATTAGTGGTTGCAATTTACGCCTACTGCAAGAAACCCAAGACCAAGACAGACGTGTACATCATGCACCTCGCCATGGCTGATCTGCTCCTGCTCTTCACCCTCCCTTTTTGGGCTGCAAATGCAGTGCAGGGATGGGAACTTGGAAACCCCATGTGCAAGTTCACTTCTTCTCTGTACACCATGAATTTCAGCTCCAGCATGCTGTTCCTGGCCTGTATCAGTGTGGACAGATACAGGGCCACTTCTGAATCCCATGGCCGCCAAAGAATTGGCAAACACTGCAGTGCCACCTGCATCTGTGTCTGGCTGGCTGCCATTTGCCTCAGTATCCCTGAGCTGATATTTAATCAAGTCAAGAAACATAAAGAAAGGAATGAATGCCTTCCTGTATTTCCAATGAATATGGAAACACTCCTAAAATCAACCATTCAAATCCTGGAAATTATCCTGGAATTTCTGCTTCCTTTCCTAGTAATGCTGATCTGCTATTCCGCTACTGCTCGGGCAATCTTTAGATCTGCAAATGTTAAGAAGTCCAGGCCTTTCATGGTTCTGCTGGCAGTAGTGGCCACTTTCATTGTCACCCAGCTACCCTATAACATCGTGAAGCTGTGGCGAGCCATCGACATCATCTACATGTTGGTTACGGACTGCGATGCCAGTAAAACCATGGACATGGCTCTCCAGGTCACCAAGAGCATAGCTTTGTTCCACACCTGCCTCAACCCTCTCCTCTACGCCTTTCTGGGTGCCTCTTTCAAAATGCATGTCATGAAAATTGCAAAAAATTATGGGTACTGGAGAAGACAACAGCAGAATGGAAGACATGAAGAAATTTCTATGAATTATGAAGACCCTACTGAAGAAACAATCAGTTTCACTATATAGGCCCTTGTTTGCTTTCATCATCTTACATAACCAAGGGAATTGTTTACTAATTCCAGGGGGTATTGTTTCTGCAGCTGTTTCTCTGCAAATCAACTTTCAGATGAATTTCTGAACCTGCCAAGACACTACGGAGCACTTCAAAGTGGAACATGTTTATCAGAATACATCAAAAACTGGACACTGAATTTCCAGAAAAAAACCAGATATATTTACTAAACAACATCAAACAACTCAAACAAAAAAACTGCACCACAACAAAACCCAAGCACCTAAAAACACCCCCAAGATTTAAATTTCAAAGTGTCACATTACTAGGCAATTAAGTAACTGTGTAATGAACAATCTGTACACATCTAAGCATGTAATTAAAACAGAGAAAAAAACCATCAACAATCAAACAACAGTACAGGAACCTTGGCACCAGAAGTTAAGAATCTTGTGTTTCTCCAACTATTTTGTAAAACTTTAGAATATTTGCCTAACAGCTCAGTTCCATTTCTCAACTCAACTATCATTCCACAGATAACACTGCAGCTTGAAATGAGGTAAAAGCTTATGGCTGAGAACTGAGAGGGAGAGAGAGGAGGGAAAAGCCATTCTCTGTGTTTCTACAAATGTTTAGCAGCAACAGCATCCTCCACAAAAAAACCCCAATAACTCCATTTCTATAACTGCAGAAAAAATGACCTTTCACCTCTTCTTTTCTGCTCACCCTAAACTTCAACCACAGTGCTCCAAGGGTAGCACATTCTAGATTTTTGTAAATGTAATAAAAAGTTAAGTTAATCTTCAGATACAAGGCCTGGATTTTTCTATTCAGAATTTCTAAAGTTAATCAAGCACTGCAGTAATTGTATCTGCTAAAATATATGGAGACACAATAAAATCAAAGAATAGAAAAAGCGCACTGGCTTTTGGTTTTTCTTATTTTATTTTTGTTTTGTTTTGTTTTAGTAGGTACTGACATCTGTCATCACAGGCATTCAACAACCAGCAAAGGGGAGAGGCTTTGCTTGACAAAAGAGAGAGGTTCCAATTCCATACAGAGCTCATGGATTTACAGTTTTTACACAGAGAGGTAACAAAGCTGTCCCCTGCCACGGGGTTGGTGGGGATTCCAGGAAAACAGCAGTTTTCCATGAGTCACTGGAAACATTTCACATATAATGACACACTTGCTTAGCTTTCAAAATGAAGAAGTGGTGTTACAGCATTCTGCCCTTGTCTTCAAGCATCCTGCAGGCTTTGACAAAATGCCTCATCTACAGATTAGGAAAGCCAACAAGAATCTCTCATTTTTAGATGCTGTTCCTAGTCACACAATTAGGGATTGGAACAGAAAGCTCTAAAATGACAAACTAGAAACAACAGTAGCATAAACAAGACATGAGCCTCTCTCCTCCCTGCTTGGATGACAAAAGCTTACAGAATGTCTACCCATTATTTTGAGAAATACTAGGGCCTGAACAGATAAGTCAGAAGTGCTTGACTGATTTTCTGCACATACACCATAAATCTGAGATAGTTAAGCCATACTGGATTTACTGTACACATGCAGAGCATAATAAGAAACCCCACTTCTTCCATGAAGTAACTGACTCCTTGCATGTGTGATTTATGACTTCACAAATACAGAGTGACATTCTGACCAGGCTGTCAGGTTTCTGGAATTCCCAAACATCCAAGGTTCTAATATCCCAAAAGTTAAAAAACCCCAATCAGAACCAAAAAAAAACAGACCAAACAAAACAAACAAAAAACCCACCTACCCAGCCAGGCAGATAGGGAGACTGACTAACACAGAGCTAAATGAACATGTTTCTCAAACTTCCTGGAATTGCAGTGCTGTTTTTGCATCTGTCTTTATGCAAATCTGATTGCCCTAATAGTATTTATCAGAAATAAGACAAAGCAAATCATGCTAACTGTCCTATGTTTACTCTCCTTTTTATAATTCACATAACTAATTTTATGAATATTATTTTGTGTGTGTGACTCCCTAAAACTTTCCCATTACTTCCTTAGGGACTGCAATGCACAGATGGGAGACACTGACCCAGAGCAAAGGTTAAGAAGCCGGCAGTTAAGCAACACTCTCGGGTCAGGAGACAGGATTGCATGTCTCCTTTTGCTGCCAGTTTTAGAGGAGTAGAACAGAGAGAGAGATCTATCTTCTGGTCACTCCAGGTATTGCACAGGCCATGTATCAGCAGGTAGCTGACACACTCGGGTACATAAATAAAACATTCAAGTTTAACAACTCTATTTATTTACTGGGTTCTAAACTCCCAGGGAATGACAACTTTCAAGTTGCTGTCACACATGTTCTGTCAAAAAAGCATCAGTACTACAAGATTAGGACATCTACCACTTACAGTACAATCTATTGATTTTACTGGGAATTATAACATAAGAAAATCTCCTGTAAGAGTCAGTCCAACAGTATCACAGGCTACTTTAAAAGCAGTTCTACACAGTACTCTCAAACCTCTCACACAAGCTGCAAAAGAGTTTCATGAAAACGAAGTTTAAAGGGTTCAGCCATAAATGTATAAGTTAACTGATAGAAAGAGGTAATGTTTGAAGAAAATAGCAGCATTTGTTCTGTGAACAAAATTCAGGGGTTCCAAAAAGCACCCAAATCCCCAAACTGGATTGAATCTTGGACTTTGTTTCATAGAACAAAAGCTCAGTTCAGCTCCTTCTGTTGTTTTACATGCTATTTCCTTTACTCAAGAAAAGACAAAATTTCATCTCAGAAACAGAGCACAAATACTTTTGTTTTAATAGTTCTTGGAAAAAAATTAGATTTAGCCTAAATAAGATCCTAAACTCTATTTTAGGTTTCCACACTTACCACTGCTCCACCACTTCTTGCCATTGATCACATAGCTGTTCCCATCCCGCTCAATGGTACATTGCATATTGGTGGCATCACTTGAGGCCACATCAGGTTCTGGGTTAAAGGAGAAAAAACAAGCCACCAGATTAAATATAAAGGTAATACAACCCCCACAAATATCAGGCTCTAGATATACTCTAGTAAAACTACACTGTTTTGCTACCAGTAGAAAAGCTGTTTGAGGAACCTCACTGCTGGTGATCAAAAGACCTCCTGTTTTCCAACAACAATTCAGTTTAAATGTACTTGGGCTTGGACCACCCTTTGTAATCAAAAAATTTGTGTTTTGAAATCCATTATCCTTCCATTGTACTTACAGGTAACAGTCATATTTCTCCTCAGCCTGTTTTTTCCCCCTGGGCTCTTCTCAAGTGAAAAAAAAGAGATTGAAACTGATTTTGTGGTGGTATATGAAATAGACTACAAGAAGTGGTCAGCAAAATGTTATCAATGAATTTTTTGGAACAGGAAAGATTCTTCCTCTCTCCTTTCACCCTTACCACTTTTTAATAGGTCATCTACTTTAAAACAGAAGTAGCTATTTCCTCTTGGGGAACACAGTGAAACAGAATTTGCTAAGTAAGTGTCTGCAAGGCTGAGTTATCTTGATTCCTCCTGACACGGGAGGATCAAGATTTTGACACATGTTCCAAAAACTACCTTCCTATAGCAAGAGCTGGATTTTCCAGAGATGCTGAATGCCACATGCTTTCAGGAGCAAAACTAAATACCATGCTGAGCTATGGACATAAACCAAGTTATTTTTGGATTATATCTTAAAATATCTATGACACACTGCAGAACTACACAACTTTAATCACAATAATGATACTTGGACCCTACTCTGTGTGTCTAGAGAACTCCAAGGCACACTACAAGAAAGGGTAAGCTCTATTGCAAACTTGTTTGGTACTATAAATTGTAGTTTACTAGTACTAAAATTAAACTGAAAATGTATAGAAAGCAAATACTAATTATTGTAACCACGAAAATTGGCAACTATCAGGAAAGGTAGCAAGGATGTTTCAGTTTGCATTCACACCTCATAGATCATTTCACATCCAAACACATTCCTGGATACTGAATTAGTATAGTCCAGTGTAACACACAACTTGCAGTTTTCTACTTTTTGGTGCATACACCACATGAAGTTCCTGCCAAATGCCTCTAACTTTCTTCTGGAGAAAAATTTACCTGTCATGCAGAAGCAAGAACTAATCTTCCCTTCTAGGAGGGGCTCCAGCCACTCCTTCTTTTGCTCTTCAGTCCCATACATGTGGAGGACCTCCATGTTTCCTGTGTCTGTAAGAAATCAGCAGTCATGTTCACTGCTTGAGACACACAGCCTCTAAGGTGTAAGATTCCCAACTTTTCCCTGCTCCCAGTGCCACAGTTTTGGGACAGCATTGCTAACCTGGTGCATGACAGTTGAAAACCTCAGGAGCAATAAGGCATCTCCCTGTCTCCTCAGCTATTAAGGCATAGTCAAGCTGGCTGAGACCACTGACATCTGGGAGGAAAAGGTTCCACAGACCTTCTGCTTTGGCCAATTCCTGTTTCAAGAATCAACAGAAAAATTATCAGCAATAAGCCTTAAAAAAAAATTAAAATTCAATTCTGGCTTGCTACACATTTTCTTCCCTCCTGCCTACCATACTGTCCAATATATCTGCTGCCATTTTTCATTAGCTATTTTGAAATAATAGGTACAGTCTTTGACTTAAAGCTCAGACATGCCCCTCACAGATCTCATTTTGTTTTTCATCTAATTTGTTTCTCTCACCTTTTGCATACTTCTCTCTTCCTTTCCTTTCACTGTTCCTCACACTGTTTCTTTCCATGTAGAGTAACTCCTCCAGCAGGATACACCAAGCACTCTTATGCTCTATGTCTGTGCTCTTTTACTGCTAGAGTGCTAAAAATATTTACTGTCCCATACCTTCAGTCTCTCCAGCAGTGGTGGCTTCTTCCATTTGTCCTCAGTATTTCTATGTTCAGTATAATATTTTATTATTTCCTTAAAGAAACAATTTAAAAGATTCTGTTTAAATTAAGAACACATGTAACACACAAAGAAAAATATGCCTCGTCCAGATCTATGTCCCAAGGAACCAAATAAAAAATATTCAACACAGGTTTACATTATATAGTTGGTTGCATTATAAAATTAAATACATAATTGAAAACTCAACTGCAATCTATTAATTTTGCAAGACTTTAAATGTGATATGACCCCAATCGGTACCTTATTTTAAACCACTATTTGGAATGGTTTAAAATATGTGATAATGGCACTAGGAGGTCACTGTTTTCTGGAGATAAAAGTACCTATTACCAACAGCACACACAAGAGGCATGAAATAAAAGCCTGATGTACTGACACTTAAGATTCAGGTTTCTGGTAACAACATTTAGATACATAAGCCAGTTAATCTTTTGTTAACTGAGAAAAAAAAGCCCTACAAAAATATAATTTCTCTTCCTGGCAAAATAATTCCTTAACAGATAATATAAGCAGTCATTCCAAGCACCTGTAAGTAAACTCCTATATTCATTAACCTTAGTATTTTCACAAGCATGTTTTAATGAGGTTCAGAACTTCAAACCTGGCCCAGATCTAGTTCCAGAATGAATAAAAGTAGTGCCCAATTCTGAAAATTACACAATAAAGACAAATGGCCAAGTAGAATTTATAAGTCCTGA
Source organism: Rhipidura dahli (assembly GCA_013399225.1). NCBI lineage: Eukaryota > Metazoa > Chordata > Aves > Passeriformes > Rhipiduridae > Rhipidura > Rhipidura dahli. Next base: position 186,990 of record VXAC01007009.1, read on the forward strand.
TTCATAAACCCTGTTACCAGAAATAACTTCCAAGCACAACACTACTCATGTGAAAAACTTGCATGGCTATTAGTGGTTTATTTCTTTTTTGGAGCAAATACTTTAATTATTGCAAGGCTTCCTTGGACAATCCAAAACTACAGTCCGAACATAGTCACAGATAGAATTTTTAAGAAACATTGCATATCAAGAATTACTGCCCTCAACCCCTCCTTGTGATAGGCAGATGTACTCACAAATCTTTCAGACTAAGATTTTCTCTGCATTTCTGTCTAACTTGGAAAAAAAAGTCAGAAAGCCAAAAAAAACCAATTCTGCAACAAAAGCCATCTGTACTTCCACAAGGCTAAAAGCTGAACTAACTTTCTAAGTAGAAATTCCTAAGATTCCTAGGATAAGAACTAAAATGCTTCATCTCATTTTCCCTTCCACTAACTATGGACTTTGTGTATATTTCATTAGCTGATTTCAAACCTTCCTTGGCATTAGATATATTCAGGTATGAGGCTACTCTGATACATTATGCAATCTCATTTTTTGTCACAGCCTAAAAGCAAGAAACGGAAACATTCAGCTTCATATGGTTAAAATCAGCAGTTTCTATTTTTAAATAGGTGTCATTCATTCAGTATCTAAGAGTTCTAGGTTGTGGTTAGTCTAACAAGTATTTTGGCAACTTCCTTTAAAAAGTAACTCTTTCTAAAAAGAGAAGTTTTTACACTTCAAAAGTTTAAAAAGTAACTCTTAGCTTTCATTAACAATGCTTACAGTATTTTAATCTTGAAAAAAAATACAGTCTATAATGATTTCTGCTAATATTTTGCACTGCCACAATCATCACTGCATGAAAATAAGGCTGTTTTGGAAAAAAAACCCAGGATGACATGACTTCTACACACATTTTTACATTTTTATAAAGTCTAGCCAGAAAATGTTCCTTTATAAACAGGTTAACTAAAAGCTTTTACCTTCTCAGCTGGATAAATGTGCTGCTTCATGAACCGCTTAACCTTCAGCAAAATTTCTTGGCCTTTTCTACTTTGATGGAAGAGCTCTCCAGAAGTGCTGCGCTGTGTGCTGCTGAAGGATGACCTAGGGAAGAACATTCAATGCAGTAACAAGTAAGACCAGATTTTCCCTCATAATAACACAAGCTGCCTTAGACAGGTATTTAAATAAATGAAGATGTTGGGGAAAAAATTGCCTTGCCTCTGACCAGTAGTTTAGACCACTCTTACCTTTTTGAGAGCTCTAATCCTCTTTCTGCCAAAGGCTTCACAACCTTTGCAAATTCACTACTGTTTTCTGCAGAAGCATTTCCAATGAGATACCTGGCATATACACCCTAAAACCAAAAGAAAAGCATATTTGGTATAATTATACACTTTAAAGTGTGTCTTTCACACACTGGTGATTTCTTCAACTATAAAAGTAACACTTAAATGCACAGATTCTTAAAAGGAAAAAACTTACTGGGATATGTTGATACTGGTTAGGGTACATTTCTGATATAATGGATATGCTTGTTGCACAAGAGTTAAAAACATATCCCAGCTAAAGCAAACTAAAGGAAAATCACAAAAAGTAGTAGTGGAAAAGTAAAAAAAAAAAAGAAAGAAAAGACAAATATCTGCACATGATATGACAAATGAGCCCAGCCTGTCCCTCCAGCCAACTGACAACAGCACAGACATGTATTATCCAAGACTAAATGAACTACCCACATACACACAAAGCTATATGGCATTTCAGCAAATGTGAGGGCATTACCTGGGCTATTGCTGCCATTTTAAAATATGACAAAGCAAGGAAAAAGTTAAAGTTGGGTAAAGTAGTGGTAATACACCGGCAGCGGCAGTAAATGGAAAACAGTTCTTCAAAGGAAGGAGTTTCTACAAAAAAATACAACAGACATTTTTAGAATACTCAACATTTTCAATGATTTTTTGCCACCTTATTCTTCAAACATTTGAATAGTTTTAAGCTTTATGAGATAATTTAGTTACACCATGATTTATCATTGCTCATGACATAACTGTGATATGGAGAGGCCAAAGGAAGCAAGACTTGGCAGAATTTTAGATAACCACAACATTTCCTCCTTCCCTTTTTCTCCACCCCAGTCAGGAAAATAATTTCAGCCAAGGGGGAAGAGGCTTTATTTAAAACTTAAATTTTATCTTTACATTTAAATTTCTTTTTTCTTCCATTATCTCTTAGAAAGGTTCAAACTAAGGTTTTACAGAAGTAGCATGTTATGGCTAAGACAAAGCTTGATAGAACAGAACCATTTAAAGCCTCACTATCAGCATTTTTGCTACAATGAAAAAAATTACGGAAAAGTTCTTTACAATGCAAAATTATATGCTTGTGAAATTACCATTTAATTCCTGTTTATAAAGGTAGCATTTCAGATAGAAATCAAGCCAAGGATTTGTTTCAAAAAAATATTAATGTTTCATACCTATGATGTTTTTGAAACCCAAGATAGAGCCTTGACCTAAGTCCTTAACAGATGTTGGCCAAAAGTAGAATTGAGTGGCATATGCTAAATCTGCTAAAGGATGACCAGTAGTTGAAAGTTCCCAGTCCAACACTGCCAAAACACGAGCCTTAAATAAAAATAAAAACCTCAAGTAAGTGCTAGAAGACATGTTCTCTCCATCCACAAATGCACAACCCACTCAATATCCAGGAGTTTTATTTGGTTACTATATATTTAAAATTAAAAACACACACTGTAGCTGTCTACAGCAAAAAGAGTTCCTTCTGGCACTATCTAAGGATCTGCAGAAAATTAACATTCACATAGGGATAGAAAGCTAGGCATTTTTCCAAATAAAATCTGATTTAAATCTACATTTTTGAGTAGTGTATTTCCTGTCAGAAACTTCCAAACTTTTCTTGTATAAAACATGATTGAATTAAAGTAACCTAAAGAACAGTAGTACTGAGAGTTGTTGTGTTTCCTTCCTAGCCCTGTTGCCTGGTTCTTTGGCACAGTAATTCACAGAAAGACCACGCAGCAGAAAACCTAATTTATCACACCATTATACATAGATTAACACTTACATGGGGAACTGAATTTCTTAAACAGGAAGTTAATCACTGCTCAGAGTGAGCCTCTACTGCAAGCATCCTTGGTGTCTTCAGCTGGGTGGTCTGAGACTCCCCACAGAGTCATTTTGCTAAGTTCTTATAATCCAACTGGCCTGTCAACCTGAATGACCCCTCCAGCCTACTCATGATTCATGGCTACTTGAAGCATGTGCAAAAGTCTTTCCCTACATGGTCACTCCTGCATCTACAGGAACAGCTTCTACAGATGACTTAAAATTACTTTTGCACAGCTTGGTCAATTCCTTCAACTGCATGAGGAACAGCTGGGAGAGTCCCCCAAGACTGTCAAATTCCCTGCTCAGGGAATCAATCAGCACATTTAAGCCTACAAACCATGTCTATCAACTAATCTATGCACATAAACTCTGGGAATCTCTGGGATCTGTTACTTTGCCATGAAGCAGGCATTGCAGTCACGGTCACCAATTCCAGGCATGTCTTCTGGTCACAACACAGCAGGTAGCATGGAAAAAAAGTAATGAAAATGCAACTGTGTGGATAGACAGGTAGTACATATTTATTTCCACAAACTAGGAAAAAAAAAAAACCAACTTTTTCCCCAAAGGTGAATGAGGAACTTTCAGGGTCTCTAATCTACATGCGTTCCGTAACTAAACAGCTTTGGCAGATTTTCCTTTGCTTCCACTAGTGTCACATATCACGCACTCAGATCCTGCTCCAAAAGTCTTTGTTGTTAACTGAAGCCGTATCACAGATGTCAGTGGGCTTTGGATCAGATGCTTATGTCTTTTAATGAAGTGAGCCTTCAGCTGTACTGAATCCAATAGGATTTATGCATATAAAATGCTTTGTTTCTGTACTTTGAAGCTGGGACTAGAACTAATGAATAAACTGAGTATCTCTCAAGTCCAGGCTGGTTTGGGCTCTGAGCAACCTGATCTAGCAAATGGTGTCCCTGCCCATGGCCAAGGCATTGGAAATGGATGACCTCTAAGGTCTCCTCCAATCCAAACCAGTCTATGATTCTGTGATTCCACCAATTCTATCAAGCTCCTGCAGTGAAAACCAGGACTGTATTAGGTACCTAAATACCATACACAGACTATAGAGAAGAGTTCAGTTTTCTACTGTTTCTTTCAAAGATGTATCATGCACTAAAATAATCCACATATGTGTCCCATTACATGATAGGAGCACAAACAAATGGAGGACCAAAACCCACTAAACATAGAAATATATTTCAAATACCTCTGTTGGGTGGAAGATGATGTTATCTATTCTGAAGTCCCCATGAATCAGGTATTCTTCATTATCATCAGGTGGCAAGTTGTTTGCTAACCACTCAGCCAGCTTGTTCATGGCAGGAATATCTGTATGAGCAGCTGCATCATACTGTTTTTTCCAAGTTGATACCTCAAAAATACAAACACTCCAACAGATTTTTCAGTTGATTCACAAGTTTTTCAAGAGTATAAAATTTTGAAGCACATGCTTCCAGGCTTTGACTATCACCACGTTGCTTGAAAATTCAGTAAAACCCAGTACTTCTGCATTTGCAAATGTGAACTGAGATATCAAGAGATGAAATGAAGACTACATCTATTTCAATCTTATTTACATAGCCCAAACCTAGTGCTATTCCAAAAGCAAGTGAGTATCATTCCCTAAGTATAGAATTACAGAATAAATGTGAATATAGTAGTGGCTTTAGACTGTGTGCAAATAATTGAACTAAGTGAAGGTGTTTAATAGCTAAAATATGATCATTAACAATTTAGCTTGCAAATCAAATAAACACTCAAAGAGCAGACAAAACAAGAGAATGTTAAGAGCTGTACCTGTCTTTTGCAGTATCCTGGTCCTCTACCATACCCTTGGAGACCCAATGACTTTAAATCAAAGGAGTGCAACAGGGCCAGAGTTTCTATCATTGCAAGATACAGAGCAGAACGCTCTGCTGGCCCCACCTCAGGCAGCGAGATGTCTCGGAAAATGCGGCCCTGGAAATAGCACAAGTCATTGATACTTGGTGGGATGCACACATCAGATGAAAAGAAGTAAAACTACACATTCCACAGCCAAAACCAAATGTTGCAAACCAACATTCCCTATGCAATCTAAATCTAAAATGCCTTCCTCAGTTATTTTATTCCTCGCCCAGGGCAGATGAAGGGATTTACAGTAATCCCAGGTTACTAGTACATGGTGTATCTGTAGATGAAAGTCTGAATCAGAACACTCAATCCAGGTATCCTCAAGCTTGAAAGTACCAGGAAAAATGTCACTGTATTGTCTCTAACAGCTAAGTTGCAGAAGAAACACCAATGATGGCCTCCAGGGGGTTGAGTGGAATGGGTGGGTTGTAGGTATGAAGGCTCAAACAATCCAAAGAAATGCACTTGTTTTCTCCTTAAGAGCAGTTGAATACATTTAGAATATGGGTGTGTTGTTTCATTTTAGAATGTGGGTACGTTGTTTCATTTTCACAATTGCTAAAAACAGAGCAGTGCAGTCCATCATAAAATTGACAGACTGTACATTTACACACTCAGAAATGTAACAAGGTTGCTTCTTAAGGAATCACTTTGTTCTAGTCAAAACCAGAAAAATTCTCCATCTTTAATGTAAGAAATCTGTTTCAAATGGTTCACAGCTTTTACATTCTATTATCCTTGATTTATGGTTTTTGTAGGAAGGTTAAGTTAATCTTCAGAAACTGGCCCTCAACATTTCTAATTTCCCAGTGAACCTAATGATAGAGTGGGATCCAATGAAAAGGGAAAAGGCCTGAATTCAACTAGTCCTCCCACAGGATGAAAAAAAAAAAAAAAAGACACAGTACAGCAGACTTATGCCCAAAATCACCAAAATCTAACAGAAAGTGTATCAACTCAGCTACAGCACCCCCAGAGTGGTGGACCACAGACAAATGCTATGCTGTATTCTTTCTGAAACAAGTGTTTGAGCTGGAATCCTGCTTTGTCTTCAAGAAAAGGTGATTGTATGTCAATTCCTATCTTTAGTACTAAACAGGCTCCAGCATCTCCAAAGATTCAGTTTAGAGTAATTTTTTCCCCTCTGACTTGTGTATGCTTTTCACAGAAGCAATATTGCCTCATTTCAAGAAATCCTTCCAAGGGCTCAAACAAGAACAAGAGGTTAAATACTGAGCTAAAAAATTCAACAAAGTGTGAAATAAGCCCTGGAGAAGCTGAAATCTGTGAGAATCACTGATAGCTAGCATTTCTTAAAAATATCAGAAGATTATTTACACTCATATCACAAAACTCTGCTGGGTAAGGCCCTAACAGGAAGGTTTTAGATAATTTAAAAGCAGCTTGTAGTAGGGAGAAGGAAAGAATCTCACACTGGAGGACCAACCTGCACATGCTGCATTACATAAAACTCTGTTCCAATGACAGAAACATCACTGCAGTACAACAAGGGCTCAGGCACTGGAAACCCAGCTGAAAATAAGGCTTTCTGCACACGATATTCTCTATCGACCTGAAGAAGACACAGAAATTTAGGTTCAATTAAAACCTCCCAAACATAAATGAGAACAGTGAATCCTCTTGAATGTTTAATAATATGTAAAGCACAGATCATGGGAAATGATCCAGCAACTCATTGCATTTCTGGACACATCCAACAAAGTGCTGGACCATTGTGCACAGACCCATGTCACCTGCAATAGGAAGTGTTTGGAGCTCACACAAGAATGTTACTTACCTTGTGTGCTCTAGGTAAAAGGGGACCATGGGGCTTCTTCCTGAGCACAAAAGCTTGCCCACCCTTCTGAAGGTAAAAGGTTGGGTTTGACTGGCCTGAGCTGCAAAGAGAAAGATTAAAATGACTCAAAAATTCAAGTACTTACAAATTTGCAAACTTCTAACAGAAACATTACTTGCAAAAGGCACTGTTACTTGACCTGAACAAAATGGCAGGATCGAGCAAAGCATTCTTCTCAAGAGTTGTTTTGTGTGAATTGGTTTTTTTTTCCAAATCTAGTCTTACAAGGGAGCAAGTGATAGCCTACTAAATCAAAAGTCAGAGGTTCTATTCCTGCCTATAAGAAAGATGTCTTCATTCACTATGGAAGGGTCACAGATAGCCAATTTGCTCTCCTGTAGCATTTACCTCTCCTCCCTAAAGAGACATCACAAACTTACTCAAGGTATGGAGTAGACACTAACCTCAAAACTTTCTGACTGGGAGGAAATTAAACAGAGCAGAATTCTCACTGGCTCATATTTGCATTTGTCTCTTGGAAAGCTGTATTTTAAACAATGTAAGCATAGATGAAGCTCTCCAAATTGGCTGGGGACTTTCTGTAAGAGCATGTCCTGACAAGACAAGGGGAAATGGACTCAAACTGAAAGAGGAGAGCTTTAGGTTAGACATTACAAAAAAATTCTTTACTGTGAGGGTATTGAAGTACTGAAAGAGGTTGTCCAGAGAAGCTGGGAATGCCCCATCCCTAAAAGTGTTCAAGGCCAGGCTAGATGGGGCTCTGAACAACCTGGTCTAGAGAAAGGTGTAGCAGGGGAATCCATAGCAGAGGACTGGAACTAGATGGTCTTTAAGGTCCCTTCCAGTCCAAAGCACTCTATGATTCTATTCTATGATTAAACTACTGATATTCTCGTGCCAAACCCCATTGTATGCCAGCCTGACCATCACGTCCATAGATTACACTTGAGGGAAAGCCTATAGGAACTGTAAAATTAACTGAAAGAATGAATGTTGGAGTCACAGAGACAATTAGACATTTCAGTCCCACACATGTAAAAGAGAAGGACAACCCAGTTAAACTCTTCATAACACCTTGTCTATCACATTTCAGTCAAGCCCACTGATCCTTATTTTCCTCAAGGCTCTGTGTTAATCAGCATGCCTTTCTCTCTTTATTGTGGTTCATTTTTAAGATGTATTCTGACTTAGTCAAATAAATGATTAGACAACTATTGGAAAATAAAAATCAAATGGACTTTTGCCTTCATTCCTCCCAATACATTTCCATTCTCCTGGAAGCAGTTAAGACATAGTTCGTAATAGTTTAACAAGTTTAAGAGACAAATACTCTACCTAGCACAAAAGAAATTTAGGTCAGCTGAACCCTGAACTGCAATTATAAGACAAAATAGTACGAGTACAAATACTAAGAAAATTTTAGCAGATTTTAACTACTCTCCTAAGGTGCCTCGTAAAGTCTCCTCAGCTGAGGTACATATAAGGATCAGGGCACAGCTGTGGATTGAATGCATGTTTTATATTTGCATCAGAGGACAAAGAATAATTGTTCATTATTTCTTAGTGATAGCTGCAGATAGATTAGTCGAGGTCATGCCTACAAAGGAATTAATCCTTATTTTCAGAATAACTTAACTCCTAACAGTTCCTGACATGAAGTCGTGCAGCCACTCCACTGATGTGCTGAGCGCAAATGAACTCCTTGCTCTATGGAAGAGTGGCTTTGGAGCCTGGGCGTAGTGTAGGTTTTCAGGGGGTCCTGTTTGGTCCTGGACAGTCAGGACAGACATGAAAGTTCTCTGGAATCAGGTCTTAGAGCATGAGATTTATTATTAAATTGTGTGGGTTTACCCAAAGCAGGTCAGAGAAGAGAGAGAGAGAGAGAGAGAGGGAGAGGGTCCAAGCCCCAGGGAAACGGTGAGCACAGAGAGTTTGGTTGCTGTTTACAATACAATAAATCACATTCTATGTTGAATATTCTGATTTTCATCCACCAATCTAGAGCAAGCTACAAATCTTACCACATTTACATACAGCCTCTAAGAATTACTGCATTACCATATGGCATTATATTTTAAACCCTAAAAAATTCTTTTTTGGACCCTCTGCCAAGTTGGCAGGGTCTGCTCTGACCCTCGGACCTTTTTGCAAGCAGAGGGTATTGTTTCATCAAGAGGGGGATTACCTGCAGTCGGCCATGCCATTGTTTTCTAGTTGTTCCATAACTGGGGCTTAATATCTCAAAGCTTGTCTTCATTTCAATCTCGTTCATAGTTTCTATGTTCTTGGCATCTTTTGCTAAGTAACTACATTTATAAGGCTTTCCTATTTCATCTTCCCCAACATCTCCCCCGTTCTGATGAACAACTAAGATATTGGACACAGTCTTACTGTTCAACTGTGTAGCACCTCCCTGGCACACTGCCACAATGCTCTCCAGACATTAACGGGAATTACGGCACATCCTTACGCTGTTCTCGTGGATTTGCTTTACCTGGCGACAGCCTAACACTTTTACCATTGATTTCTTAAGCCATGTAGGTGCTTCTGAATATTACTATTTGCTGTGCAATTAGAGATGGAGCAAGCCAGTTGACATGGATGTGTAGGCAATAAAACAATCGTGGGTGTACTCTGAGGACAGGGGGAAGTCCACCCAACACACAGCCCGCCCACAGACGGCCTCACACTGCGTGTGAAAGGTCACCATGGCCGCCACCGCAAACTTCACCTTCTCCAGCAGCTCAAGGGACGAGCTGGGACGTGTCTTTAACTGGACTAAATCAGAAGGCATCTTAAAAATCCGTCGATGGCTGCTGTCCGCCATCCCCACAGAAAAGGGTTCTACCTCTGACCCGGGCGCCCTGAGGCGGGGGAGCGGCGGCGGCCCCGCCACCTGTGTCGGTCACCTGTGTCCGCTGTGTTACCTGTACTGCCTGACAGCCAGCGGGCCCGCGGGCCGCCCAGGGAAGCCGGGCAAGTGGCTGCTCAGGTACCGCTCCAGGCTGCCCTGGTCGAAGCGGTGCTGCGGCCGCACCTCGCTGGTGCCCGGCTCCGCCGCCATCCTCGGAGGCCGCGCCGGAGCCCGCTCTGCCCGGGTCACCCGGAGGCGCCTCAGCTCCGTCAAGAAAAGCGCTTCGCAGCCCCCTGGCTGTCGGGGCCAGAGACTTTCCCTGACAGACGACGTTTCCGGGGAGGCACGTACCGCCCCGGTAAACACCGCCCCTCATGAGGGCCGCTCGGCTGCCCGCAGTGAGGAGGTGGTGGCGGGAAGGCCCCGCCCCGGCGCTTCCCGGAAGCTGCCGCGGCCCGGCACAGACGTGTCGCTGCCATGGCGGAGCCCGGCCGGCTGGAGCGGCTGGAGCGGCGGGTCCGGGAGCTGGAGGAGGAGCTGGCCCGGGAGAAGCGCGGCCGGGGGGCGGCGCGGGCCCGCATCGACACCATGAGCGCCGAGGTGACCGACTCCAACCCCTACAGGTGCGGGGAGGGCTGCTGAGGGCTCACGGATGTCGGAATGCGGAGGGTGGGGAAGAGGGAGGGCCGTGGCTTGGCACGGTGGGTCTGGGTGAAGCGGGACAGGCACATGGGTGTGGAGAGAGCTCGGACGGGTGGGTATGCCAGGGATGGGGCTGGGTGTGCTCAGGAGGGTGTCGGGCAGTGCAGGAGGCAGGTGCTCTGTGCGGAGCAAGGGAGGGATGCTCTCGGATTTCCCACCTGGCTGGGCTGCCAGGAGTGCATGTCAGGGTTACTTTGTATTATCTTGCTTTACAATACAGGCGGGGAGAGAGAGGGGGGGGAAACCTTGTGAGTTTTTCGGCTAGGTAGCTAGTAAATGGGACAGGTGTTTGTATTACATGAGGTCTTGTTCTCATGAGGTCTTATTTTTCCAACTTACCTATTTTAGAGGTTCATTTATAGAACTCTTGAACATCAGCAACTTCTCTTCTAGAAATCTGATGGTTTTTTGTTTGTTTGGTTGGTTGGTTTTTTTGCTGGTTTGGTTTTTTTTTCCTTAATGCAAGTTGATACTTGTACTTTCATGAAAAAATGCAACAGAGTTATTGTTATTTTAAAATAACAATGTTATTTTAAAATCCTTTCAGTTATTCTTAAAACCTGATAGTCTCTACTCTCTTTTTTAAATGTTATGTTAAGTTAATCTAATCAAATCGATCAGAAAACAGTGCAAGTCTTCACTAGTTTGCTGCCATATGGTTCATTACCAAAAAGAGGTGTCACCATTCATTCTGTAAATCAGGGATTCGTTTACAAAAATAGCTGTGTCCTCCTGATTTCATCAATATTACTCATGCCAATAGAATAAGTACATGAGTTTCTGCAGGGTTAGGACTCTAGTGCAAATGGGAAAGCATCTACTCTGTCACTCAGACTGTACCTAGCTGGCAATCACAGCTGCAGCCGAAGCAGCAGGCTTGAGTTTAGTGCTTGGTGAGGTTATTTCTAAAGCAAAAGTGATTTTAAATACCTGAAAAGCAAAATTGCTGTTGGAAACATAAAGAACGTTTTCTGTGTAACATTGCTTTCCTTTTTTTGTAGTCGTTTGATGGCGTTAAAAAGAATGGGAATTGTCAAAGACTACGAGGTAGGATTCTGTCTGTAACAAAACACTGCTTGCATTTTCTCCCTGGGAGGACCACTTTTGGTATACTGATCTGCATATTATTTCTTTTTACAGAAAATCCGTACCTTTACAGTTGCAGTAGTAGGTGTAGGTGGTGTTGGCAGTGTGACTGCTGAAATGTTGACAAGGTGTGGCATTGGTAAGGTAATGAGAGTTTTTTTCTTCTTCTATATCTTTACAATAGATGGACCAAACCTCTTTGTAAAGAATTGGATTTGATTTCACTCTGTTGATTTTACCCAAATAAAAAAATGTTGTGAAGAAAGCACTCAAGAACAGCACTTGCCTTGAAGTCTGTAGAAGAGTCTGTATTTTGCTGGTAAAATTGATTTATTTAGGGCTTAATCCTCTATCATGTGAATGATTCTTGTTTGGATGCTTGTCATCTCCACATTCTTATATGAACACATTTATCTAATCTTCATACTGGATTATTGCAAAAGGAAAACAAAATAAAAGAAGAGGAGGGGGTACTTTCCTTAAAGTCTTATAAGAACCAAGTTTATATTCATGAAATTGAAATGTAGTAGATGCCAAACAGATATCTCTATCACAAACATTAGTTTGTCACGTGGCAGCAAGTAGGATTGTGATAAGAGACGTGATACTGTTCACATAGGTTAATCTGTTGAATATTCTTAGTTTAGATCAAATGAAGAGATAACTTTTTATTGAGTAATTTTAATGATTTAACAGATTAGCTCAGTTTTTCATGTCCTTACAATGTTGGTACCTCTTGTATGTAAACTGAATAGGCCTGTGAGGGAGGGAGTTTGGTTGGGGGTGGGATTTTTATGTTTTTTGCCTTAGAACTGGTTTTGTTGTTCAAAATGCCTTGCCATAGTGCTCTGTTTGCAGAGTCTCTGGAGATTCATACATGTTAAAACAATCTTTATTGTAGCTGCTTCTGTTTGACTATGACAAAGTGGAACTGGCAAACATGAACAGACTCTTCTTCCAACCTCATCAAGCTGGATTAAGTAAAGTGCAAGCAGCAGAACATACTTTGAGGTATAACTTGGAGAAGTGGGTGTCAAAATGTTTCACTCTTAATCATTTGCAAAGGAGGATGATCTAATTTGAGAATCTGGGTATAAAATAATTGTGGGGATGATGGATGCTTCAAAGACATTTTTGTAGTGGCCAGAACCTTAATGTGAGTCTGCTTTTTAAGTATAGCAAGATTTGCTCAGAAATTTGGTATAGATGATGCTAATTCAATATGTTGTGGGTTTTTTCTCATCTAATTTGAATTTTTGACAAAAATGGGTGAATTCTAGAGTTCAGACTGGAAATTTAGGACTGTAGCAACCCTTATGGAGTTAGGGAGTAGAATGTAAATTATCATTGTATTCTTTACTGTTGACTCCTGTTATTTCCTCCGTAAGGGATATTAATCCTGATGTACAGTTTGAAGTACATAACTACAACATCACAACACTGGATAACTTTGAACACTTCATGGATAGAATAAGGTAAACTTTAGCACATTGCTAACTTCTGCTGATGTGTGGTTCTACACAGCCTCATGTTTTTCTTGCTGGGGTTCTCTTTCACTTTAATAACTTCCAATTGAAAACCTGTGGGAAATATCTGTATATGAAGACATTCCCACCTAGATGTGTTCTCTACAGTTGGCATTTATTTCTACTGTTACATAGTTATTTTTTCTCTGAGTGCATCTTTTTTCCAACCAAAACTGTGGGTTTTCCATTGTAGAAAACAGATCAGATCATATCTTGAGTGCTCTGTAGTAGCTTCAGGTATGATTTATAGAATGAAGAAAAAAATAGTTATTAGTGGATCTCATAGAGATTTGAAATAACTTTTACCATTTGCAGTTCTGTTGTAGAAAGATACAGTTCTCCAATACTTTGTACTGTGAGTGTATACTATATAAAACAGTCTAAAATGCTCATATATTTAAATCCCAGCTTCAGCATGGTGTTGTTTCTACTGCAGAGCTAAGATGCTGGTTGTATCCTGTACTGCATTTGCACAAGTTTTGTTAGAAATTCACTTCCCATGGGCTTCTGTACTCTAAAGCAGCGTGCTGGTTGCCGTGGTGGTGTTTTGTTCTGCCAGCAGTTTCATGTAAACTTCTGGTGCTTGTTTCAGTAATGGTGCACTGGAGGAGGGGAAGCCTGTGGATCTGGTCCTAAGCTGCGTGGACAACTTTGAGGCTCGCATGGCAATTAACACGGTCAGGCCACTGTGTGGACGTCTCTTTTCTCCTATAAATATGGAAAAGATAGGAACTTAAAAAGAATTTCCTAATTAATGATCCTCTTGGTTTGAGGAATCTGAGCTTTTACCCAGTTCTTACAAATCCACTTTATGTGTATAAATATAACTGTAGACTTTAGTTACTATCAGCTAATGGTTAGTAAAAGATTGAAGTATCATAAGCTCTGTCTTTTCAAATTACTCTGTTTATCTAAAGGCATTTTCAAAGGCTGGTATGTTCAATCTTACAAGCTTTTAAAGACTTTCTATAGCTAATTGTATACTTCATATGACATTTGTATCCTAAAAATGCTGTGTACCTAATCAAACTGTTTTTCTTGATAGTAGCAGCCAATGTAGGGTATATGCCAAATGTATGTTTTCTGTTATCCTTCAGCTGACCTGATCCATAAATTGCAGGCACTGTGTCCAAAGCCTCCAAAAGTAGTTTGTGGAATTATATTCTGTAGTGTGCTGTAACTGGGTCACTAAAGTCTGTATTTGTTAAAATATCTCAGGTCCTCTGGAGAGCACAAAGGGCTGGCTTCATGAGGGCAACTTTAATTGGCTGTTTGATTTGTCCTTTGATAAATAATTTCTATTCTATCTCTTCATGTCCCTTTTTCTGACCATAGCCTTTTTGCCTGAAAGCAGGGAGATAAATGTATTTCATCATTCCCATTTTATCACATTATTTGGTTCCTTTTCTTTTCATTGAACTTCTGCAGTGCTGACACGTGTGTTTCTGTGTTTGTAAGGCCTGCAATGAACTTGGACAAATCTGGATGGAGTCTGGAGTGAGTGAGAATGCAGTGTCAGGACACATACAGCTGATCGTACCTGGTGAATCTGCTTGTTTTGCAGTACGTGGTGCTCTGCTCACTTGTCTTTTAGAGTGGGACTGGGAATGTGAAGATTAGCTGGCTGGGGACTGTGATCCTGGCACAGCTGATGAAGTAGCTTAAAATTTTCTGTGGGATTTCTCAAATGCTTTTTTACAGCTTAATTTCTCTATTGCCCCTCAGTGTGCTCCTCCACTTGTAGTAGCTGCAAATATTGATGAAAAGACATTGAAACGAGAAGGAGTTTGTGCAGCCAGTCTTCCTACAACCATGGGTGTTGTGGCAGGAATGCTTGTACAAAATGTTCTCAAGTAAGTGACTGAGTTGTTGCTATTTGATGTGTACAGCAAAACATGGGAAAAAAACCCTGATGGAACATTTCGTAATGACAGATCTGGTTCTTTTTACATGTTCATGGCCTGTTTCCTAATGGAATTTGCAACACTGAACAGGGCTGAAATACACAGTGCTTGAATTTTAAATAGGATTTTTCCAGGGTAAGAAACAGTTTCAGTGTTTTCCAAAGAATTTTTGTTACTGCATACACACATGCACATTGTTTTCTTAGTTCTGCATTTAAACATGCTCTGATTTGACATCATTAAGTTCTACATAAATAATGTTCCAGTTCTTAATTGTCTTTGATATTTTGTACATGGACAATGAATAAATAATTTCTCTTGCAATGTTTGCATTCTAAAAACCTGAGGGGAATTAAAAATAGTTACAGAGAAATATGGCATATTTTACTATTTTAAAAAGTACTGTCACGTGACTCCAACTGCTAAAAGAATTGCATGCATCAGCAAGGAAAATATTTGAACAACTTTGTACTCATTTTCAAAATGATGCAGTGTTTTACAAGAACCTTTGAGATTGTATTTAGCCTGCTTTTAGCCTTAGCTTGGTTTGGTCAGTAACACAAAAATTTCAAGTTACCAAGGAATAGGACTGTTTTCAAATGTGCCTATCAACAACAAAGCTTCATTTTCAGCTATGCAGAGAGAGGTGTGTTTCTTGAACAAAGAATACAAACATTGCAGCTTAATTGGAATCTTTGTTTTAATTGCAAATCTGACCCTACAATAAAGATGACTAAACTGATTCTGATTAGCTCTGAAAACTTCCCCATTGTAACACAGGACACACCTGAGTGTTCCAAGTGATGGATTAAGGCATGGGAGAACACTGCTTACACAGAGCTCTAAATACATTTTTTCTGAGACTGCAGCTGAATTATTCTCACACACCTTTAGAGGATGGGATTCTGTATTGATCCAGTTATTCAATTGCCAGCTGACTGCAGCATGACTGAATTTAAGGAAGTTACAGTAATTCTACAACTGCACAAGTATGAAAGTATATTCTAAAAGTTCTTTGAGGAAAAAATGCTCCTTGAGCAACTGAAGTTTTAGGTTTTCACCTGTATTACAAGCTCCTTCTTTCTCTGTGTTTCTAGATACCTGTTAAACTTTGGTACTGTGAGTTACTATCTTGGTTACAATGCGATGCAGGATTTCTTCCCAACTATGTCTATGAAGCCAAACCCCCAATGTAGTGACCACAATTGCAGAAAACAGCAAGAAAATTATAAGGTAAAAATGATTTGGGTTTGTGGGTTTGTCTGGGGGCTTTCCCCCCTCCTTTCTTAAAATCTTAAGAACAAAGCAAGCTACAAATCTCTAGTAAAAGAAAACATTCATTGCTACTCCAATTTTCAGCAGCCTTGTCTTCACATGGTAGCACATTTCTAGAAAGAATTGCTTGCACTCAGTTAAGCAGTATTTTCTTCTATATAATTGCTCAACCTTTCTGGCAGACATATCTTTCTGAGTGTTAATGGGTTTGGTGTTTTTTTTCAACTTGCAGGTATTCTGCCTTTCTGCTCCTAAGCAATCACCATTTAGATCTTTCTTATCTTACGTATTGAAAGAAATGTGAACATTAGGCTTGATCTTCTTTGCTGTTGTTGGAAATTGGACTGTTAATTTTTGGTTATTGAGGGGTTTATTTTCTTGTGTTTTCCCTCCAGAAAAAAGAAGCTGCAAGACCAAAAGAAGAAGTAATTGAAAAGGAAGAAGAAATAGTACATGAAGACAATGACTGGGGTAAGTCATCAGCTGGAGACTAAATAATGTTCCCAATACTGAGATTCAGTTTGGGTGAACACAGTTGAGGATACATATAATGCTTAATAATTCCTATTTTTTGTAACTTACACTATGTAATTAATGTTGGCTTTTCACAGGTTTGGAAAGTAATTTTACCACAACTTGATGATATGTTTTTAGTGCAATGTGCAGGTTTTAGGCTCAAAATGTAACTGCTGCTTGAATAAAGAACTTTCTCAGAGGATGGTCTGAAGATGAGAGAGATGTGACAAGATGTATTAACTGCATATTCCTTTTAAATATTCTAAAGAGCACTTGTCATTTCCACAACCATTGTGCTGAGGCATCCCATGGATTTTTATATTTCTCTGAGAGTTTTAAATTAGAAGGAATTGTCTTAATGTTTAGAAGGAATTGTCTTAAGGAATGGTAAATGTGTTTTATATAATCATTTATATAAAGAATGGAGACATACATGTTTATTACATGAGAAAGAAAATAATCTTATTTACAATTGAGAGAAGTGTCTTTATGGTAAGATTTAAATGATAAGAACAAGGACAAGGTGCCATTCTTGTCCACAAGTTGTCCATATAGAATCATTTCATATATTGTAAAGGGAAAATACTTTATATTGATAATGGAATGAACTTGTTGAACTCAAAGGGCATCCTGCTTTTAATTGTTTTCTGTTTTGGAAAAGTAGCTGCAGCTTTCCTCTCACTGTGATAGTTTGGTGGTTAAAGAACTTCTTCTTCTAACTTTTAATGAAGTTCTTGTTTCCTTTTAATGCAAAGGCATCGAATTAGTATCAGAAATTTCAGAAGATGAGCTGAAGGCTGCATCTGGCCCAGTACCTGAGCTTCCTGAGGGAATTAGTGTAGCATATACTATCCCAGACAAGGTAATGTATTTATTCTTTATGAATTTTTGAAATACACATTGTAAAGTAAATTTATTACACCAACCAGTTTGGTTCCCTTTTAAACTTAAAACAGAATTCCATCTTGAACAATTCCAGTGAGACTGGACCCTCAGTATATTGTGATTAGTACCTTCTGTGGTCCAGTTCTGTGTTTCTATTAAATACCTTTCTTTAAGTTTGGATGCTAGTGTGACTGTACTTCTGAGATGATAGGAATGAATGCATTTTGGGGGCTGGGGGAAGGACAGCAAATGTGAATTTCTCAGTTGATATTTTGGTGGCTAATTAATTTTTACCATATGGATCTTGTAAAAGCTGTATATAGTCAAAGAGCAATGAGTATACCCGGGGAACACAGACTCTGAATGTATTGCAGTAAGAACATTCTAATTCCTAGTCAAAATAGTTTTCAATTTAAGCTTAAAATCACTTAGGCCTAATCTCACAATCGATTGCCTGGTTGTAGGAATATGGTGTGGTGTAACATCAAAAGCTGATCTGTGGGGGGGGCGGGGGTTTCTTGATTACTTTTTTATTGACAACTTTTTCTTCCTGTTCCTAACAGGAAGAGAATTTAATAACTGGAGAGACAGTAGCAGAGTCTGAAGAAAGCCTAGAAGAACTCATGGCCAAAATGAGAAACATGTAGATAAACAAATTTTAAGTACAGCTTTAATGAGTTTGAACGGGCATTGGATTTTGAGAAGACCAGATTTCTTATTTTTCTTTTTTTTACCTCCACTGAAACCTACCTTTACTTTTCTGATGAAACAGAACTGTTACAGGGGCAGGAAGGACACAGACTTACATAGTTTATATTCTGTTATCTCGTCATGTCTTTAACTTACAGAGCTGTGCTACTGTAAATTTTAGTGACTCAGCATTGCTAGCATCCAGATATTAAGTGGAAAATAAAAGGATATGGATAAACTAAAAAAGCAGGCACAGTACATTATATGTCCTACCATGTGATGAGAATAGCACATAGACCAGGACAAGGGAAAGATGAAATCTGCTGGAGTGGACTGAGCAGGTGAAGGGCAGATGATGCTGCCTCTCTCAGGTTGCTGCTCCTAATTAGCCAGGCACTTGTACTTGGTTGTTGTTCACTGGCCCAAAGTCTTGGCATAGATCATGCTGTGGCTACTTTTTCTGAGTAATGAGAACATCTAAGCCTTTTCATCTGCCTTAAATATCCCTGGGATGGAATTTTCTTTATCAGTGTCTTAATACTGCTTGTCCTTAAACAGCTGCTTATGTTTTGTACGTGATAAAGTTTTGAGTATACCGTAAGAAGGTGAAGTCTTTTGTTAGTATTACATTAGCAGACTGCATATCACCATGTCACTTGTTTTCCTGGCAGATGCCTTTCATGACAAAATTATGAGCAACATTGGAAAGAACCAGAGATTTTATCTACCTTTTCAAAACTCTAAATATTATATTTCTGTTCGTTACTGAAAGTTTAGCTATAATTCTGATCACTCCCCATCACATGGGCTGTATTAAGGAATAAAAATCTGAGTTTGCATAGAAAGCCTTCTAAAATTAGATGCTATTAATTTTTAGTTTTGCAGATATCTTCATTGGAGTAGCTCACCTGTTGTATTTGTCTTGTAAATTACATTGGTAGTCATATAACCTTTTAAATGGCCACATGTTAAACTGACCTGTAAATATTTGCATCCTGGAGTGCCAGTACCCTGCAGAACTGGAAGGATCAGTTTCAAGTCTTTTAACTACTGTGGATATCTGATCTAGAACTTGGTAATTATTTCAGCCTTGGCAATATAAAACAAATATTTCCAGGCTGGGCTTTTCAAAAAACTTTTCCACAATGTGCTGCAGCCAACACAGCTGTTAATGGCAGTAGTAATATCCCACTAATATGTAAAGAGAGAGCAGGTATCATGGTGGTGCTTCTGTTTCTTAGGGCAGCTGAATGAATACCTATTAGTTATACTAATAACTAGATTAAAAAATATTTTATTTCTAAGTAATGGTTACAGACTTCAAAATCAGTTTCCTCCACAGCTGACATCAAATTATGTTATACACAGAAATCATCTCTGAAACCAGTGAGGGAAATTTTGGGTGGGTTTTGAGAGTGAGGCATTATACTGTAAAACTGAAGTGATTTTTTTGGATTGAGTTCTGTTTTGGAGAAACAAGGTTTTAGAAATGAACTGTAAGATCAGAACTAGAATAATGAGACTATTGGAAAGGCAGATAGTTGAATCTGTGTCACTAAGTCTACATTAGCTTGATGCAGTGTCAATTTATGTGTTACATTTCTCTGTGACTTTCACCTTTCTGTTGGGAACAATAAAAACCAGGCACACAGCTGGCTCTGGAGATCCTGAGGCAAATGGCTGACTCATTTCTACAGCAGCTCGGCTCAGCCTGATTCTTAACTATTTGGCTGGCATGACTGCTCTCACAGGATTGACAGCTGTATGAGAGGCAACTTCAAGTACACTTTATGAGGGAATTAATACACTTTTGTATGCCCTGTTAGAGAGTACACGAAATGGTTCTCGTGTTACTTTCAGACTTTCAACTTGTATATACAAGAAGAATTTGAAATAATCAGAAAATAAATTAAAGATGATTGTATGTGTTAATGGTTAAAATTATTTAAAAATAAACAGCATCCAAAAAAGCAGCATTAAGGATTTTTTTTTAAATTAAGAATACATTTACATGTATAATGTCCTCCAACTGTAAAACATAATAAAAAATTTATTGCTTCCTTGGTTATGAACTAACAAATCAAAGCGCATTGCCATGATTAAGTCCAGCTTTGTTTATCTGGCAATCTTATAAAAGAAATGTTCAGTTTTTACAGTGTCTCATGAACATTATTAAAATGTTGATATTCTGACAGGGTAATTAAATCTCCACTGAAACTGGTGACCCTCTGCTTTGAGGTAGAGTTCTCCTGCACAGAAGTATTATCTGGCATACTCCATATATACAAATAACTTTTCCTTGCTGTCCATGAGGTACAGCTCCATGGAAACTGTCTTGTAAGCTTTCTTTGGGTTCATAGGGTAGGCACATGGGTCCCTCACTGTCTTTGCTAAATAGCAGTGGATAGTCGGGATCTGATACTTTTTGGAACCAATTTTTTATTTTGATTTTTTTTTCTATTCCAAAACCAACCCTGAAACCTATGAGGAAGTTGGAGAGAAGTTGGTCAATGAAAGAATAGTAACAGTTCAGCAACAGTAACACTGAGGATCTAGAAAGTAGCTTCTTAATTAAGCTAGTAACAATAAGGAAAACCATTTTGGAGAGGAAGATGTGTTAGAATCAGAACAGAGGTGACAAGCTAGACCAGACACCTGTTAAGTCTTTAGAGGAGAGAATCACCAGCTGTAAGAACATCAGGCAACATAAACACAAGCTGAGTAGGTTGAGGCTTTGGGGGGTTATTTTAGTTTGGGTTTTTTTGCATGCACTTTTCCTTTTGCCCCTCTTCTTACTTGGTGACAGTGCTGCAAAGAACTTTCCAAATTTCAAAACTTTCCAAGGTGGCTGAAATAAGAGGGGTAAAACCCTTGCTTTGTTTACAAACCCATTTTCTGAATAAGAGGAAAATAACCAGAGAGCTATTACAGATTGTCAAGTCTTAGTGCTCTATCCAAGAGATCTTTCTGATTTTTTTTTCAACTAAACCTTAATCTTGAAAATCAAATTCGGGTTTTATATTTGCACTGTCAGTTTTATACACCTTTGCTTTTGCCAAGTTACTGCATTACCAAAATATTAAGTTCCTCCTAATTGGAACAGGGACTGAAATGAGTAATATTTAATTCTACTCAGAGAAAAAACACTGTGAAAGGTAAGTACTCCTTTGAAGTGAAGGCTATTTGCATTTTTCAAGCTGGATCAAATTAATCTTTGCATTAGTTGCCTCTGAAATATTATAGTAGGGTTTCAATTAATTTTCCACTTATATTCATTTTTATAAAAAGTCTTTTTTAAGGTTTATTTAAATTGATGCATGCATTTATGGACTGAATGAGAACAGAACTCAAACTGATTCTTCCAGATGACTCAGGTGTTAAGAAATACAATAGGCAGGTAGATTTGATTGATGTTCTGAGGGCAAACTATTTTGCATCACTAGTGTTTCCCAGTTAATACAAACATTCTTGTATTTTAAGGGATCCAGTAAGATTAAACAATGAAAGTATTGCTAAAGGTTTTAACAACAGGAAATCTGGCCATAATCATCCTCATTCTGACTCCTCACTGGAAGTATTTTTATTGAACAGAGTGGAATCTTACAACAGCTTTAACTGTAGATGATGATATATTTGGACAGCCTAGCTTCCCAAGGAAACCAATTAATTTTGCACAAGTCCCTGGAACACAAGTTTGTTTAAGGCTGAAATAACCCTGGTGGTAAAACTTCAGGTTAAAAGTATTTTCAAAGATTTTTCAAAATGACCATTTCTTCACAAACAACTTTAAAGGCTGGTAAAAAGGCAGGAAGGATTGATGAAACAAAAATACACAAATCCTCTCAGACATGCAATTATAACACAGAAAAGAATCCTTAGAGTTTATACAAGCGGTTCAGTTTAATTTGTTTAAATCTTGGCACTAAGAGGCATCCATGTTTTTGGTGTTAGCTCCAACTTTAGCTAGTAACTAATGTGTGTATCCATAGGCAATGAAGGAAGCTCACTTCATACCATACAGTCTGCAAAGTTAAGGCAGAAGGATTTCAAGCTGAAACGTTTATTTCCATGTCATCCATGAAGACAGGTGTAGGTCCCAAAACAATATGTAATCCTTGGAAAAATGGATTTGTCTTAGTCATTTTCTGTCTACTTAAAAATATCAGTGGAGACTGCCTTTTATGGGAGCAGGTTTGTATCACCTTTGTCCATGTTCCGGGAAAGCGTTTGGTGATAATACACTTTTTAAACTGAATGTGTCTCCACTTGATGAGTGTCGAGAAGTTGCTTTTCCACCTATCAACAAAGTCTCTGCTTCTTTTATTTCCATAGCTCTCTTGTAAAGTTCAGCTGCCTTCTCAAAGTCTCCCCTTTCATAGCTTTGGAAGAGTAAAACAAAGTTGAAGCAAGCAAATAAAATAAAATGTCTCTAAATTCATTCAAATTGAAATACACACCATACACTATCAACATAGTGTACATAAAACTACTTTCCAAGAAAGTACCTAAAGCCAGATGTTTCATGCAGTAATCTGCTTTTATAGGGTTGAAGCACATAATCTTACCTTAGCACAGCCAAGTTTTTCAGTGTTTCCCCCACGCGAGGATGCATGTGGCCAAAGCTGTCTTCATAAATCTTTAGGGCGCGTTCATAGAGAGGCAAAGCTTCAATCTGCTTTTTCTTTGGGTAGAAAGTTTCTTTGTTACAGGTGTGTGTTTCTTTGTTACAGATATGTATTACAATGGCTTTCTTTTTTTGCCAACATAGTATCAATGCATCCTAGATGCAGTGTGGTGCCTACCAGTCACAGCCATTATCTTTTCCGTGCATACATTTTCCTTGCCAAATGTGCTTTCCATGTTTAAAATGGAACCCAAGAATTTTCAAGTACTATGAGGAATCTCCCTTTTAAATATGATCAAGTTTCTTTCATTTCATTTAGGTAAAAATCACAAAAAAGCCCAAATCAGGAAAAGGTTAGGTGTGAAAAACTTACCATCTGACAGTAAAGGACAGCCAGGTTTACCAGAGCAGTTGCTACACTCGGGTGTTTTGGGCCAAATGACTTCTGTCGAATTTCAACTGCTAGCTCATACAGAGGAACAGCCTTGTCAAGCTTTCCCTAGAAATAACAGGGAAAAAAATGATTCAGTTCTCTTGTATTAAGATGGCAACAGTAAAACCTATTTTAAACAAAAGCCCTGGAGAAGATCTGTTTTTAGAATAAGGGCTTAGCTTTGGTTAATTAATAGCTATATTCTGCACAATGGTTTATGATGAATACTTATTAGAACCTAATTTTCCAAAATACTGGGCATATTCAACAGTCAATGTATTTCTCAGATACATCTATTTCTTCCTTGCTTAATTTATTTTTCCCCACAAGCATCTCACTGAGAAAGCTGTAAAAATAATTTTCAGTTGTACTTTTATTGAAATAATTTTCTCTGCTGACTTTTAATTTGTGCTCCTTCAAACTAGCCAAGAGGTTTTTGATGCAAAAATTGAGTGGTTTTGCATCTTCTAACAGCATGAAAATTAGAAGCTGAAGTGAGGAGAAAATAACATGATCCAAAACCATTTAATGCACACAATAGCAAGTAAGAATTATTTAGCACAAACATAAGCAAATTTGGTCCAATGGATTATCTTCAAGGTTGTTTTTTTTTTTTTCTGAAGAACAGTAAAATGTTAAAATGTAAAATAAATAAAATTCTTATAATTCACCGAACTTGATCTTGGTTCAGTTGTTGGAAACAGTGTATCACTGTTACACTAATAATACCAAATGGCTAGAACAACCATCTACAAACACAAATATTCATAAAACATTTTGAAATTATAAAATGCAGAAACTGATACTACTGTTACTGTTATGCCTCATAGTCCATTTTGCAAAGGAGTAATGCTCATCTTCCACTGAGTCAACATAAAATGAAGGTGGTTCAGCCAGTTTATTTGTGAAGTACTATCTCCCACATAAGCCTTCAAGTTACTCTTAGACTGACTGCAAAGTTCAAGGTCATTGTGTAAAAAGAACTATTCCTACACTCTAAAACATGATTTTTCTATTAAGAGAAAGACATTACAGTTCATTTAGGTGATAAGAAAAAGTAACAGGCTTGTGCTCACCATCTTTTTGTACAGCACTGCCAGGTGTTTCACAGTATAAGCCAAGGAGGGATGATCTGGAGCCAAGGCTCTCCTCCTGATGTCCAAAGCTTTCTCATAGAGCTCCTCAGCCTTGTCATAGTGCTTCTTCTCATTGTACAGGGCTGCCAGGTTGTTCAGAGACTGAGCACAGTCTGGGTGCTCGGACCCCAGGACTCGCTCTCGCATTTCCAACGAGCGCTGCAGGAAAAGCTCCGCTGTCCTACACAACATATTTCTTCATCAATATTTTAAAGCTGGTAATAACTATACAGGCTGAAGTGCCTGTTTGAAACAACAGCTCAGCCTGGGAAACTCATAGTAGAATCTGCTTAGAAATGACTAAGTATAAAAGATTTTGTGTAATGCCACCACTGAAGCAAAGGGCACGTTTTATCTCACTACAGCAGGGTACTATTGTGGCATTACAGCTTTACAGCAGCTCCTCTATCAAAACAATGGATGATCCTCCCCGTAAGACTGACAGCACCCACTGTAACTATGCAGCTCCTCTTCCTGCATACACACAAATTCTGTGTGATGCTATTCTCAACAGGCCAGCTTAGGAAATTGGAAAAATCCATTCTACATTATAGAGAAAAAAAGACCATTTATACACAGAACTGTAGGTTCAGTTCTGGAGGTCTTAGATAAGTGTCAAAAGGTGTTGACTCTGTGCAAGGGCTGGATGATGATGTGTGACAAACTATTCATTAAGTGACATACCCTTCAGCCACTGATTTCATTTTAGCTACATGAAGTCTTGGACTTGCTCAGAGCAGAGACACAACATCCATTTTTAGAAGTTCCTTAAACCTCCCCTAGAACAAAGTTAATATCTTTTCTTAATACCTATTTCTTTGAAATAGTAGAGATACAGCAACTCTTGAAGTAGATTGTGTTGAATAGGAACTATGTATGAATAATGTAGGATTTTAAACAATCTGATATAAGATTAGGTAAGATACTGCGCCTCTATAATCAGTCACTTTGTGAGGGTGAACTGATGAAAACCTCACGTCCAACAACTGTTAAAAATCAAATTCCTTCACTAAAGAGGTCATGCATTTAACAGAAGTTCTGTATGCAGATCCCAACTAATGATACACATATATAATTAACCAAAAGCTACTGGTGCCATAAACAGGTACAGCAGGAACTAGAAGTAAAAATATTTCCAGAACTCACTCCGTGCTTTTTCATGGGGCACTTTTTTTCTTCTCTGAAAAGATTCATTTCAGTAGAGTAGGATTTAGGTGACTTTACAATTCCCTCACAACACATGGTTTAGATTCCTCTGTCAGCTGAAGAAGTTGATGTGAAGAGTGGCTAAACATACAATCAGAACTGTCCTGCACCTTTTATTCCCCTTCTCTGACACTCCTGCTTATCTCTGTCTGCTTTTAGAGCACCTTTGTGCTGTTCTGGCCCTTTTTGGCTTTAAATAGGACATCAGGGTAAAAGCTTAAGGATTACAAGCACAATGAGTATTTAGGTCATGACTTCTTGTAATACTGTCATAGAAAAACAACAATCCTGCTGTTCAAAGATGAGCACTGCAAAGGAGTCACAAAATAGTGAAGCTGAGTAGAGAGGCACAAATTTAAGAGAGTACTGGTACTTGCAATAAAAGCTCATTAACTCTGGACCATCAGTTCTGAATGCAGGAAGTGCACTGACTTGTTTAATACTCACATGCCAACAGCACCAAATAGAAAACAGGAGTGAAATTCCCAGTGAACAAAAACGAGTAGAATGAATCAAGGATGGTCATACAACAAGTATTTGATCATGTGTCTGCATTGAATGCAAGTTCTCAATGCTCTGCCTCCATTCAGACACCTGAGAACACTCAGTGGATGTGTCACAATCAGTACAACTTACTCAAGATTATTCTGCAGGTAGTAGAGGACTCCAAGCTCATTGAGGGTTCGAGCATTATCTGGTGTATCTCTGCCTAATGTGAGCTCTTCCAGTTGCAGGGCTCTCTGCCGCAGGAGAGCAAAGCCACACTGCAGCAAGGAGAAGGTAACGTAAGCCAGTCACCAGTACTTACAAAGTTTAACACTAAAGCCAGAAAACCAAAAGACTTTGGTGCCAAAGGAGCTCAATAATCCTCCTTAAGTCCTATTTTTGAGCTAGATGGCACATGCTTACTTACAATCTAACAGCGAATTTCACCAAAAAAGTGAAATTTTGGTGAAAATTTCCAGGCAATTCAAGTTACTGGGTTGTCACACTGCTCTGCCTCTATCACACATGCTAATTTGCCTAAACTCCACAGTTCAAATAACCAATTCAGACCAGTTCTTAGGTTTATAAGCTCAAAACTTAGAATCAATATAATCTCCAATCCTAAACACCACATACAAACCCATACAAAATACTACTCAAGGCTTCACATCAATCTTTTTAAAATGGGTAGACAAGTTAATGCTTACAAGCAAAATAAATCACAGTAAAAAGTGCAGTGCCATTTTTAAACACTCTGCCTATTTTTGATCTTTGCAGTCTTGATAAAAATATTTTTGCAGCAGAACTCATTACAGCAATTGAGCAAATCATCATGAACCAAATTCATTCTTATTTATCACTGTAGAAATAGCAACAGGTTTATGGTTTTTTACTACTTCTATTAGAGCTACAACTAGAGCTCTGGAGTTATTAGCTGAATTCTTACAGTACAGGCATTACATGAGCTAAAAATGACAAGAGAAACCCCATAGCTGAAAAATAACACAGAAGAAGAAAACAGGGGAAAACTCTGTATGTTACCTAATATTTTTACTGTGATTTTCCATTGCAGTAAGCACTGTGTTCACTCACTGGACAAATGCCTCAGCTGTTCTGGAGAACACCTTTTTCCATTGTCACTTGGACACACAGTTGTATCAGCTGTAATTCTGCACCACTGAAATGTATATATCCACTTCTTTCTCTTCCACTTCTCTCAACTCCATTCCATTTGTACTGATACACTTCCAGCAGAGCTGAAAGGGCAGCTACCAAAGCTGCTGCTAAGCTACTTTACTACCTATGCCCACAATTATGAAAAGGCCTAGAGCATTGTCAGCTCTGCAGACACACTTTATCATCTGTTTAGCAGAGATGCAACATGCCCTGCACCTTTTTTTAGATATCAAGCACTTTCTTACCAGACTGCCTTTCTGCCTTGCTGCTTTTTGGCGTATTTTGAAGGACTTCTTCCTCAGTTGCTCAGCTTGTTCATATCTGAAAGTAGTTATTTGTAGTGTTAGAAGAATGTCAAATGTAGCATCAATAAACATGCTGGAAAGATTCTAAGTTACTTGAGTGTACAGATTTGAAAATTTAAGAATCTTGAAAAGAATATTTTTATATTTTTTCAAATATAAAAATATCCAAAATGCTTAGGGCCAGACAATGTTCCTCATTTCTCTCTAAAAGTTTTTCATTTTCTCTCTAAAAGCACAAAATTTGACCTCTCTTAGGTGACCCGCTACAAGAATAGAGAGAGGATGTTCATGGTTGCATTTGAACATAGGAGATTCAATGAAAAAGAACCAAAGAAAAACTATGGCTTCAGGAAAAAATAACCTTGATGTTATTTTTTTTTTTTTACTACCTCCACATGAAACAAAAGCAGCAGTGTAATTAAGCTTACTTGTTCTGCTTTTGGTACAAGGTGGCAAGCGCGTCGAGCTCACGGGCCACCTGAGGGTGTTCAGCTCCATAGGCATTTTCAGAGATTTCCAGTGCCTGTTTATACAGCTGTTCAGCATTTCCAAACTTCTTCCACTGAACATACACTCCTGCCAGCTGGTGCAGTGACTGTGCCACCCGTGGGTGGTCTGGATCCAGCGCAGTCTCTCGAATCTCCAGAGAACGTTGCAGAGGAGCTACAGCCTGGAACAGTCCAGAGTGTGAGCAGGCAGCATCCTCTATGCTACAACAACTAAACTACTGCCACAGAAAGCACACACTGAGCTCAGCTTCATTTGCCTTTTTGCTGTTACAACAATCTCTAGATGTACTTACCTGACTGAGAAGACCTAGGTCCTTAAGAAACCGTCCCAGGGTCTCATAAAGATCAGCCAGGCAGATCATACTTTCCTCTCCCTCACTGCTTTTTTCATATTCTTTCAGTGAGTCAAAATACTCAGCTGCCATAGAGCTCTTATCTTTCCCAACCAGCTGCCAGTAACTCAGCAATTCTGCAAAATGTCCCCTGTTTTAACAAGGAAATAAGAATCTTATCTCTGATACCCCTCTATTCAGACTGATGCTAGCTTAGGAAAAAAAGCCTATTTGCACAAATGTTGTTGTTATGCTACAGCATCTACAGACACAATCCATGGAGACTAATGCCATTCAAAAGCACTATTTATTCCTTTACCAAACCCCAGGGTGTAACAGAACAGAAAAAATACATTATTTATATGGAAACAGCATTTAGGACTTCAGCTTCTACTATTTAAATAATTCTAATATGGATTTGTCACTTTCTGATTTATATTGACAAAAAATTACTTTGAAATGGTCATAACGGCCAAAGCAGTTGCTACCTTTGTACCTTTTGTAAAGGTTTTGGGACACAAAGAGATTCAGAAGACACTGGTGGAGCTTTTGCTTATCACCCTGCTGTTGGAAGAGCCAGGGAAGTTCATCTGCACTTCTCCACGTCACTCGGTCTTGACTATTGAAAGAAAAACAAATGAAAATTAAAATTCTGACAGGCCTAACAACTTGTCAATTTGATGTGAAAACTAGGCAAACATACAATTTCCATACCTGAATGCCTGAACAGACAGATTACTGTAAGACCTAGGTACTCCTTTTTCTTACATCTCCATTTTAATTTCACCTCAGAAGGCACTGGAACCCCCAGGCACTGCACAGGAAGCTGCTTCTCCATCCCATAAGGGCTAATCTGTGCCTGCCAGCAGGACTGCAGCCCTGCAGCAGCCCACTGTCCCTTTGTGCCTCCTTTGTCTGGCCCACTGCAGCCCTCTTGGCTTCCTGCTACCTAACAGCGGATGCTTGGAGAAGCAATAAGCAGCAGCCCACAGCTGGGACACACTAACTCAGGATGTAAATGCAAATCAGTTTTCAAGCTAGAAATGAACTTATAGATATGATACTGGACCTCCTCTTATCTGTGTGCTAATTGCTTCCTGAACATAAGTGGTCTTCTGCTCCAAGTCCCAAGCAAACTCAAATTTCCCAGCATTTGCAGGGAGTTAAAAATCCATGGGGGCTTGGAGACCACAAAATAACTGATACGGTATAAATTCATGCCCTACATTTTCCCACAATCACTTTATCATATGCCTGTTCCCCTTCACAGACCTCATTCTTTCCCAAGATTAAAAAGCAACATATCAATAAATAAATAAACCAAAAATTTTGCATAGTTATTTTTCTGTAATAATTTCCTAAACTCAAAGAAGGTGTATGAAGACAACGAAACTATCTATGAGGCATAAAGTCTGCAATTTAGCATTTCTTGAAGAATTCTGACCTACCTTAACTGCATGGTGAAATATTCCACTAGTTTTTGTCTATAGGCAGAAATAACATTTTCATCTGCTTCCATATACTCCAGTTTCACCATCTCCCAAGCCTGAAAGAGAGTATAATTAAAAGAAAGGGAATGCATTTAATTTGTTTAAGTGCTGATGATACACAGGGTGTTATGCAAGATGAAACACATCTTATGCTGTAGAACTGAAAATCTTTCAATGACAAAGGCACTAAAAACAAATTGTCTTATATTAGACCACTGCTCTGGTTATTCAGGCAATATTCCTTTCTCCTTGAATTCCTCTTGGTTTTTGTGGAGCCAGTGTTTTCTAGGATACATGGAGTTAAAAACTAATAGATTAGAAATTTATGAAGGTTTACAAGGCCAGATTTTCAGCAATACTGGCATCACAGCTCTGGTAGTTTTCAAGGTGTTTCACAATTAAATCAGACGTTAAGGAGAATGGATGAGCAAACAGAAACATTTCAAGACCTACCTAGCTAACAACAGAACTTATCTTAAAACCAGGGGTTGGAGTTAGAGGGGTGGAGCTTCACCTGTGCACGTTTAGAGTTACAAACTTTACCTGGAGGTGCTGGAACTTCAGCAAACCACAGCCATATGTCAGCAGACACATTTTGTGCAGGCTGTGAAGCAGCGAGGCCAGCACTGCAGAAGACAGCTCAGGGTAAAGCTCAATCAGCTCTGACTCACTCACCCCGTTGTGGCTGACACCAATGACACACAGGATCTACAGAAAGCAGACAACAGATTTCACACAGTTAGCAGTATTTGCTGGAGAGCTTAGTTACACTGAAATGTCAAGAAAAATACGACTTAACACTGTGATAACTTTACAGCCAAAGGAAAAACAACCCTGCCTACACAAGCCCTTTCACTCTTCTCAAAGAAGAGACCTCAGTGTTAATGGTTTAATATTCTAATAGATAAAGCACCAAATTGGGACACTCTGGGAGAAACAAATGGCTCCTTAGACTTTCCTCTAAAACACTGGGAGAGAATAACACCCTTATCATGAAGATCTTTAATCTAAGTAAAATATTCTGAAGATCTCTATGCTGCCAGCACCAAACAAGTAGCAATTCTGAGTACTGTGTTGATGCCTTTTCCTGGTCTTAAAATCAAGAGTCAAACATGGTTAGAAGGGAAAAAAGGGATTTTACCTCTGTATTTATTTTAAGGATCCTTAAGAGCACTACATCCAGGTTGAATGTATCTCCATGCACACCACAAATGCCTCCTCCTAAAAGCTCTGGTCTAACATTGTAGGTGTCACTAATTAGCACATCTATCAGAAATTCCCCAATGAGATGCTCGAGTGAGCCCCCCTCCCCAAGGAACCTTCCCCTGGATGGTTCTATCTCAGTTTACAAAATGTGTTCTGGAGAGGACCTTGGGCTCTGGGGCACACTGATCCCTAACTATGAAGCTTCTGAAATGTTCAGTCTCCCAGCTTAACAAACAAGTCCAAGAATGCAGGCAAAAGCACCAAGAATACAGAAATTGTAAACAGGTATAACAGGGGTATAAAAGAAAAGACAAAAATCATCATGGCATCAGTGTCCTAATTAAAAAAATGTTTTGCACAAGAGGGAAATTCTGCACAGGTAGAAAGATGAGCCAGAAATGTAATAAGCAATGTCTGTATTCACAAGACACCAAGTTTTGATTGCATTTACTATGCTCAATGTAGATAATCACTACATCATAGTAGTGATCAGCAAGAAGTGCTAATTCTATGCCACACCATAGTGAAAAAGCCCTGTCTTATTCTGTGAGACAACAGCTCAGTTTATATTTAACACAAAGCAGTCAAACATTCTACAGTTATGCAACAGATATAATTTCATTAATTAAATTGTCCCTTCTTTACTAATAATAATATACAATCTCTGAGTTAGACATATGAACCCATACAAATTTATATTTACTTTTAAGTTATGAAAAACTCTTCACAGGAAAGAGTAGTCATTACCTCTAGAAATAGTGATGCATTCTCTGCTTACCTCTCTTAAAAGATCTTTCTCTTTATCACTCTGCAATGATTCCTGGATTGATCTCAGAACAAGCCTGTACAGTGACACTGTGTCTTGACACTGGCAACACTGCTGAAGAATCTCATCAATATTTCCTTTATTTCCCACACTGAGCAGAAGGACAGAAAGGGTAAGGTTTAGCATATTAAATTTGGCTGAGTAAGATTGATTTGAAACTACTGAAGGGCTCTATCTTAAATATTCTCTGGATTCCTACTGGGTTCAAAAGGTGGATAGCACCTGATGAGATTTAAACAAAGAAGAGGTGAGCTCTTTCAAGCCAATTTCTGTCATATTGTCTGATTTTTTTAAACAGCTGCAACAGTTTTATTAAAAAAAACTACACAGCAGTGTTCTTTTCTCCAGCAGGAATACAAACAAGAACATCAGGATGGATAAAGATAAAAGCACATGCTGCTGTTTCATTTAATGCATTTACAAAGCATGTTTTCAGAAGCAATTAAGTCTTCTAGAACATAAAATGTGAACAAAAATAATGAAATCAGTCACCCGGAGTAAATTACCAATTAGTGTATCATCTTCTGGGAGTCCCTTATCTAAAAATGCATCTTTCTCAACAAGATGAAGTCTAGGTTAATAGTAAGCAAGTGCACTTAGTAGGTATTCCCTTGCACAAGAGGGAAGATTAATTTTCTCCACAGTGGGAGTTATAAGGCTAAGGACCATATGCAGCATGTTAAACTAAACAGTTGTTGAACATTCTTGTATCCTTAAAAATCTATGGGGCAAACTCTCTGGTACATCAGTGAATACAACACACCTGAACGTAACTGCTTAACAACACAACACCAACATTCTCCAAATACCTTTAAAAAGCACTGAAGCAACTGATACACCCAGAAAGAAGAATAACATAAAACAGAAATAGAAGAGCTGAAAACAAATAGGTTCAACTATTTGCATTCACTTAGTATCAAACTGGTCACTGTATACTTGATGATTTCTGTTCTCATTGCATTCACAGTCAGTGAACGGGGAGAACTTCTCCATCATTTTTTCTTAACAAGATTCATTCTGTGCTAACTGAAAGTATTTCAAAAGGCTAACCTACTCAAAGGCTTCTAATCTGTTAGTGATAAACATGGTCATTTCCAGAACACCTCAACTTACCAAGCAATTGTTTTGCCCAAAAGAGTGACATACAAAGCATTGCAAGTTGTTGCAGAACGGCAATGTCTCTCAAGCTTCTTCTCCTACAACATTTTAAATAAAATCTGTGAACTGAGATGAAACTAACCATACAAATAAAATGTTCACTGTTTGAAAAGAAAACAAAAGTTCTAGATATTCTTCTATCTATAACATCTGAAGACTGTAACATGGTAAGTAGTGCACAAAATACTGCACATGTTTCTAGCTATAGGAGCATATGAGTGAAAATACCCATTTGAATTTAAGATGAAGACTTAGGAACTAATATTATATCTCAACATGAGGATTACCTTACAGAATCAGTCTAAAAGGCAAAGGTGAAATACTGTTTTTCCCACTCTGCCAATAATTGTTACAATATTATGCAATAATAATTAATGTAAACACAATTAAATCTTCTCCTATTCTAAAATAAAATAACACATGTACATCAGTACGTGCAACTGCTCAGGTTTTGTGTTAAAAATTTATGTTTGTTCCATCTGTGTTTCAGTGCTATGAGCCGTGGGGTAAAAATACTGAAACTTCATGCAATCTTGAGCAATGGTATTTAGTTAGCTAAATATAAATCTTTCTTTTGGCAGCTGGGCTTATTTCATCTTTCTGCGTTTTCATTAAAAGTTGTACTAGAGTAAGATATGTTAGAAAACCTGCAACAGACATACCTGTTCTTTAGTCAATTTAACATTTGCAGAGCTACATTCTGCACTAATGAGAGATTTAACATCTTTGGAATTCAGTGGATCAAGATGAAGAGTGGGCCATAACCTTTGGTAAGAGAGAACAAAGTCATATTCAAACCTTATTAAATAGCACACAAAAGGAAAAAAAAAGATATCAGAGTCCCACGGCTTTTTAAAGATTTATATCAAAGCAGTAATTGAAGCTGTTCCCTCCTACTATGAAATTCTAGTCATCTGAAGTCAAATTTCCACTTTTAGCCTTATCCTGAATCTACATCATGGTACTGAAGTTCTTGATGTGCATCTAACTGCATTTAATATCATTTTTCATACAGTCATGTTGATAGATCCATCACAGTAAAACAAAAATCTGGTTTTCCAACAGCTAAAATCTGTCCTTGCAGCTACAATAGAGAAGCTTTCATTTTTCTCATAGGTTGCAAACCCTAATCCTATTAAATCTCCAAGTCTTGACAAATCTGTCTGCTCTTCAATGAGTAACTGCAATTTAAAATAATGCTAACCCAGGATACTCTGACACATCAAAGAAATATAACATACCTCCAAGCCTGTGGACATGTTTCTACATTCACTGATACAATCACTCTCACGTTCACTGGCAGTGGATCTATCAACCACTTCATATGCTTCTCAGCTTGCTAAAAAACAAATTTTCATTTCTTAATATAGAGGTTGTCCAAAACAATGCCACAAGTTGCTGTCTCATTAACTGTTCAACTCAATGAAACTCAATTCCCCAGTGTCTTTTAAAATCTGTCATGATCTGGTCCTCAAAACAGTACTAAATGACCCATTTATATTTATCAGCACAACTGTACACAAAATAAAGCAGATAGAATACTATTTTTGAAATAAAAAAAATTCACCTCATAAAAACCAGGCTATTTACATGCCCATTAAGCCAGCTCACAGCCTTGAATCTTTGCATAGCTAATGTATCTGCACTACTCAAAAATTAAGGCGTTAAGACAAAATGTAGAAGAAAAAAACCAAAACAATCCCTGAAAAATTTACCTACAAAAATAATTCAACCACACTTTTTACAAAACTATTTTCTGTATGTTCTCTTCAGAGCAAAGCAAACTATTTTTGCTACATAGCTATGGCTGAACCTATTACAATACTCAAGATTCCCTTTAGACTGACAAATGGCAAAGATTTTAAAAACATACCTGTATTTGGTCAATAGAGTCAATAATTATAATAATGCTGCCTTGATGGCGTGCAGAAAGTTTTTCCAGCCAACGGGGAAACTCTTCCAGAAGTTTAGCTGGATCGAAAGTCAGAGGAGATACTAACCAAGAGTGTTGCATAAGCTGCAGAATTATAAACATGTACAAGAAATTCTACCTTAGAAATCAGCTTGGATAGTTGAAAGAAGTCCTATAAACACAAGAGAGAAAAAAAAAAAACAGTTCCACTCCCATACCTCACCCTCCCTGCAAAAAAAACCCCGTGTGATTGGGGGTAATTTTTCTAGTCAAGTTCACACAGACTTCTTTCCTTCTAGTATATGGAGAAAGCTGGCATATGGAGAACAAAGAATATTTATTGAACTCAGTGTGTAAATTCTAGAGAGATAATCTCAGTTTACACAATGGACAAGAAATCTGGAGACTTAAAGGACTTGAAGTTGCACAAGTTAAACAGTCAAACATCTAAGATACATGAGGAAATTACAAGGCTAGCACAACTGATTTTATTTTTCCACAGGTTTTAGTACTGTAAGGCCCTTAGTGCCACTCTGTGATGGAACAAGCAAGTTCACACCCTGGCACAAAAATGATCTCTGCTTATTCCTCCTATATTTAGCACACAATTAAAAATAAATTAACATAGGAGAGAGCCTAGTCTAGGGACAAGATGGTGCCAAGTGGCCAATACAGCCTCAGGTTTCTAAGCACATAGACAGAAGAGGTACCACCTGCCTCTCCCATTGGCCAGATGGCAGGCAATTTTGGAAGGAGTTTATATGGTTTTGTAAGTCACCAATATAGGTCACTGGAAATGTAACTGCTAATGCTGATCTACTACAGATATCCCAGAGATGCTTTTTAATTGATCCACATTAAGTGTATAGGATCAGATTCCTCTCATTCTATAATGCCTTACATTCTATAGACTCACAGAACAGTTTGGATTGGAAGGAGCTTTAAAGGCCACCTAGTCCAATTCCTTGCAATGAGCAGGGACACCTTCAACCATAACAAGTTGCCCAGAGCTCTCCCCAGTCTGAACTTGAATGTTTTTTTATTACATTTGTATTACTTCCCACTGGTGCTGAAAAATCTATAGAAAATGTTATTTTTGGTCATACACACACTGGCAGTTTCCAAAGACAGGTGCTATGCAGGGGATGTAATGCAGCATTACCTTTAGAGTAAGGCGCTTAATTATCAGTGCAGATTCTGAACTGGTAGACATGGGCCTCCCAACAAAGTGGTAAAGAATTAGAGTGTTTGGTGAATGCTTCTGTTGCAACTGAATCCTAATGAAAGAAGAGAAGGAAAGGAAAAAGAGTGTCAACAGACTCTACTCTTGCAAACAGATTTTGAACAAAAAGCATCAGTTTTGCCAAAGAAGATAGATCCTAGCTATGTGTGTTCCAAGTTTATCTTACAAAACAGGATAGATATTTCCTAAGCTATAACTGAACTTTTGAGGTCAGATTCCATTTTTGCCCTCCCCAGTAATGAAAGCAATTAGAAAGTGCCCTTCCTGGCACTGAATAGTCTCGGTTCCCTAAGCTTTTAAGAAACGACGACACCATTAATTTATTTTTATGACAGAAAATTTTGTCATAGCATACAAGTGACCATAAAATACATTTCTATGATAAACTATCAGGATTTTTTCTTTATTTCAGTTAAAAAGACTCCAAAGGACCCTTCTTGTGTATCAGAGAAGGGCAATATCATTGAGCTATCAAAACCACATTGTAATGCTGTGCAAAGACAGATATGTAAGGTATTGCAACTGGAGTCAGGGAGATGTTAAAGGCAGTCCAGATGAAATTAGCTACTCGAATAACACAAATCTTTCCAGGATGCTTCAATAACTTCAGTGCTTTGTAAATGCCACCATTTTACCTCTTATTAGACTGACACAATGTCTGAAATGCAATGGAAAATTTTTTCTTAAATTTAATTTATATATATATATATAAAAATTTAACTACCATTTTGACAGAAGGAGAGATTTCCCAGAGCCTGGTCCTCCTGACACAAGCAGCGGTGGAATTGGTGCTGGTGCTGCTACTAGGTCATTTAGACGTTCAAAATACTATAAAAAAGAAGCAACCATTATAAATATTCCACTGTTTAAGGATCAAATATAGTGCCTGGTATTGCAAGGCATCTAGATTCAAAATGTATGTACTGATTTACTAAGGTGAAGGAGTAACTACTGAAATGCAATACAAGTGTAAATAGATGTTGCAAGGAAACACTTCAACCACAGAATTTATTATCTCTTTTTTAAAAAGTGTAAAAGTAATTCACACTTCCTTCAAAACTCTATTTAAAATGGAACCTTCAGTGCTAATAAGCTGAAATAGTGTTACTGTAGTAAAGCAACTGGGTTCTATGTTTGTTCAGGCTTCCTCACCCCACCTTCTTCCAAACTACTCCACTGCGCTGGATATGGTTGCCAGAAAAAAAAGCCTTCAAAGCTGGCATCTGCTGTGAACAGTTTGAGACACTAAGCATACAAAGGAAGGCTTTCTTTCACCACCTGAATGTCCAAAAATGTTGTAGCAGATGACAAAATAAATCAAAACAAAACACCCTTCACCTGCTTGGGAGAAATGTTTTGTCTCCAAAATAACAGGTGCATTAAGACACATACTGGTATTTGTTCCTTAATGTGCTATTATTCTACTGCTCTAGAATGTATTAAAGATGGCACAATCCTCCAAACTGTTACCAAGATAGGAGTGGTGAAGTAAAAGAATATATTGTGCTAGTAAAATAGGGGTACTAAGAATTTAAATACAATAACAGAAACTGCTTGCTTACACTACATTGCCCCAATAAACTATTGAACCACATGCTGTAATGACTTTGATGTTTATCTTCCTACATTCATTTTATCTTCCCAACATATAACTGCTCCTGATACTCGCAACTTGAAATGTTTTAAAAAATTTATAATGAGTAAATACTGAGCTATTCAGCAGCTTTCCACTTTAAAGTTTCCTTTGTTCTTCTTTTACGGCTGCATGATGAGATGAAATCTTGCCATTAACCATCTCCTAAAGAACTAACTCCAGGTGTCAAGAAAAAGATTGTATTTCCTTGGGGAAAAATAAAAGAGAAATAAAAGAATAAAAGAAGAAAAGATAGCTATACAGAGTGTTTTCTATTGATGACCAATGTCTAAGAGGATGCTCTGCTTCTGGCACACTTACAGTGCTTTTCTCCAGTGCAGGCACAACAACTACTTCTTCATCAATGTCATTCAACAACACATCACCTGGCATCTCTCCCAGAAAAGAAATATGCCATCCATATCAGACATATGGCTTCTTCCAGTTTAAGGAGTGATAGCGTCCAGGATGCTCTCAGACACAGCTTCTTCTGTAGAAGCACATCTTGGCCAACAAGGGATGGAAGTGAGTGATGACTTTCTCTTCATCCATATACCTTTATAATGTACTTACTTTATCAAATCCCAGCTCACATGTTGAATTAGAGGCCTGCTGAAAAGCTTCCATCTGTTCTTGTTCATCGTGTGCATCCCACAGTACATCACCAAAAACTTCTTCTTCAGGAGCAGTGGAGTCTTCCTTATTACCCAAATCCTTGCTTTCTAGGTCTGCCATTTCACACCCCAATATATCCTAAGTAAAAAGAAATTACATGGAAAAAACTGCAACTGTAGTGCAAGTACATTTGCTGTTAGTCTCAGTATGAGTGTGGCTCTATTAACACCAATATGCTCATTTCCTTTTAGGGTAGCAGAGAACACAAATAAATAAGCAATTAGATGAAATCAAGTTCACTCTGAATGCACAGGTCTCAAGACATTGATTTTAGATATCTCATAGTGGAAGCAACTCACCACAAGAATAAGGAGAGAATATATCTATGATATGGATAAAGAGAAATTAAAAGCTAGTTTAGGCCCATAAATACAACCCTTATCCCTGGTATTCTGCTTCTGCCCATAAAAGCACTGCTCAGTTTGGGGTTTTATTTTCCACTTGCACATTTCTTTGCTTGCCAGATATTAATGATAAAACAAAGAAATACTTTGAATCACATCTAAGTACCACATAGTAATCACAATGACATAATTTAAGATCATAAATCAGCACAGACATAAAAACCTAAATTGCATAATTTTCTTTACCTGTTTAATTATTTTTTCCACACAATTACAGATTTCATATGCTCCTTCCTCCACACCTCCAACATGGTCAATCATCTGAAAAAGTAAATGGCAGTGCATGATGCAACTCTAAATCCAACTGAGAACAGTATTTAGATCTTCCAACAAAAACATTTTGGAACACATCTAAATTCTATTCTGTTGCGTTCCTTATGTAAGATTCACTTTGCCTAAGAACTTTAAAAGTTGGGCATCTAGTTTCAGCTGTTCCCAAGAGTTGTCTCTGTAGAGGAAAATAAATGGTAGCTGCTCAATTTTCAGGCAGCAGGAATATCTCTGGAGGTACATTTCAGTCCTTCAGTGGCTACAGAGGGACCTCAGATAAACAACTTTGCCATTTAAATGCCTAAACACAGGTAAGAAATTCTAACCTTATAACACAGCCATTTTTTTTCAGTGAAAATGCAGTGGCTTTTTTTCTCCCCTGATAATGAAAATTTTATACCATTCATAAATTTTAGCTTCATCCATCTGCTCATAGAATGAGCACCCAGAGCAGTAAGTGCAATGCAATTTCTCCTAAAATCTGGGACTATTAGCATTCAGTGCTGCTTATAGCAATTTTAAAATGCCATACCTTTGCTCTGTTCACGTAAGAAATTTGCTCAATTAACTGTTGCACTGCGACTGAGCTGACTCTGCCATCCTCCCTTCTGTGGTAAATTAACCGGGGTTTTTCTTCTGGATTTCTCAAGAAGGCTTCTTCACAGTCCTCCAACAAGCAACTAGATTGGAAATCAGCATTCTTGTGCTATATTACACTGCTGTAGCAAACAGTTCAATCAACACAAGCTCCGAAGATGGGTTTCACTGCAAAATCTAATTCAAAAGTCATATCTATTTATAACAAAAAGCAATCAAATACTTCAACAGAGAATTTGAGAAAAATTCTGAAGCAAGGAAAAGCTAAGAGAGAGATTTATGCTACTTGTACAAAAACCAGTAAAACCATTTATTAATTTTTATGATTATTGATTTGTAAATTAAAAGCTGTTTTTCCTGTCATACCAATATGCACCATGAATGGTAATTGCCCTGCATGGAAAGAACATGGTTTCACATATCATTAAAAAGCATCATATATATGCTTTGCTATCAGTTGTCTGAAGGTTCTGTTCTATTCTTTGATCTTTTTAGGAGAAGTCCTTTAGTATTTATCAGATGTCTTGTGGGACAGTCTTTCAATTTCTAGTATTGAAAAAGGAGAATTTGACACCTCCAAATTCAAAAGCACTTTTCATTTATATATGTGAATGACATCCATGGATACCTACTGCTGTTCCACAGAAGGAACTATGCTACTTGGGAATGCTGACAGTAGCAGACAGGATTGCTCAAACATTACCATCTTTACACAGGCACTACAATTTTCATCAGAGTTTTTCTAAGAGAAATTCTCTAAGTTAATACTGTTGGGTTTTTTTTCCTGGCATATTTTGTTCTTACACATTTGTGCCCCACATGCATAAAACTGGGATATTCAGCAACAGCATATAATGCATAGCAGGAACATTCCTAACACAATTCAAAAAGTACCCCTCCTTTGGTGTTTTTTTTCTTTAGTGAATCATACTTCTTCTTCTAGAAGGTTAAGAAATTACTCACTGAACAAACAGAACACATTCCATCACTTTGTCATGAAACATCATGACTTCAGTAAATCAAAGCTGTCAAAAGCTAGCATATAAGGTAACACACAGGAGAGCCACGCAATTAGTCTGAAACACAGCCAAAATCAGGCACTAATATGCAATAGAATAAATCCCAAACACTACAGGCAGGTGTAAGGCTAGATAAGCAAATGAAAAGCACTGAGGACATTCACACCAGCTATCCTGAATTCCTAAGACGCAGCCACACGCACAACAGAGAGCTGCTCTTGGAATGCAAAACATTTATGGAGACATCGTTCAAGCTGTATTTTAAGAGAATTTGTAGCTACAAGAAAAAGAAAATGGTACAAAGCTGATATATTCTTTTAAGTGTCTGCACTAACAAACCTAAAGTTTGAAGGAGTATCACTTTGAAGTTTTACTGGCTTAGGCAATGTACTGAGCAAAGTATGCCATACATTTTAATAAGCTATGCACTCTGCATAAATTACCAGTTGCCATTTGTTTCACCAGCCTGGAAAATACTCACCTTGGCAAAGTTAAATGCAGGAGTAAAATGACTAATGAACTTTTTTCAATTTCCCATTTTCTTACATCCTGAAGAGGCCTTTCATTCTCTATTGAAAAATTAACAACTTGAAAGAAGTATCCCATTGTTTCACAGACTCTTTTAAGTTTTGGAGAGTAGTTCTGAAAACAAATGTGAGTAACAGAGCTTGATTACTAAATACGCATAGTAAATAAATCTACCAAACAAACCTCAGCTTCTATTCCCTAAGCAGTTTCTTCCTCTGAAGCCCTTGACAATACTTTCACTGATTTCACTGAAATCAGAGTACACCTACTACAGCTTTAGAGAAGTATTAGACAAATTTCTGAACCAGAAATTGGAAACAAGACAGCATATAAGGGAGCAGAAGTTTGTGAGGTACTCACTCTAACAAAGATGTTCACTTCTGGCTGAGTCTCATCAGTACTGATAATATAACATCTTACTGTGTTACTCCACAGAGAGTGGGAAAACAGAGGAGTAACCTGCAACAAACTGGCAACAGCAGCATCCCAATCATCTGCCAACGAAAAGAAAAACAAAATGAAGCCTTAGAGATCTTAACATGTCATTACACTGCATAAAAGGTAAGTCATCACCTCTTAACATGATGAACGCTACATTTTATTTAAAATAGTAGCAATGTTTTTACTCAATTATTTAAATTTTACAAACTTTGAGAACCCATACCATTTGATAATGTCACACAATTTGATAATGTGGCAAAATAAAAGTGTTAAATATATTTATATTATCATCACAATGATATTTCCTTTAAAAGGGATTGCTGAAATGTTTCCACAAAATCAAGCTGATAGTTGTAAAGTAAGTAACAACATGCAAGAACAATAAATTCACTTATAAGCAAATACTTTTTTTCCTTCAGGTCTACATGTATTTCAATTAGACCATGTGAATAAATGAGAGCAAAACACTGCGGGAACATCCTCTTCTGGAGAAAAAATCCATTGCTTTCTGTAGCATTGCATTTTTTTCCCCTACAGAAGCAATGAGTTTTAAAAATTTCTTAAACCCTTCATTTTGTCATTCTTTCAAGATAGAAATAGGTTCTCTTCTCAGGACCATGGAGGTTGAGGAAAGGCTCAGTGTATGAAGCTGGAGCCATCACAGGGAAGACCTTCCCTTCCCGCTTTGTAGGCACAGACTTCTGAATTATAGACTGAAGGACTGAAGAAAAAAGGGAGAAACTGCCAGTGAAATCAACTACATGCAGGAGAGGTTCCAGAGCCAGGAAAGGCTGAAGGAAACCACAGTATCAGAAGCCAATTTACAAGAAGCCACTTGGGAAACAAAATTCAAAAGCAGCAATTATTGATAAGAAAATATCAAGCACTGATTTACATAACAACACCTACATCCTGGTCTAGCAATCAGATTTCCATAGGTGGCCCCCTAGGCAGAGTCAAAACCCACATAAATTCAATGAAAAAACAGGGGTATAATTTACTCTAATACAAATGTGATGTTCATACTCAGGAAGTAGAGAATCTGAATACAAATGGAAAAAAATAACACCAGCAAATATTGAAAGAAAGACTCCCTATCTTCCATTGTGAACATAAGGAACATACAACACAGCACTGGTAACTGCTGTTTGCTAAATCACTGCTGCACATACCACACTCATCACATATATTAAACATAACTGAGCTACATTTCCTTTTATTTTTACAAAGAATTCCAAACAGCTCTTTAGTTAAATTACCCAGGAATGGACAGAAAAGGATCTAAGAAGGAACAGAGTTACTTAAGAATGGTTGGAAAAATTCCATAGACACCTACAATGCCAGCAAAATGAACTACCATTATTTACCTCTGTTTATATTTGCAAATGGTCCCTCGACATCTATGGAGCTATGAGCAAATTCAGGCCCTCTGAAAGACTGCTGAAGTTGCATCATACTACCCATGGATGGTTCACTTCCCAACACTCCTCCATTCCAGTATTCAGATTGCGCCCCAGTAGCTAAGAATTGGAAAACAAACAAAAAATCTCTTCATTGTCACTACACAAGGTAAATTACCAGTCCTAAATACTTCACCTGAAACCTACAGCCACATGTCACTGACTATAATTTTCTCTCCTTCAGTACATTTGCTCACACCTTTGTGTGCTGTAGTTCTAAACTGTTGCTTGTCCAAAGTTAATGAGAATCCGTGGCACCAAAGGCTGAGGGTATTTCCTAATATTTGCTGTTAGATAGACTGCTCACATCTGAACCCTTTCCATGGTACTAAATTCCTTGTACAGCATACACAAGGTTTTGTACATACTTCATCTTTGTTAAAGATCTAACTGCTGTTCTGGAATGTACAGCAGCTGACACTGATGCCATCACCCAAAATGTCTATCTAAGATTCACTCTAGTTTCAGGTGTGATTTTTGGATCCTTTGCAGCATAATTTCTCAGTTCTAGAATAAGAAAACTCAGAAAAAGACTAGAAAACTCAGAACAGTTGATGGAACAATTTTTAAAAAGTGTTCAAGTCACTGTTTCTAGGCAATACTCTGTCTTCATCTTTTATTTTGTAACACCAGAAATAGGAGGCTCCCACAATCTAAACCAAGTTTGCAAGGTTTGTTGCTTTTACCCTTCAAACTACTTTAAGCTGCCTTTCATCTGGATTAACAGACCTTTTTTACAAAACAACATAAACATCTGTCTTCTGCTTTACTATTTAGAGACTTCAGTCATGTTCCAACACAAAGTGTTTGGCATGAAATTCTCACCTGTAACATCTGTACAATTATCATCAGAATCAGACTCTTCAGGATCAAACACTTGGATTCCCTGGGCCTGGAGTCTCTGGAGTTTTGCTTCTAGCTCTCGTTTGGCCCGCAGTAAGTCCTGAATCTCATTTTCTTTAGTTTCTCTAAAAATCTGTGAGCAGGAAAGAAAATAAAATCTTTTAAAATTCAGTATCTGTTCCTGAGCTCATGTTACCGACTTTCAGTTGGAAAAATAAGTTTCTAGCATTTATTTACCAGGCAAAGGCATGAAAGTGTGAACATTAAGCTATCATGACTCAGAAATGAGCAAGAAACCATAGTTTGAAATTATCTATTTTTAACATTTTGCCATTATAAACCTCAGCATACCATTCTGAAAGAAGCCTGCATTAGTATGTTCATTTTTACTTTTTAAAATTTATTGTCTTCTAAAATCACTACATGTAACAATTTTTTCAAAGTTTCTCTTT
The DNA here is from genome assembly GCA_013399225.1 of Rhipidura dahli. Classification (NCBI taxonomy): domain Eukaryota; kingdom Metazoa; phylum Chordata; class Aves; order Passeriformes; family Rhipiduridae; genus Rhipidura; species Rhipidura dahli. The sequence continues at coordinate 231,626 of VXAC01007009.1, forward strand.
TATTCTTTCATGTATTTTCTTTCATGAATTTTTTTACAATTACAAATAATCTTTTATTTACTTTTTATTGTTGCAGAAATTGAAATTTCCTATGACAAAAAGTGATCAAGCATCTCCAGCTGTCCTCTTTGTAAAGTATTACCATCATGTGGGGAAGAAAACACGAACCAAGACTTAAATTCTAAGAAATGAAGTAGTCTTGAAGTCTCGTTTTCTTAAATAAGGTCAAAACTAATCCTATTCTTATATATCTGCCAAACATGAGCTACATGCAGCTATTAACAGCTATGAATAAGGACATGAAGAATCTTGAAAACAGTGAAAAACTGCCCTGTTTTGGGTGGCAAAAGTATCATCTGCAGCAAAGGAAAAGCAGAAACATCTGCCTGGCCTTTTAAGTCATCACTCCAGAGAGTGCAAACTGTCTAAATGGCTATCAGATTTTTTGCAGTCAAAAGAGAGGGACTAATACATACTTTAAAAAAAAATGTAAGCTAAAGGTGTTACACCTTACAATGGAATACATAAAATTTATTCAGAAATAATGGAAGTCTCTCCTTACACTTTCCTTCAGCATGTTTGCAACTCATGTTTTCTTGCCACTCTCAAATATAAATATATTCCCACGTTCAAAATCAAAGCAGGAATGTGGTTTATGATGTATCACTCCATATTCTCCTTTTAATATTTAAAAAGTTATTTCCTATTTTTTCCTCTTACACAGAGGTTTTGGTAGGATTATTTTAGGCAGCTACAGCTACAACACTCTAAAGTTTCTTTAAGAAGGAGAGGCCCTCAGGATAGCTACTGGAGAAGGGTTCATTTGGGGAACATGAACAAGTGACATCCATCTTTTCTGGCCATTTCCTCAGGAAAAAAAGTCAAGCCATACCTTGAATTGCCTTTTGACTTTGTCTCGATCATGTTCAAAAGTAGCAGCTCTCTCCATGGCTTGGTATTTAGCTTCTAATGCACTTTCTTTCTCCCTAAGTATTTTCTGGTATGTTTTCTGTAGTGCCTGAAAACATCGAATATTTCATTTTTTCTGAGTTTTATCACTGATAAGAGGTTTTAGATTACTTTTCATGCCTGACTACAGTACTATCCCAGAACCCTACATCTCTCCTTCCGGTAAGGAAGCCAGAATCACAGAATATGCTGGGATGGAAGGGAATCACAGAATCATCGAGTCCAACTCCCGGCCCTGCACAGGACACCCCAAGAGTCACACCGTGTGCCCGAGAGCATTGAACAAACGCTTCCTGAGCTCTGTCAGGTTTGGTGCTGTGACTGCTTCCCTGGGGAGCCTATTCCAGTGGCTGACCACACTCTGGGTGCAGAAACATTTTCTAATATCGGGATATTAGAAAATATTTAATACCTAAGCCTCCCCCGGCACAGCTTCAGCCCATTCCTTCGGGCCCTGTCACCGGTCCTCAGAGCCGCCCAGGGTGCGGCCCCCATCCCCAGAGGCACACTTTGACAGCAACCCGATGGCTCAGCAGGAGAGCACTGGGGCACGCACCATCTCCCCAAGCACCTTGCCTTCCCTCGCACCCGTCACCTCCCTGCCACAGCTTTCCCCGGAAAGCGGGAAGAGTCCTTGGCAGCCTCAACTTGGCCGCTCAGTGCCCTCACGGCGGGGCAGCGGGCGCTACCTGCAGCTCGGCGCGCAGCCGCTTGTTCTCCCTGTCCAGCTTGGCCTCCTTCTTCACCATGGAGGCCACCTCGTTGTTCTTGCTAACACGGAAGATCTCGTACTCCTTCCTCAGGCGCTCGTACTCGGCCACGCACTCCAGCTCCTGCACCGAGGCCGTCGACTTGAAGCTGGCCCCGATGAGGCCGCCGGGCCGGGAGCCGCCGACGCGCCTCAGGGACCCGCGCAGCAGCCGCGCCTTGGGCTTCACCTCCACCGGGATCTCGCAGGCCTCGCCGCCGCCACCGCCGTACGTGTCCTCGATCACCTCCCCGACCGCGCCCGCCGGGCTCACCAGGGACGACGCCGTGCCCATGGCCCCGCGTCCGCCCCGGGCGAGGCTCTAACCCCGAGCCTAAGGCCCGGTACCCGCGGCGGGACCTGGCGGCGGGGATGTGCCCGGCGCGGAGCCTTCCCGGCGGCGGATGAGGGCCATGGTCCGCTCCTTGTGGCGGCCGGACGAGGAAGGGAGAGCGGGAGGAAGCTGCCCCGCGGGCCGCCTCTCTCCCTCCCTCTGTCTCCCGCTCCCGCCCCGTCCCACAGCGATCCCCTGCTTGGGAACGCTGCTGGAGCAGCCCGGCAGGGGGAGCGCCTGAGGGGCTGGCGGCGGCAAACTGCTCCCCTCCTCAAAAAGTGACGGTGTTTTAGGGTTTCGCTGCTAAAAACTGATGCTAGAAACTAATGTGAGCTCACGGCAACCTTTCCCGTCCCCGATGCCACCACCTCAAGCCTCGCCGGGGATGCTTCAGCGAAAAAGAGAAAAAAGTGCCAGTTTTCTCCTTGCTGTGACTATTTCTCCTCAAGTGTCCATTTCTCCTCTCTCTGTCACCTGCCCCGGAACCCTCAGGTTGCGCCTCACCCCGGGCTGGTCTACACGTTTATATCGCGCTCTCCTTGGCCAAGCAGGGACACGCAGGTTGTGCCACAAGCTTTGGTGTTGAAGAGACCTTGGAGGGGGAATTGCCCCTCACCGCTCTGAAGCTGTGACCTCTGAGAGCAGCTGGGACTCTCCAAGGAACAACTGAGAAGAGCTGGTGGCGGCACCACCAAGAAGGGAGTGCTGGGCGATGGTGCCACGTCGTGCCCCAGGTCAGTGCTTGCACCTTGTGCGCCTCACCTGAAACTTGTGAATTGCCTCTTTGAAGATCTTCCTTGTCAAGAATAAGGAAGCCGTAGCTTATTTGCTGATTAAATTATCCTAATGACTTTCCCTTCTCTGTCTCTCAAAAACCCCGTTTGGTTCCTTCACCTGCGGTAGGGAATTAAGCAGAATAGAACATGGCTGAGCAGAGCATCCATTTGTTCCCAAATCTCAGAACCTGCCCTAACTTTGGCATGAATAACAAAAATGTCACTACTTCAAAACAGAGTTTTCCTCATGTGTGTGCCAGGTTTGTTAGCCATGACCAGGGGAGCCATTTCCTCTTAACAAAAAGGAAAAAAAATCTTAGAAATGTCTTTCCAATGAGACATCTCAGAGTTTCAAAATCTACTGGAGGTGGAAGTTACTTTTGTGTACAGTAACAGTAGTTGAAATAGAACAAAATATGTTGCTTTATTTGCCTGAGTAAAAAAAAAAACAACCTTGTGTGTNCATTGTTCTCATAAGGAAAAAAACCAACTTATTGTCTGAATATAATTTATTGATAAATCACCTTAATCATCTATTTCACTTAAAACCTGCTTCAGTGAAAAAGACAGATATGGAATATGTGACAATTCTGGGAAGAGGAAGGGTGCTGCTGTGTTTCCTCTAATATGGACAGTAACATAGCCTGCACAATATTAGGTGATTCAGCAAATAAGCCTGCAATTCTGAAACAAAGCCAGGCTCTTGGTTACATTTGTGTGTTGGTATCAGGCAGTTTCTCCACTTCACTGCTGTCTGAGCTCTGGGTACAACTAAAAATACATTCATGCTGGTGCTTGAACTGAACTATTGTCATATTCTGAATTTTTGAGTACAAAATCTCCAAGCTTTAAGCCTAGAATAAAAAGTGTAGAATTGTAAGAGCTCTTGGATTCCTTCTAATAATCCACTTGACATTAACAAATAGATTGGAAGAACAGTAAATGCTGTTTCTCTAATGCTGCCCCTGGGTGCATTATGGAATTTTTATGGATAATAAAGACCATATTAACACAGCTCTTTCTAAACAGAAAAATTACACTGCTTCCCTGTTGCTTCATGGATTGGTTTTCCTAATGCTTAGAGATTAGAATGGTTTACTTCAATATCTAATTTGTAAACTAACAAAGATTGCTTTAAATCACTGATTAGGACGATTCAGAAAGAAATCCAGCTGTTCATTGCACAAATATTAAAAACAATGTCTGAGGATGAGCTGTCTTGAACTTCAGAAATTATTTGACCCAGAAAATCATTTGTTGGAGAAAACACCATATCAAGTTCTTTAAAATTTCTTTTCATGTTATGCTACTTTTTAAAGTATCAATTGAAGCAGCCCAATCCTTAGTCCTTTGACATTATTGATTTTGTGTTGGTGCCTGGGTGTATTGTGCCATAAAGTTCTTCACCAGTCAGTGAAAATATTTGGGGTAGTTTAGCAGCTTCCTATTTACCATTTCCATTATTTACGTAATTTGGGCAGTTTGTTAAAACATTCCATGAGTGAAACATGCTGGGTTAACTTTGGCCAGCTCTTATTACATGGTGTATTGTTGAAGTTTCTTACTCCTGTCTTTATTTCATTTTAGGAGTTGTTGGTGACTGTTGACAAACAATTTCTGTGGATCTAAGGATCTATCCCATACAGAAAAGTACAACTGCAGGAATAAGACTTTTGCAAGGTTTGGTTTTTTACATGTATTAATAAATTCAGCTCTGAGTTAGCAGATGTTCATTTTATAAAATAATGTATCTGATACCTCTGCCTTCCAGTAAAATTTAGTGTACAATGTCCAGCTACGGCAAGATAATGGGATGCTTAGGAAGCCTGAAGATGATAGGTTGCCACAGACTGATTATCCAGTAAAAATGAGAGTTGCTTTTTTTAGAATGAATGGTGATAAAGACCTGAAAACAGAAAATGCTTTAAATTAAAGGCAAGTGACCAAACTTCTGTGCAATATTCTTTCTGTTAACTCAGAGGCTGGAGTGACTTTTAACGCCCTATGTTACATGCATAAACAAAGTGGGTTAAAAATCCTTCATAAATCAGTATTAAATTGTTTTTGCCTACACTGAAGGGAGTTGAAAATATTTTATTATCTCATTCATTATTTAAAAATGTCTGTGTCTGATGGAACATGATAAGGGAATTCTAGTGAGGACATACAGTTAAAAGATGTAGAATGTAATTCTTAAAAGATTGCTTTTGTCCTGGATTACACAGACTTTTACAAGGGCATGGAGTGATACACAAGGGCTAATAACTTTAAACTGAAAGATGGGTATATTTAGATTAGATACTATGAAAAAGTTCTTTATTGTGAGGGTGGTAAGGCACCTGGAACAGGTTACCCAGAGAAGTTTGGGATGCTCCATCCCTGGCAGTGTTCAAGGCCAGGCTGGATGGGGCTCTGAGCAACAGGATCTAGTGGAAGATGTTCCTACCCATGGCAGGGGGGTTGGAACGAGATAATTTTTAAGGTCGCGTCCAACCCAAGCCCCTTCATGAGTCTATGGTTCTATGGTATAAGGTTCCACTTCCCTCTTTTTAGAGATGATGATGACATTGCTCTAAAAGGGCACTTGCTATTGGGCTGTTCTTTATTAACTTGTCTCTCCACAGTGCTCTACACTGAGCACAAAGTGCAAGTCAGAATAAGCCAAATGGCTGATCTACTTACTCAGCTTTTTTGTTTTATATAACGAGGCCTGATGATTTTCAATTGAGATGATCTGTTTTGAATCTGGTACACTAGCTGTTCCATAAAAGCCTGAGACTGCTGCATCTTAGCCCTAGGCATGAGAATTACTTTGTTGCCTCTGCCCTGTTGTGACACCTGCATTTTGTTCATCTGCATGAAAGACATCTGTACATCTGCATCTCTCCTCCTTGGAGACCTTCATGCTAAGTGTCCGCAGTTCCATGATTCACCAGCCACTATGGCTGGTATGTAGGGTTCTGGAGCTGTGTGCAGCTGAGGTGATGGCTGCTGGATAGGTAGATGTCTTCTTCCCTTTTCCATGTGTCACAGCATGGCTGTGGCTACATCCATCATTATGAGTGGCTTACACCTTGCAGTCTTTCTGTGACCCGACATGAAATTGCATAACTGAGATTTGGGTCATTTGAGGTGTTGGGAGTATAGGAGACAGGGTGATTAAGAAATTGATCACAGTTCATCATTAGCTCAACAAGTTAGGAATTAACATTCATAAGCAAGACTTTGTCATAAACTTAAGTTTTATTAATAGCACTATACTATTGAAGTCTGAAGAAATGTACTGAAAATCCCATATAAAGTCTTAAGAAAATTTATTTCAATAGGCACATTTATGAGAGTCTGCAATACATCTGCTTTTTCTTTTCAAGCTAAAAATAATTAAACATACCTGTGGTTAATTGTAGACTGCTTAACAAATTCAACCTTGGGGCATAGTTCTAAGTTCAAATAGCGACTGAACTTCCTATGTTTCACTCAGTAACTTTGCTACAGTCTGGCAAGTTGAAATCATCAACTTCTTTCAGGAATCCATTTGCTGAGAGGCCTGGAAGTTACCTGGAGCAGAGATGATGAAAATCATAATGAAGGATGGGACATCTGTTTTCAAATGTTCTCATAGCTTTAGATGTCATAGCCCTTTGCCACTAGAGGACAGCAAGACCTCAGGAAAATGGGGTTGTGTGAGGAGGTGAGAGGAAAGGAGAGAAATTGCTCACACAGGAGTTAAAAGAGCCTTAGTTCAGAAGTTGCAGGCTTCTAGGTATAACCAATCTTCTTAAAGGTTGAGTCAGTTTTGGAAGATATTTCAAGACAAAATACAGAGGAGGCAGATGAATAAAAGCTGAAGTTTTAATGTAGGGCTTTCTGTATCAGTTACAGATAATGTTATTTGAAAAGTACAATACTAATTAGCTTTAAGAGCTGTATACTGCTTCCATTAAATTCATATATAGTTTTGTTTTGATTTCAGACAGAACAAGCTTTGCTTTGAAACCTTAAATAACTGGTAGGTGTTCTGATTTTTGATGAAGAAATTAGATACCCTTATGTAGAAAGGTTTTTACAGTCTGTTATTTAGAATGGAAATAATAGAACTGAACACACTGAAAAGGAATCTTCTGCCTCTACACCTATCTATTACTTTAATCATATTTATGTTTGCAACTTCTAATGCAAGGACTCATTAAAAGTTTCAACATAAGCTATAGGAAATGTATTCAGAACAGTGCAATTCGTAACCAAAATCAAACTTTTCACCTTCATGGCTTTAGCATGTCAGACAAGAAAAACTTATTTAATCTTTATGGTAAGTCACTTGGTGATATTTCTCCATTAAGAGTTTGAAAGCCTCTTTGAAGTGACCTTAGTTTGTCATAAGTCTGAATTGAGTTTTAACCGAAAATTGCACAATGAGTTATAATCCTAGTAAGAAGAGATCTCTTGAACATCTATTTTATCATCACTGAATCATCACTGAACTGAGAAGGACATATCAGATTTTGCAGACTCATGGTCGTTTTATCCCAGGCCAGTTGGATTAATGTGTGTGATCACAATGCTGAGGAACAACTAATCTTGTTTACCAGAAAAGTGGGGTGAAAGTGAAGGAAATATGCAAACAAACAGTAAAACAGAGACATGCTAATGACAGGCAATTGCTGTTGCCATCCTCTTTATTGCTTCAGCCGAGAGCCAGAAAACTGCAGTGGTGCATAGCAAGGGATGAATATATGCTGAAATGGAGAAATATGCTGAAACTTGCACCTAATAATTTCAACAATCACTTATAAGTGTTCTTTACAAAATCTTGTGTTAGTGGGAATGTGAAATTCAATAGGACCCAAGTGAAATTTCACGAGTAGTTTCATGCTGCATTGCTCATCCCGACACCATCTGCCTTCTTGGCAGAGCCAAGTGTCCCAATAACTTATCCTGTTTGGGATTTGCAAATTAGACCTCCTAAATCTGAACAAAATTTCCTTTGAAAACACAAGGAAATGGTACTGCCAATATTAAAGTTTGGTACCTGAGTGAGTTCACTGGCTTTTTTAGCCTGCAGCAATCAGTTTCTGCATCTTTTGTTTCCCAGAAGGTTGCCTTGACCAAGAGGCTATAGGCAGGAATGGGCTCAGACCTTCTGCAGCTGTCTGGGGAGAACCAGTGTGTCATATAGCAGAGGGTACATAACAAACTGTAAGAATCATGATTCTCTAAGTCAGTGATTAGGATTCCTCCTGTCTTCCAGCGAGCTAAAAAAAAAAATGTATTCTGTCTCTAGATGTATTCAGCTATACCCAGATGAGGATGAAATGAGCTCTTACTTCATTTTAAATACCTCATTCTGGAAAGCATCTGAGATCTCAAGAGTGATCAGGTATAAACCATAGTCATTTTTCATCATTCCTTTAGGTAGCTATTGTCTCTGTCATTCTGTATTCTGTCTGTGGTCAAGTGTGACTCTGCCCTTGTAGTCTCTAGAGAAGTCAGACTTTTAAAGCCACAGAGTGCACTGCCAGGGCAAGAGGCTTAAAATTTGGTGTGACAGTGCTAGAAGACGCCATATTTAAGTCTCTTTCTAGAACACTCTTTATTCAGTGATGCAAATGGTTGCAGTTCACTAAGGTACCAATTTAGCAATGTCCTTAATCATGCCTAATCTGTAATCATGTCAGTATTTACTTTGAAATCCAAGGGGCTAATTCCTTCATGCCATTTTTTTCTTGCAGTTGGTGTCATCTTCAAGCACAAGCAATTTTGTTTTTAAGAGCAACAAGGACAGCCACAGAGATTTTTTTTCTGACTTGATGAAATGCAAAAGAAATTATGTTGAAATCCTGTGAGAAGTTTCTTCAGAAATCCCTGCATTGTTAGGCTAGTGGTAGAAGTGTCAGCAGAGGCATGGCATGGGGGATGTTGAATTCTAGCTTTAAGAAAATAATACTAGAAATCTTCCCAGAAGTTCTTAGCCTATGCATTTGAAACTCTGATTTCAGATCTGATTGGGTCCCATCAAAGGATTATATGCTCTTCCAGAGGCAGGTCCTTTTCATCTAGCTGAAAATTAAATACTAAGTTCCTTTAGTTTTTCATTGATCTCCCCCCCCCCCCCCCCCAGTTTTAATTATGGAGCTTGAAGTGCTTATTACTGAGGGGTGCTGCTATATTTTATTATGTGTACTGCTAAACAGGATACAATTTCAGGGAATTAATTGGATAGTGTGGAAATTGCTGAAATGAATGAAGAATCTTAGGTATTTTCCATGGAGTTCATGTTATTAGATAGAAAATGTAGTCCCTTGTGTGCTACATTAGTTCTGCATTTATGACCTGAAACTGGCAACCACATGATGTAAAATTTTATCTCTAAATCATTATGTGGCATATTTTTGAGTCAGTTTATGTAGTTTCCTAAAAAATTTCTCATGCTACTGGGGTAGCAGGTTTTTTTAGCACTTCATTGTCTATTGTGCTTAAATTCTCTATATGAGACATGTATTGAAACGAAATTATGTTTCTCTTTTTATAACTGCAGCAGATTCTGAATATCCCGAGGCTATAACTGACTGGCATACAGAAAGAGTAGATAACCATTGCATAATAGGACTGGCTGGAGAGCTGGAGCGGCATATACTTTTTTAAACATATGGAATTTAAAAAATGTGGCTCAAATGAAGAAAGACTTCAGGTCAGATATATATTAAATTCAGCTACAGCTTATGCCTTGAAGACTTCAAAAGAAAGGAAATACCACATGATCATTACTTCATTTCTGAAAAGTTGTTTGCCCAGTTGTTCTTTACCTTCCACTAACTTATTTTTTCTCCCTGCCAGTCTTCATTCCCATGTCACCTTTCATCCCCTTTCAGTACATGCCAAAGGAACAGTCAGACAACCACACAGACAGTAGGAAGGCCTCTTCACTGCTGATACTCAAGTAGGAGTGCTGCAACAGCCAGACATCTCTCTGCATTCTTTTAGGTATTGCTCTGTACCACAAATCTGACTTCATTCCCTAAGATCCTAATTTAGTCATCTGTCTCTTCAAAAAAACCCCCACAAAAATACCTCCAACAACTGCTGTTTGAAGAGGCATCACATATGATAAAGGAAGGGGAAAAAGATAAGAGTATCTTTTTGGCTTGGGGTCAACACAGATGAAAGCATGTTATGGCAACTGGAAGACTGCAATCTCATTGATATCTCTGTAGTAGGAAGCAGAGCACAGGTGTTCCAAATCATGGAGAAAAGGGCAAAATGCTTGGTGTGAGGTAGTCTTTAATACCTGCTGGTATCTCAAGTGCATTAGAAAACAGTTTTTGCAGTCACAAGGACTAAACTTCTTTTTGAAAGTTTCTGCTTCGCACAAAGACAGCAAGCGGTAATGAGAAGAGAGACCTAACTCCCCAGGGCAGTTTCTAAGAACGAACAAAGCAGACTTTTTCTACATATTTTAAAGACCTTTTAAGGTCCTTTTAAAGACTTTTAAAGACCTTAATGAATTCAAAGGGAAACTAGGCTATAAAACATCTTTTCAGTGTATTTATAAACAGCAAAATATCACTTTATTCTTAAGCAAGGTAAATAAAGCCATGAAATACATAGCTCAGACCTGTCAAAAACATACTGCCTTTGAATCAGAGGAAATATTTCCCACTACATCTTCAAAACAATTTTAGAATTCTGTCTGGCAATGAGACTAGTCTTCAAAACAGGAATCTTACCTAGCTTTAAACTGTTAAATATCAGAGCTGAGCTTATGTTCACAATGGAACTAAATGATGAACAGCACCAATTGAATGACCTTTATTGAGTAAACAATTTGTTGCAGTCTCTGGTGAAGCCTTTCCACTGGCATGCCTTTAGATTAGATGATACGTTAGAATAAACACTACTGATAGCTAACAATAAAGGAAATATTCAAAATATTACTTTATTTCCCCATCCTCCCTAAAGCCTGTCACTTCATTCTCATGTACCTGCTAAAGAAATGCCCAAGGCTACTCGAACATTCAGAGATTTCTCTGAAAATTAATCTGCATGGAAAAGAAAGCGAGAGCAAGGGCAACCTTCTTCCTGCCACACAGGTGATGGAAGAAAATAATTTTTGGGTTAAGGGCCATTTTGTGTCAGGAAGTGAGGTAGCAATGAGCTTTTCTTTTCCCCCACAATACCCAAATAACTTGTAAATTAACTGGGCACAAGTGAAGTACCTTTGCTATGGGGTATCATGGCAGTGCTTCCTCAGGGCTTCAGGAATACCAAGGTGGGACTACTTACTATACCTAGTAAATAGCAAAGTCATGTGCTTGGTTTCAGAACCAAATTTCTCCAAATTCCTTCCGCTGGCAATGTGGCAATGCCTTTATGGAATTGCATTCCAGGGTCCATTCCCAGCAGAATGTGCTATGGAAATAAGGCCATGTCTCTGTTCTCATCTTGTTGCAGTTTAGGGCATGGTATAAACACAGGGTAATGTCACAGAATTACAGAATAGACTGAGTTGGAAGAAAACCACAAGGATCATTGAGTCCAACTCCTGGCTCTGCACAGGACACCCCAAGAATCACACCACGTGCCTGAGAGCATTGTCCAAATGCTCCTTGAACTCTGTCAGGCTTGATTTGATGCTGTGACCACTTCTCTGGGGAGCCTGTTCCAGTGGCTGACCACCCTCTGGGTGAAGAACCTTTTTCTAATACCCAAACTAAACCTCCCCTGACAAAACTTCAGGCCATTCCCTCTGGTCACCAGAAAGAAGAGATCAGTGGCTGCCCCTTCTCGTCCCCTCATGAGGAAGCTGTAACTGCAATGAGGTCTCCCCTCAGTCTCCTCCAGCTAAACAGACAAAGTGACCTCAGCCACTCCTCACCAGGTTTCCCCTCCAGACCCTTTCCATCCTTGTTACCTGCCTCTGGACACTCTCTAATAGCTTCATGTCTTCTTTACATTGTGGCACCCAAAGCTGCCCCCAGCACTCGAGGTGAGGCTGCTCCAGTGCAGAGCAGAGCAGGACAATCCCCTCCCTTGCCCGGCTGCTGATGCTGTGCCTGATGCCCCCCAGGACAGCGTTGGCCCTCCTGGCTGCCTGTGCACTGCTGACTCACATTCAACTCAACCAGGACCTGCCCTGGTGAGGCTACTGCAGTGTTTGGATACATCTTTTCAAAGGCCAGTGTGTGCCTTTGGTTAGCCTGAAACATAGAATGGTGTTTAAGTGGTATGGTTTGTTTTTCTGAGCATAGGCAAATATGTGTTCCATATGAAGTGTCTCCATAGGCACCATAGACACTTTCAGAAGCGTGTGAAAGCAGAATACCAGCCTAAGAATGCAGCTCACAGACAAAGGTTGAGAGCACAGATGGGTTGCAGTGCCTGAAGCCCACAGGGACTGAGCAACAGAGTTGAGCATGTGTTTTCCTCGATGATGGTTGGGTAGAGACTGTGTTTCGTAGTGGGTTCTGATTTTGTATTTCAGTGCAGTCATGAATTTTAATGAGGTTCAAGAAGCTACCTATTTAGTCAGACTGTAGGGAAATGTTCATATGCTGAATGTATGAGTATCTTGCTCTCTTACAGCATGTTCTCATTGGAAGAGAAGTACTGGAGTCTTCTTTTGTAAGTTATTTAAAACAAACTGGTGAAGAACACATGTAGTAAGCAATGAGGTCAGTGATAAAAAGTTCTCTCCCCAATTCTGTGCTAATGAATGAGGAATTAACTTAAATCCATGACAAATTCAACTAAGAAAGTAATCAGTCTGTGTGGTAAATAAATTCAACTTGAAAACTATCAGGAAGTTTATCAGGTGAAGACAATTGATCTATGCATATTCATACTTCTGATATTATCCAGCTGATAATCTCCTTTTATGTTTGCTCCTCATTAGTGGTCACATGCATAATGTATGATCTAGTATTTCAAAGTATAGATTTCTGTACCTTGGTTCCTGTATATCTTCTTGTAAAGTTTTGCCATAGAAAACTTAAAAACTGAGAGGATCAGATCATATTAATGTATAAACCTGTACAGAGTGACTGAAAGAAACAGCATATATCCCCTGCAAACTGGTATTTTGTCTTTGCAAGGTTCCAGCTACATGGAAAGGACATGAAATTATTTGATTTATGCATGTATATTTGGTTACCTGGGACATCTAAAGTTCATCTAAAACAAGCTGTGCAAGACTTGGTGTATTTGGTAGGGGACTTGTCAGCATTCAAGGCCATGTGGCTGGGTGACCTGCAGGAGCTCTCAGAACAGCTGAGGTGCAAAAGGATGGGAAGAGTAGGAGGCTGCAGGGGAGCAAAGGTGGAAGTAGGAGCCTGCTCCAGGGCAACACGTCTGGGTTTAAGTGGGGAGGTGAGAAGTGTATATTAGCAGAGCTTCATGCTATACTTCCATATGCTTAAACAGCTGTGTGCTTGCTCCTCTCACAAACATGTTTTCCTCTTATAGCTTGGAGCTGATTCATTCAGAGATGCACTCCAGACCACAGCATAATGAAGCAGAGCCTTGCTTTCTATCTGGGTTATGATATTTTAATTAAATACCAGGTAAAATATTAAAAAACCCTCGAGGTGACCTAGAAATCTAACTTCCTTTTTCATCAGATTTGTTAGAACAATGTTGAATTGGTCTTAAACTCTGTTTGAACCTATGCAAAAATGTGGCCTAAATGTGCAGCCATAATTCTTTATTTTAAAGAATCTTTGTCTTTGTTAGGAAAGGCAGAAAATGAGAAATATTATTGTTGCATTCTTCCTTTAAATCACTTAGGCTGGCTTGTGAAAATGAAGAGTAAGTAGTGGTATTGGCAGAAGAAACTAGGAATTTCAATAGAAATGTAAAGGAGAAACCAAAGGTAAAAGAAAATGAGTGCCTTAAAGAATTATTTTTCTTAATACATGACTCTTTCCTAGGTCCATAACACCAATGAGCAGATTATTCTATTCTTAATTTTTGTATTTTAAAAGTCTACGTTATTCTACATATTCCTCAGATTGTGGAACCTTGCATTTTAAATCTTTCCTAATGTCTACTGTAAATACCATGTTTGCTTTGATGAAATAAATAATTTTTTGGGGAGTTAAGCTTTTTCTTCAGTCCCTCTTGCTTAACTTTGTTATAATCCTTTAGGTAAGCATTTTAAAATAATACATTTTAAAGAGATTTGGAATTGAAATATGGAATAAATTTGGAAGATTTTAGGAAGATACCAAAATCTTAAATGTAGTTGAGATGTTTGATGACACATTTTTACTGGGTGACAGAATATACCATATAACAAAGCTACAAAGATTGGTGAAATTACATAATATTTGGATTTTAGTCACTCTTCTGGGCTTTTGGTCCTGAGACAAATTACATCGATTTCAGATGTAGTTTCAATAACTCTTGTTTTTCTCCATTTGTAAGTAGTGCAAACATTACTGAAGCATCTGTGTACAGACATAGGTAAGAATCACTCATCCATGTCTTTTCTGCAAAGCAGTTAACAGGACTGGAAATCCACAGCCTTTACTCTTTAGACCTTCCTTCTTCTTCCTGTAGAAGTAATTCCTGCAGATCCAAATTAGCCTGAAATCTGGGAAGACAGAACTGAACCCAAACAGTTCATAAATGACATGTCATCTTGAGGAAAGGACTTCCTACTGTTTATGTTTCTACTTCTGCAGAGGAAAAGCTCAGCCTGGATATAAATAACTCTTGCATATTCTGTAGGACGAATGAAAATTGTAGTATAGTATCACACATTGCACCATTTTCATCACATTTCACAATTTTATAGAAAACCGCCTACTTTATTTACCCACTTCTTTCAAGAAGAACTGTGTTAAAATACTTGAGTTGTGATGGCTCAATGTCCATATTGCTTAGTCATATTTTGACTCAACCCCCCTGAACTTCATGGAAAAATATGTACTGTATTCCATTTTTAAACCATGCAGCCACATACCAAAAGAAGGTGACTTTTAAAGAAGTGATTCTTAAATGTTCCACTAAAGTATGTACTCACTTTGCAAGCAAATGTGTGTTTCTTAACAAAGCAGATTAAAAGCATAAAGGTGTTTGACAAGTAGTCTAGAACTTTTCACAAAAGCATAAAGAATCACTAGCAACATCACTGAATTTAATAAAAAATGTAAACAGAGAACCGCTTCCCCTTAAAAACTGAAGTAAAACATTCTTTCCTTCAAAATCTTCAAAAAGGAAAAGTAGGATTTTTTCAGTTGCACAGTTCACATCATGAATTTTCTAAAGAAAATGTAATCCTGTGTTAATGCCACTTTAACTTGACTGTACAAGGTTTGGTTTGAACCCAAAAACCTCTTCAGGAGTTTTAATATCTCTCTGAATAAGCTCTGGAAGAAGAGCGAGATTCTACAAAGGAGACTTTGCACCAGTTTTTTTAAGTCTTCTAAAACGAGATTTTGCAATTTTCACACATCAGTGGGGTTTTTTTTTTGTGTGTGTGTGTGTTTGCAGAAGCTCAGACTTTTAACTTTATCTTCCCTTTTCTCATCACTTTGAGCATATATGGTTGTAAATCTCTTCCAAAGTGACTAATGATAAAATTCTTGCCAACACAAATGTAAATACATCAGAATTTTATTTTCTAGTGTGACAATTCTGCATCGCTCAGAATTTTTCAGTCAGCATTAGATTTCTTTTAGTCACTTAATCTCCTTCAACCACAATGTTAAGCTAGATTCAAGGACTGCTCAGTAATATCTAGGAGAATTTTTTTTTTTTTTTGTGTCAGGTGACATGATTGTAATCTCTTTTCAGATCTTGAAATGTTTCATTGTTCTCTTCATGGTACCTGTATCTTGAAAAAGAGGGAGGTGGCATGGGCATGGAAGTTAGAAACCACTAAATGAAGGCAGAAGACAAAATGGCATGAAAGGAGAAAAGTATAAAATAAATGAGATAAAGAAAGATATAGATGAGCATTCAGTTTCAGAAAGTCAGAAAAATGTATCTGACAGACCACAAAAGCAAGTGCAAGGGGCAGAGTTGATTGAAAAATTGTTTGCTACATTGCACAGTTTCATCAGAACCAAGCTCTGCACTTAGTTGCCCAAGCCTTCAACTTCTCAGGTACACTGGTTTCATCAAATGGAGCTGAATTGATCCCATCTTTCTTTTGCCTGATACCAATCAAAAGACAAGAAAATGAAGACATTCTGAGGGCCCAGCAGGTTATGAAATGTATTTTGAATAATATAGCTACTTCTACAATACCAAATGAAATTTATCTGCTTTGTTATGATGCCAATTAGCTATAAATAGAGCTTGTCATTAGATAACACAACAGCTGTATATTTGATATGATTTACTTTGCTTCTTCTGATGGCAAACACTACTACATCTTAGTGCCAGATTGATTTTTAAAAAGGGATTTCTAGCTGATATAATATGTCATCATTCCACTGACTTAAATCTATCCAAGTCTCAGTTTAAGTTGGGTGTTTGGCCGAAGTGTTTGGTAGCTGGTGCCAAGAAGGGTAACAGTAATGCAGTAGAAAAAGAGTGATTAATAAGAGATCTTCATTTTATGAAACGCTTATCTGATTTGTGGGTTAAAAAGTTATGAAATGATAGGGGCAAGCTCACATCTTCCTGAGCAGCTCATTTACTTTTATGGATGCTGGCCACAGAGTCCTGTAAACAGAACATATGACTGCACACCTTAATTCTACCGAGGGAAAAAACATCTTTCAAATGCTCTTTTGCTTTGCTTTATGTCAAGTAATGGAAATGCATTTAACTGTCCAGTGAATGAGAACAGCAATCTGCTGGCTTGTTTTGATAACTTCACAACAAAATATTTCAATTACTGTTTCCCATCCTACAGTAATAGAGATGTATTAATTTAATAGAGATATTTTATTTGAACTTATTATTTTGGATCCATATCAGCTCTTGTTTTGTCCCAAAGTTTCTAGTAAATTGGAATCTGGTTTTTGTATGATTTCTAGATAGTATTAAAAGGATGTTTGATAATTTTTGCAGCAGTTGGTTATGAATTCCTTCAGATATTTCTGAGGTTTGAATCAAATCCACCTGGGATAAGACCTATGAACTATCACTGATTATACAAAAAATAAGAGACTGAAATGAGTTAAATTGCTACAAGGTTTATCAGATATACAATGAGTACCCTGGGTTACTACATTGGCTAAGAAAAATGCCTCAAGGTCCTAAAAGTGCATGAATAGTGAGAGCTTTTCTTCACTGATGAAGTAGATAAAAATGCAGTTTCCTGATTTGCATTGACTTTTGAAATAATGGTAGTCCTACAGAGCCAAGTGCCAGCAATTTTAAAAAAAACCCAAACCCCCACATATATTTAGGATTTCATCTTTACAAATTTAAGATTAATTGTGTTTGACCACAGGGTGGTTTTCAAGCCTTTCTAGTTTTACTTAAAGGAATATTTAAATACTTCCATAGATTCAAATTCATATTTCTGGTTGACCATATCAGAATTTTAACAGTTTCATTTTTCCTTTGCTGATTTTATTCCTTTTGAAAACTGTTTCCCTCTGTCAACTGTATGGAACAAAAGCAATCTCTGGGGCTGATTGTCATGGTCCTTTATTTCCATATTTTTAAACTGTGTGAAAAGAAAGTGTCCAGCTTCATAAAGCAAGTTTCTAGCTTTCCAGACAAAGTCACTCAGTGAACATCCAATAGCAAGCATTTAACAGAAGGTACAAGGGCACTGTCATACTTTGGGCTTATATAGGTTCATAACTCCTCAGGGGATAGGAATAGTTGAAGTACAGACTGTTTGTAGTGTCTAAAATGAAACGTATGAATTAAGTCTTTGAAGGGAAAAGGTCTAATTTTACTAAATTGGTTTTTAATGTCAGTAAAGAAGAACCCAACTTAATGATTTAAGTAGCTGTCACCTCCTTAAATGGCATACAATGGTGGATAATCCAAAATTAAAAGCAGTTTTGTTTAAAGGCAAAATCAAAGAAAGCTGTGCCCTATGAACTGTTCTGTAGCCCTCTGTATGTTGTAAGGTACAATGATCTTTGCTGATGCTATCTTTAAAGAATGTTCTCAACTCTTACAATGAGGCATCTTCAGTCTGAGTGCTTTGCTATGAAAGTTGTGGCACTGTGTAGTGAGAAAGATGTGAATGCCAGATAATGTTTACTAAAATAGAAATTCTTATGCTTTCCATCATGCTAAATCTTTTTGCACATTTTTAAATTATTATGCTGCATGTACCGAAGCAGTGTGTTTAGATGTAATAGCTATATTTCACTCCACCCTATTTTTAGTTGAAATAAACAGTCTAATTTAATGCTTCAAATAATATTTGCTAAATATGAGAAAGGCCACCATATTATATATGTCTCCTTAATGTATGGGGATGAAGCATTTTAATAAAGTACCTTTTTAATGAAATAAAGGAGAAATATCTACTTTAAAATATTTAAAAATTCTGAGTCCTTTTCCATAGCAGTATAAATTAGATGGACTGGCAGCCATTTGATTGTTGTGCCTTCAGTTTTCTTAAAAATAATCTGACTTAGGGAGGGACCCTCAATACACTTGAAGCACAAGAGAGAGAAACGAAACCCTTTCAGTGCCTTTCCAGTAAGACAAGTGCTGCTAATGCAAGGTTTGTTCAGCATCCCTATGGAATTCCAACAGTGAGGCCTTGACCCTCAGCTGGGATATGATAGCTCAGATTTCTGTATCTATGAAGAATCCTTTTTAAGTCATTGGTATACACTGGAGTGCTTTTCCATCACAGTTTACCATCTGTTCTATTTGTTTTACAAGACCATAAGTATCCTACTATATAAAACTAGGCTTAATACAATTCAGAAAGAAAGAGAAAGCTAAAGCAAAGGTTGATATCACAAAAATTGCCCTTTTAACAAAATAAGATCAGTGTCAAACAGAGCTTTTAATCTTGTTTCAGGAAATAATGAAATGAAAATGATGCTGTTCTTGATTTCAGGTTCACCATTCACAACATTGTTTTTTCTCCTTGCAGAGAGAGAGAGGGATCATTCTTATCATATTCTCTCTTCATCATGATAAGTAAGCAATTGCACCTGCTGGCAGATTAAACCTACCAGCTGTAACTAAGACCAGAATTGCACCTCTCTTCTTTGAAGGAAGACATTGAGCACTTTGCCATATGCCTACAAAATGGTTACTTTTGGCTTTACTATGCTCTGGCAGTTCAGCTACAGAGATGTCTTGTTTAGCTACACTTGCTTTTTATGTCCTTATAAAAAAGATCTTCAAATAGCATATGTAATGTACACTCGTCAGTAAGCTACTGTGCCTAAGCTTAAAGAAACATTGAATTACCTTTGTTTAACACCATAGCTTGTACAGAAGAGTGTAATTATTTGCAAAGGGGAGATGGAGAGTCAGTAGCTTCCCCATTTAGAAAGGAGCATTTAAGAAATCACCTGCCTTATGTTTATTGTGTTACATTAAATGCTAGGAAAAGCAACTATAGATTTTTCAGATCCACATCCTCAGATAGAAAAATATGTTTGAGAAGCCAGGTTCAAATAGCAAGAGTGTTATTATGCTATGGGTCTCATTTTGATGAGAACTGTGCACACAGAAAAGAAAAACTGTGCTTTTAGCCTACAAATTATATCTTAAATACAAGTCTACGTGTAATAAAAATGGATGTAAATGAAGACCAAAAAGGGAGGACAAAGAGTCATTGGACTGGTTTTGGTCAATCTGATAGCCCATTGTGTTAGCACACTGGCACAGCAAAGAGAGATGTAAGGAGAATAAATAATAGAGGAGATATGCAGATGTTAAGGTTAATATGTGCCCAAAGTATCACAGACAAGAGCAAGGAAAGCATAAATTATGTTACTGTTTGCTTGCTTACCTGTTCATTTAGTAAACCTAAAATGAATTTGGCATTGACAGATCACCATGTCAGTAAAATTTGTTTGATAGGTAGAGACACGTGCACATTCTGAAAATGCATACCACTCCCTTTTGGTTTCTTGCAATAAGAGATGGCAGCCGGTGGAAAGATGCAGTTAAAACATGAACTTGGAAAATTACTTTTTCAGCAGCTTTCTGGATACGTGTGAGCAGAGCCAGCTTGCACTGCTCAGGACTAACAGAAAGGAGGTTGCAGTATTGTGAGATAATGAGATGTAGATCCTATGGTTTGATAGCATGCACAGAATCTTACAGACGGAGTGGAAGTTTCTAACTTGTTGGAGATTCAGATGGAATGTGGGTGTGAGGATTTTAGAGGGAAGTCTAACTCCAAAGTAGTGATCAGCTGGTGTTACGAATACTGATGAGAGAGATTTGGTGATTGGCAAAGGAAAGAGAAGGAAGAGATTAAAAGAAAATGTAAGAATGTCTTAGTTTTACTCATGCTGATGAATCTGTGAGACAGAAGGAGACAGTTGAGTCATTCAGTGTAACTTGTATTAGTGAATGTTACTGGGTGTTACATGGTTGTCCAATGTAATTCTTACACAATCTCCAAAGTTGCAGCTTCTGCAACTTATCTACTTCTGTTACTTATTTGTGTTTTATTGATTCACTACCTTTATCACTAAAATACGGTTTCTAATGCCTAATCTGAATTGATTTTGCTGCAGGTTGTGTGTCTCCTTCAGTCCTTTTTTCCATATTATCTACCTTTCATTCTTCTCATGCAAAAATAATGTAGTCACTTCCTTCATGGGAAAGTTTTTTTTCTGTGTATGCTGCTATGAAGGTGTTGAAGACCAAGATGCTTTTACTTCAGTGTTCTCCAGTACCTGCTTTCTACTATTAGAAACAAATATTGAGGATTATTTGTGCATAGTTATTTTTGACCAATGAATTTCAAGAGCTGACTAGATAAAACATGTTCCTTCCCCAAGAGATATCTGAACAAGTTAACATCCCTCATTCCCACCACTCATTTTGTTCTGAATGATTTTGCAAAAGGCCTGCTGAAATATTGATTTTCTTTTTTTGATGATTTGGCTTCATGCGTAGCCTTTCCAAAACAGGTCCCCATTTTTTCTTTCTTTTTCCCATTCGTTCTTATGCTTTCAATGAGTTCATCCACATTCCAGGCTTCAGAGCAAATTCTTCATGTGCAAGCTAATGCCACCTTCTCTCTTTTTTCTCTTCTGTCTTCATGAAACAAACTAGGTTAGATGTGGGGCAACTGATTTATACATTTCCATCTCTTATTTCACACCCCTGATCATCTGCCACCTGATTTCTACCACCTTTTGTTTCTTTCTTTAGTATACAGATATCTAAGTTGATCAGAGATTTGCAACATTTCTTCCTTTTGTCCTTCTCATTTAATCTTCAGCTATTTGCTCTGACAGTATTTCTTTTCCAAAAATATTGGATTACTATTAGTAAAACTGGATTACAATACAATTTTAGAAGCTGAAAGAAAGCAACACATTTCTCACAGTAATGTGTTGAAAACAAACTGTTCCCATGGAGTGGGCTTTCTTCTGAAGGGACCTGTAAGCACTACAAGTGCCAAGTCTGTAAAGTAAAGAAAGATTACAAAAGAAGTTATTTAGGTGTAAGTGCATGGGAAGTCATGGTGAGGAATGATATCTCATGTTCTGAAAGGATGATCACAAAGAATACAGCTCTTTCAAAAATTTATTATTCTATAAACTACACCCAGAATTTAAAATGAAGGGCTATAATCCTGTGAGATTGCAACATATAGGATGGATAAATTGAATTTATATGTATTTATGTCCAAACATAACATAAGCAATAAAACAGTTAATATGCGCTATGCAATAAGAATTGCACTAGCATTTTTATTACATAGTTAAGGGCAAAAAACATGCTGAAGGAAGGAAAATGGCATCATTCTTAAGTTAAAAAATCACTTATAGCAGCAAGGGAAGTAGTATAAAAGAAAAAATACTTACTTTATGGAGTATTCTTGTCTATGAATGCTAAATGTGAAGGTCAACTGACCCTGTGGCCTCAGCTTTTGTTTTGTAGTGTAATGTGTGCTTTGCTGGCTCTGATACACAAGTTCCTGTGATCAGAAAACATAATTATAGAAAAACAGAATTTGAGTATTGAAGGTTAATGACCTCAGTGTATTTGATTTCATGCTATCCACAAGACAATTACATTGAGTTTGTTATAAGGCTATTTTTAATAGCTGCTGGACATTTTCCATTTAACAGAGCACTTCCTGTAATTACAGAGCATGAAAAGCCCAAACAACTTTTAAGAAATTTAACCCTTTTTATTGAGTCTGGGTTCATTGCTGGTGAAATCATCTGACTCCTACGTAGCAAAGTTACATGGAGTTCGTCTGGAAACCAATCCCTGTGGGTGCAGTGAACAGGGTGCTGAGCTGTCTTTCCTCCCACTGAAGTCCAGTACAAGCAACACGATTGGACAGTCCAGATTAATCTACTTCAGGCTTTGTTCTTACCTTGACTAAGGGACTCTGGACAAAGTATTTAGTGAATGTTTTCAGGCCTTTACAGCACAAGGTGTCTGCTTTCTAACTCACCTTTGCTTCTGCAAAGAAAGTGCTCTTCAGACAAGATTTCACATTAACCTTCATATTTGCTTTAATTCAAAACAATAATAACAGTGCTATAGATAAATAATGCCCTTGTAGTTAATGTTATTGAGTATATTCCATCTTCATCCAGGAACTTTGGTGTAGGCTAATGATACTAATTGGGTGGCTCAAGGCAACTGTCTAATAAGTGTCAAGGAAAACTCCATCCTTGTCACTCCTCTTGACCTTCATGTTCTTAGTGCTTTGCCTGATGGTCTTTTAATGAGTTTGAGTATCCTGTAATTCTGTACAGGAAACTTATATATGTAATATATACGTAAAATATATATATATATGTGAAGCTAATTAGGCTTCACAAAGGAAAACGACTTTCTTCTCATAATAGTTTAAGAAAGACAATTTTTTTTCTCCTTTGACTGTAGAAGTAGTCTTTTTATTTCTATCTTATTTGACTTTCTACAAATATTTTGTTAACTGTTCTAGACTACTCACTAAGCTTTAGTTCAGGTAACAATACCTGATAATCACAGATTTATGAGTCTTCTAATGTAGGTGTGAAGACACTGTTGTGGGCTGTTGTCTATCTATGCAGAATGCATTTCTTGTAGAGAGAATTGCTCCCTTACAGTCAGTCCTTCAGTCTCTCTGCTGTTTCTTTCCTCAAGTTTAGTGATAAACAGAATTCTGCATCAGCAGATAAATATTTCCTGAAGAATTCAGTGGATTGCTAGAATCAAATCCTAATATAATACTGCAATATTTCATATAAAGAAACTGTCCATGTCTTTCAATGTCTGCAACACATGCCAAATGTTCTTTATGTTGTATCTTAAATGTCATATCTGTTTTGATCTGACATCCTGATTCTTATTTAACTGTAACTGACAGGAAATTTTGACAGATCTATAAAACTATCATACTTGTTCTGTACTTGGTATGCCATTACCTTATTTGTGTATTATATATATTCTTTTTTTTTTTCCTCATGTATTTATAGATATGGAGATGTAGTTAAGATGTTTTATGGAAAAAGCAAATGGGTTAGAAATATAATGTGATGTACCTGCATCATAAAAGGAGAAGTTTATTGAATTTTGGCAAACATTTATTTGTTTTCTGTCATTTCAGTATATTCTCAGGCAATAACTGATGGAGTAAAGGAAATACCAGGCTTGTATCACTGCTTGGATTTTTGGAGTGTTTTATATTTCAGCTTTTCTTCCATTTTCCCTCTTTCCACCTCTGCTTTCCAGTTTGGGGAGATATTTTGTCTTTGTGGCCTGAGACAGCATATTGTCTTGAAAGACTGTATCTGTAAGGCAGTAGCTTGGAAGGTTTAAGTTCCTCACATAGCTATCCATTTATCACACACACGTTAATATATATGACCCCTTTTTGTTTTCTGTGAGCAAGGGAATGAATTGCTTTGTTCCTAGTTGTAGAGTTGTATTGGTGAAACATAGGAGAGTTTTCCCTGTTTCTGTAAACTGTCAGGAAATAATTTGTATGGTCATTTCAGTTTTACTACAAAATGAGTCATTTGATGTAAGATGCTTCACTCTTCTTGTAGATTACTATAATTGGATGTAAGAGACTGTAACTTCATTGACTTAGGAAGTTGTAATGCTACTGAAACTGATCCCATGTCTGACAGTGATCCATAACTGCTGTATGCTGGATTATTTATAGAAAATTTTCTTTGTTAGGTCAGTTTATTCCTCAGTTTAATTCCAGTCCTTCCAAGGGCGTTTTAAAAATTGACATTGTTTACAGGCAGAATCCTGTGTTCTGGTTTCTGGTACAACTACAGACTTGATTTAATTGTCTCATGGAATGGCAGTTTTCACTTATGCAGTATTTGTGTTCTAGCAGTCAGCAGTTTTACAAATGCAGTGGATGCAAGGCTTTGTTTTTCAGGGAGTGTGGCAAATCATCATTGGATTGTAAATTGATGGTGGGTACTGCCATCAACGTCTTAGCTGCTTCACTGGTTACCAGTCTGCAGCAGCAATGTAAAGGAGGAATTTAGACCTTAATGACAACAATTAAATTAAAATAATCTATTCATTACAATGGGAAACCCCCTTAACTTTGTTCATTTTCTCTTGTGGGGTAGAGACGTCAATAGCACTTCTCATTTATGAGACTTCTTACTAGCATGGAAGAATGAATCCTTTATGTCACTTTGGTTTTTATTATATTTCTAGGCTGACTGCTATTGCTTTTTAAATATTGTCAGTGCAAACCTATTATTGCTTTGTTTCTGCAACTATGTTCATCACCATTTTGTTTCTTGAAAGGAAGCAGACACAAAAGTAATTTTCCAGAAGCTTGTGACTTTCTAATTTTAACACTGAGATTTGAAACTCAAATCTCTCACAAAGAAAACAGAATAGGAAAATTTGTTTTCTACTTTCCTTTGATGAGCGCTCTAAAACAGACCTCATTACCAAGAACTAAAACCAAAATTGTCTGGTTGTGGTCTGAATGAACAAGCTATTCTTCTAAGCAAGGATATGTTTTGGAAGTCAGAGCAACTTTGAAAACAATGGAGACAAATTCAGTAAAACAAATTCTGAACATCTTCAGGTGAGATGAGAAAAATTACTATGCATGTTTCACAGTGACCTTAGAAATACAGTAGTCTGGATCTGGACTATAGCTGTGGCTCAAGTATTGCATTGCAAAATTTAAGACATTAACATGAATTAAAGCTTTAATTTAGAATTCCTATTTCACTCATTATATACTTTATAGTTGCAGTAATTCAATTACAGAATAAATTAAACCTGTAATTTTTCTGATGATTTTTAGATGAGTCTTTGCAATTCTCCCAGTTAAATTACTTACAACAGACCATGGGATGAAATGTAAAATGCTTTCCCCCTTCTCATCTGTAGGTAGATGTTAGGCAGGAAAACAGGTAATAACCTTTTTTTCAGCAATATTATGACTCCTGTAATTTTTGATAAGTGAGTTAAAAGCCTTAACTGTGTATGGATCTAAGGAACAATTACTTTTAACCTATAGTGATTTAATAGTAAGATGCTTCTTTCCTTGAAGAAAAGCTAATGCAAGAAGAAACTGTCATGAGTAAAATTAGGTGGTATAAAGGACCATCTGTTTTCATATTTTCAAATCAATTGGTGCACCTGGGGGCTTCCAGAATGCAGATAATGGGGAATGTATAAATTATTACTTCACTTGCCTTTAACTGAAAAAATTTTTAGATTCCCATTTAGTAATCTTTTTGAAATGTTGTTATTAATTAATGGCTCTTAAGAAAAACTCTAAGACTTAAAAGTATGAGATAAATCTAGTCACCATGTAATTACTTTACAATTAGATTAGCAATAAAGACTTCATTAAAATTGTTGTAATATAAACTGACACAAAATATTTAGATATTTAAGGGCTCAGGCTCTAAAATTATTTAGATCTCACTTATAAGATTAGAGCCTTTAGCTTCGCTCCCTTAGAGATAAGCTCTTCTTCAGTCTACTGTGAAATAAATCCCTGTAAGATGGAAATCTTGAAATTGTTCTGTTGGAACTTGCTTGAATGCCATTAAAATATTTAGACGATAATTGTCTTTGTATCCCACCCACTTGTAACAGTAACTGTAATTTTAAATTGTAATTCCACTCTGTCTCCTAGTTTGGGCATCTCTTTATTTTGTGTGAAACATTATTCTGCATACTTACTCTACTTATTCCATGTACTTAGTGTTAATACAGGAAATAGCATTAACACAGGAAATTAGTGTGCATTAGCTATTGAATTTCAAATTCTCCTGTTAACTTCCTCATCTAAACAGGACTATAGAGGAACAAAACACCCATTTCAGGCATATTTTAAAATAGAATTTACCAGTCAATGGAGTCTTGCATCTCCTTCCTGTAATTCCATGAATTTTCACATAAATACAGGCAAGGGTGGATACTCTCATTAAATCACTGCTGTTCATGTAAATGCTATTATTTTAGAAATTCTGACCATTTTCACATACATTACATACCATATGTATCAACACCATATTTATAGAGCATATAAATATGCATCTGTATATGCCTTTACATGTACCTAAGATACTACCTGTAACAAGAACACATAATTTAAAATTTTATGTTTGCTCCTGAACCTCAAGATGTAAAAAGACCTTCTGCCTTCTCATTACTATGAAATCCATTCTGATGTACCTGCATACGTATTTGTTACTGAATTTTAGCTATGTTTTAATTTCAAAACCAACTTCACCTTTCTTCATTCTCTCACAAAGATGGTTACAAGAACAGGCTGGTCTGTTTAATTTATAACACTGACCGAAGCGCAATGTCAGGAGTTAATAAGTACAGCTCTATTCAGAAAAGGAAATGCAGTTTTTTAGCCGTATTTACTGAAGTACAATGGTAGATCTTGTAGGAAGAGCTGTGAAAGGAGGTGGTGTTTGTACACCGAATTAGGCAGATCACAGCATACAAAGCTGCTTTGTTTCAAAGTGATACAATAAAAGCTTTGCCTGCATTTATGTTGTCCTTATGGATATTGCCACTTCTTAGCTGTTTTTCATTCATTCCCCTTTAGTTCAGAGGAGATATTGAAACATAAAAGGTCAGCTCAGAAAAGAAGGGTATGTTCTAAAGACAGTTATAACAGGAGGAAGCCTGGTGCATAAAATCCTAGTAATTAATAGAAAATAATTAGTAAATGCCTTAGGCAAGGAGAGATACTGAATTCCTCCTGGAAAAGAAGTAAATTATGTTATTCCGTTGTATTTCATTCTTCTGAAACCTCTATAGAACTTAAGAGATCTGAAATTAAAATGCATCAGTCAGAAACCAAATGCTTCAATATTAAGCTTGAAAGCCATGACTCTCTGTGGTCCTTAATGAATACCAATAGGTACAGAAACAATTAGAAAAAAACATACTCAAAGTATATGAAAGGCACAATATATAATATATAGCACAGCAATCTTAAATTGTAAACATGAAATTATCTGAATGCAGCAGTGTGATTTTAGTTCTCAGCTGAATTCTCTTCATTCGAAGCAAAAGAAAGCTTGGGAGATTGGGGAGAGGGTGAGCTACACCTCTTCCATGTATCTGTGGAAACAATGTACTCACATGAGGCAGGAACCATTTGAACTAATCTCTGTGCCTCTCTTCATTGGGAGATTATCTCCCTTTCAGTCATGCCCTTTCTCCTGTGCTTCACGAAAACTTTGCTGCCTATTTGCATGGAACTTGTATGAGAAAAGAACTTGGCCGGAAGAACTGTAGTTATTATATTGAAAATAAACATCAGCATAGCTACAGCTGTAACAGAGCACATGACCATCATTAAGGGCCTGGACTCTTCATGAAAAGTGTGGAAGAGCAACACCATAGTCAGTATCACTAGCAGGGCCAGCTTTTTTTGCTGTGGTATTCTGCTCTCCTTGGGGAATATTACACTGAAAAACTGAGGATTAAAACAAGAGAGAACAATTTCGTCCTACTGGTGGGTGATGGGTAGGGGGAAAATATTTTGCAGATTTCTTCCTTGCCTGAAATGATGAAGGGCTGGTAAACACAGCATTGAAGAGGGAATGATAGAAAGAAATACCAAAAGTTATGATCTAACATGCTTGGGTGGAAAAACAAAACTTAGGAGTGTGAAGAGATGGTATTGAAGATGTTCTGTTTGCTTTCAAAACAGAGAGGGTAAGAAGGGTAGCAGGGGCGTAGAGGAAATTGTGTGTGGTCCATGAATCCAGAAGTCTTAAAAAATTAATTTATTAAGCAGTTTTAAAAATCTTATCTAAAAAAATAAGTAATCTACATTGAGTATCCTCTATTTGGTGGGGATATGAACCCATAACCCTCAGGAGATGTAATAAATCCAAATGTTGTCCACAAAACCGGATGTTGCATCTGGGTTCCAGTCTGACTGGCAGATATGTAAAATCTCATGGAGACAGACAGCTCCCCACTGGCTCTGCATCAGAGGAAGGTTCCTGTGCAATGTTTTAATTAAGGTTATTTATTTCTTTATTATGATGATTGCATTTTAATTGCTCATGAAGCACCCCAGGGGTGGAGGTGGAGGTGCCTTATAAATATTATATGACAGCATGTAAGGGGAAAGTTTTAGAAAATAAACTAGCAGCTATATACTTCTGATGCAATCTAAGAATGAAAGCAGAAGTGCTTCTTTAAACCCTCTCATAGCTTTAGAATAAATAACATCATCTTATTAGTCTTCTCCATTTAACATAGGTGACTGGCAGTGTAAGTCACAGTCGTGTCCAAGTCATAGCTGCATGAAAGATATCTGATGTACATCTCCACTTACAGAACTCAGTGGGACCTTTTGGATAGGGTCAGGGTAGCCATTTATACTTCCCGTGAAAGCACTGCCATAATAAATCTCTACTGGGGAAGGAGAATGGGAAAAACAGCAAAATAAAGGAAAAAAATCCTGTTTTATGACAACTAGTCCCTCAGTTGTTTCTTCAAGTGTGGCTTACATCTGTGTTTCACAAGTGGACAAGCTGGAGGTGAGATCCACTGTGTACAAAGGTTTGCTCTGCCTGTATGGATTTATATAAGCCTTAGGCTTTCTCTTTCTCATCAAAGGAATGGTTTTAAGCCAGGAACTCAAGCTCCTTGTTTATATTTCTATATACCTCTCTTCATGTGCATAGATTCTGGCAGTTATAAATTCTTGTTCGTGGCAGAAACTTATATTATGCTGCCTTGCAAAATATGTGCATCCAGCTAAAGTGGTGCTCTAGAAGTTGGGTGTTGTTTTCTCTAAGAGCTATTTTTTCAATTTAATTATTGAATCATTGAAGTGCTTGTGCACGGACAAAGATTTTTTTCTTTCTACCCCATATTTATTTTCAATGCTTTTGAATGAATTAATGAATTCAGAAAGTGGTATTTTTCAAGATTTTTTTTATCTGGCCAAACTGGGCTCTTTTTGCTTTCCTTACACAAAAAAAAATTTAAAAAAAAAAAAAAAAAAACCTGAAGCATTTCATTAATCTTAAATTGTTTGGCATTGTACAACAATTTGGAATTTATCTGAGCATTTCAGGCTTAAATATGCACTTTAATTAGGAAGAGATTTTGCATTTTTTCACACAAACACTGAAAAAGGTATCTCATTTTGTTTATAAACAAGAACTTTAGTACTGTCTATCAGGAGACACTTTTATTCAGCAGTAAACATAAGATCTCTCATTTTCTCCATGATATTATTTAAAGATTGTCAATACAATAAAGCACAGGAGCCTGGCATACTGTCCAAATTGCAGTTTGTGTATGGCGACAGTAGAGCCTAAAAAGTTCTGGTGCTTTTCACACCTCTTCAGCCACCTAAAAATTGATTCAAACAATGATTATCTTTAGGAATAAGGTACCTTAATTTGTGGCAGGATACTTCCATGTAGTTTCTGTATGTATTATTAATATTATGGGTTGATATTAATGCCCTTAGAAACTGGCTGCTTTAGAACTATTACTTTTTCAGAGCTAATTCCCTTATCTCAAATAATATAGAATTCTGCATGTGAGAATGTCCTGTTGTATCCTTGCTGCTAAAAATAGTATCACTATTAATATGGCTAGAGCTTGCTGTACGTATGTGGGTGGTTTTCATGTGCAGAAATCAAAACCACAACTTCCAAAACATTCTTCAGATCTGCTCTGTCTTTATTTTATCTGCCTCTGCTTTGTTTTGCTGGCAATGTGTCAGAAAGGATGTTCTGCTTGTCCTTTGACAGTAAAGAATCTTCTCAGCCTCTGAAGAAAATAAAAATAAATAGTGAGGGATATTTTATGTGCCAAACATGCATGCTAATGATTCAGTTGCCAGAAATGCGTACACTGATGTTTCTTCCTTAGCCACTCACTATTACATGAAGTTGTGGTAGAGCCAGCTCTTCACCACTGGGAATTCCCTTCTGTGTAGGTTCTGTACTTTGAGGGCTACAGATTCAGGACAGCAGAGCCTTTGTAAATAATTTCTCCATCACACTGTGGTTATTCAATCACACAAATAATTTGCATATGAAATCTGGCAAAAATTGTTGTTGTTCCCTCTTTGCTTTCTTTGATGTCTCTTACCTGCTTCCCTTTTTGTCTTTATAGTCTGTTAGTTTATGTCTGCCTCTTCATCTTCCATTTCCTCCTACCATTTCCATTTCCACTCCAAACAGTGCTGTCTGATGCAGTGCTTGCAGTACTCAGACAGCTACAGCACACAGAGACATATGTGAGCTATATGTGAGTAGCTCGTTTTGGTATGGATAACACAGTTTCTATTTTTGTCTAAAAGTCTAAATAAGCACCCCTGCCCATGCAGCCACTGTTGGTGCCTGAGCTAGTTCCCAAATGTGCAGGCACAGTGACTGCATTTTAGGTACACCATGAGAGTAATGCAGACAAGTTTCAGTACATTCAGTGCCTCTAGTTTTCAGATGCTTAGTTATTATTTAGAGTAAAAAAGGCACCTAACTTATTAAGGAGCTACTGGCTTTAATCAGTTACTTACATGCAAGACCTGTTTACTCTGCAGGAAGCTGGTCTTAAACTCTGCAAGAACCATGGCATCTCCAAGGCCCTGACTATGCTTTTCATGATTGTCTGAATATTTTTAAAGTGTGTTAGAAACATCATAAAGGGTACAGCTAGAGAAAATTTTTAAGGGAATTGGAGGGTTTTTATTGATTGATAATTTATGGAAATAGTTTCTGAGCTTGAAAAAAAATAATTCACTAATTATTTTAAGTTTATCAGAGATTTCATTTTTTTTTCATTATCACCTCCCTTGCATCTCAAACTGAGTTTAATATTAAAGCATCTTTATTTGATTTATTAGTTTGTGCACCTGCATCATCCAAAGTTTCAACATCTCTTTGAGAAGAATGTTCAGTATTTGCTGAATAGGCAGGGAGAAGGCATTGCTTAGCAGTGGTCAAATCTACAGCAGACTGCCTTTTGATGGGAGTGGATGACATGAGTGAAAATGTCAACCAGTCAACCACTTTACAAATCTGGAATAAACTGACTCAAAGCAGTCAAGGACAGAGGTAATGCTTTAAAGGAATTTATGCAGTTACTTTATGTAATGATGATGTGGACACAATATCCAGAGCAGTGGCTTACTCTAGACAAAGAGTGCAAGATGCATAAAGAAAAAAAGCCTCTAAAAAAGTGTTTTGGTGGATCAGGACATTTACCTTCAATCATGTTAATCTCCTTGCAGTAGTGTCTTACATATACAGCAGTATGCTGTTCCCCTACCTGTTAGCAAATCTCTAACCAAGGATGGCTTAGTTATATCAACAAACACATTTATTTCTCTTCCTGGTCTTGCTGTTTCTACAGCACTGGAATAGTTTAGGAATTTGGAGCATGCAGAGGATAGGGAAGCATATCAAATATATGGATTGCTAAATGCCTGAAAGTTTTTTTTTTTTTTTCCCAAGGAGTCAATTTTAAATGAGTTATGGAATACTAGGTTTGTGAGATATTAAGCTCTGTAGCAAACTGCAACAGTGCCAAGTTCCCTAACCCTGGTACCATTTGTTTGCTGGGTGACATTTGTGCCTGTCTCTGCTTGGATGGAAGTGCTCTCTCTGCTTTGTCCTAGCCACTATCCCACTCAGGTTTTCAGGTTTTTATACAACTGTATTTTTATTAATTGCTGTAATGATTTCATTACATTGGTAGTAGATCTATTTCATATTGGAATTTAAGTAACATGTCTTGTAAGATATTAGAAATGCCATGGTAAATTACATTAGCTCCAAGTGCATTTAGCAAATCACGATATAGTCTGACTTAATTTGAAAGACCTTGAAGGGTCAGATGTATACAACATACATGCTCGAGGTGGAAATTCTTTTCAAAAAGCATAATAAACCCAGTTTAACAGCAGGTTAGCTCAAAAAGAATAGAAAAGGAATATTCTGTATGTAGAATGAGTACAGAATATATCTGATTCTTTGTTATTCTTCTGTGTTTTTAAAATCCATCTGCAGCCATCCTCTGAGTACTCTAGGCACTCCATATGATGGATTAAGAATTACAATATAAGCTTTGACAAAACTTGTTACAACTGTATCTCCATTTTCTGAAAACATCCTCAAAAGCTATAGAAAAGATGGAGGAAAATAGGGGCTGAGAGAAAATTAGTCCATTTGGTGTCCAGGGAGTAACTAAATCCTCAGAGTTACCATGATCCTGTTGAAATAGTGCCACTATAATGGTCCTAGAGGGAAGGTCCAGGTCTGTGTATGTTTTGAGGGAAGACGCTTGTTGTGAGCAATTTAAATAGAAAAACAGAATGTCAAAAAATGCTTGGTACAATTTTTTCAGACTGTCTGAAAGACTTTCTTTGAAAGATCTTCTGAGACCTGATAGAATATTAGGTTTAAGTTTTTTTCCGTAATCTACAATGAATTACCTACTCTAGTTGAGAATCTGATGACTCTTCTGCAGAGATACATGCAGCCAGAAATCTCTGTTTCAAGATCATCTTTAAGCTGAGAAACCTTTGTTATTGCTTTTCAATCATAATACTTGAAACATGAAGAAATACTTTAAGTCTTTATGGATACAATTACCTAGTCTTCAGCTTCCACATTTCAATCACAGTATGACTATTAATAGAAACAAATTTTGCAAATGCCAAACCTGCTTTATTTCTTGGACATACATTTCACTTTATTCTTATTAAGTGCTGCACTTACATCCTCCATAGTCCATTTCCTCTAATCCATTTTCTTAGCATATGAACACAATTGTTTTAAGAATAAACAGAATCTATGTTAGTTCAATGCATTTAGTTCAATTTAGTTCAATGTCAAGATTATTTTGGGGTAGCCTTTCTTTTGCCTAGTTTTTATTTGTGTGCCATTGTCCTGTTTCAGTAATGTCTTTACAAAAGATACTATTCTGTTTATACAGTCTTCATACCTCTGCAATGATGACTTCATTAAATGCAAGGCAACAAGAAAGCCTGCTCTTACTTAGATTCCAGTTCCCAAACCAAAAAGATTTTCCTTCTTTGTATCTCAAGCTAGAAGTCTTTCCTTCTTTGTATCTTTTCTGTACTGAAAATTCAGCCTATGGATATTAGGGTGAGATGGGGCAAGGAAGATTTTGTAATCACTGACAGTGGTACTTGATCTGAAAGATCTTTTCCAGCCTAAATGATTCTATAATCCTACTGGGAACTTTCTATTCCTAGGTGCAGGAGATCTATTTCTAACCTATTTCTAATTGCCCCAATCAGGAATTGTTTATGATAGATACAACTCACATTTCACAGAAACATAAAAGTCTTTCAGGGTCCACAGATGTTCCTTTCTAAACATTTGATAAGTAGATGCAACACATACCCAAATCATAATGAAGTAATGTCACCTGGGGGGATGAACAGAGACTGAAGAATGTCAGGTACTCATTAACTCTCAAAGGTTCTGTAGGAAACCAGACATGAATATGTTGTCATCACGGTGTTAATTTTCATTTCTGTGCTTTGTTTCTCCAAGTAGTTCCTTGGCTGGAAAACCAAGATAATTTTGAGTTTCCCCACTCTTCATTCCAGAAAAGTCAGATACTTAAAATACCTTGTGCACCATCTTGTAGTTGTATATTTTCATAAGCCTGAAGGTATAATTTTATTTCCAGATGAATTTGGCTGTAATTCTTTTTTAGTGGTTCACAAGAATTTTATTTCGCAGGCTTTGCTGAAGAACAGTGAAAAAAAACCAGTGTATCTTTTTATTTAGCCTTTATTTAGGTGACATCACTTTTGACTAGTTAAACTAAAGAAACTCCCAGGTGAAGATGTAGTTGAGATTTCTTGAAAGTTTGACAATGAAACTTGTTTGAGGTTTTGTTTTTTCCAGCTCTCCTTGTTTCTGCACTGCAATTTCCTTTAGGCAAATCAGATTTCTTTGAGCCAGACAAGTTGGTTTTAGTTCTTGTGCAATTGGCTTGAGGGTATTTTCAGTTTCTGTCTACAGCGTGAGACTGTCATTTTCATTTTCTGATGTTGGACTAATGTGGAGGTGTTTTGATTTTTATGGTTTCTGTTGTATCCTCCCAGTATCTGTTTTCCAAAAATAAAATTTATGAAAGAATATGTATGATTGCTATTTACTTAGAGTTGCTGTAACAGACTGCTGAAGTTCTTTACTTGATTTCTGGTGTTCCTGCTTGCCTTCAAACACAGAGATGTTTTCTAAAATACTGAAAATTAAAGTAGCTGTTGTAGCTGAGATATATTGTCATTCTGAGACATGATCAAGTGGTAGAAGTATATTTAAAGTTACTGATTTATATTAGCCATCACAGAATTGGTGTTCAATAACGAAACTGTATCTCCTAGAATACTGAAAACATTGTTATACTTCAGTTTTGAAACATTCAATATTTGCATGCTTTTCCCATTCTGTTTGCCTTGGCCAGCTGGTTATATATTCTTTCCAAAATTAAAGATACAGCTATTGATACATGTCTTTATGAACATTTAGAAATGTAGCCATATGTATGACATACTAAGTGTTACCAAATTTTTTTTAATTTCTGTAAGAAGCCTGAAGATTTAGGCCTTTTCTATATACTTTTATTGATGTCACTGTTTTAAAAATAATAACTTTATGACTATGTTCAAAACAAAATCTTTTTCTGTGAATGTTTTTTTAATGCGAAAGGTACAGTCTGTGTATCTGAAATAACAGCAACTTTGCCTCCCGTGACTATTGGGTAAGAAGATGACACTTTGCAGACTGTAATAATGTTGGCAGAAGCTGTTCTGTTGAGAAACATCACAGTGTATGGAAATGCTACATGCTGTTATGTGGTGGTGTTAATTGGCATATAACAATGAATGCATTATAAACCTCTTACATTCTTTTAAGTACAGTCATGCTACATGTTTGGTGGTTGATGTATTTAGAAGTTTAAATAGATTAGCTTTGAGGAACTTCAAAGTGGTTTTGGTTTGAACCCCATCTAACAATGATGTGTAACTTACCCGAATTAAATTAGCAACCAAGAAAATAGTGTTTTTCATCCTGCCTTAATTGAAAAGTCCTATTAGAATTATTTTTGAAGTACCAATTGCCCATGGTTGTTTTGGGAGAAATAGGCAAGCATACTGACTAACAAAGATGATAATTTCCTTGTTCTTTCCTACAAATAACTTTTTAGAGTCATTATTAGTATTGATCGTTTTCATTCTCCCTGGCTTTTCTGCCACGTCTTTGGTGAAATCCATATCGTGCAGAATGGATCACACAGTGAGAATTCATGCTTGTATGTTGCTCTGTATATTGACTTTTCCTAACTCTGCTTCTTATTATGGAAAAACACCATTAGTAGAAGCCACGTGTCCTACATAGCTTCAGTGTTATAAAGCATCCTTACACTAGAATCAAGGTTTTGATGGAGTTATTATAAATAAGACCATACGCTTATACAAACTCTGACAATGGTGACTGCTTAATTCCATCAGTCATCAGTCAGTTCCAAAATACAGTATGTGCAAAATATATGTAATAAATGATTTTTAAAAAGAAAACTTTAAAGGAAATGTGTGTGTGTAAAAAAATGCTCTTATTATAGTTTGGGTTGAAGGTGTTGTACAAAGCAGTTTCCTTCCAATTCAGTGTAAATGAAGGAACAGTTAATTCACTTTTGTTCAGCCATAGCAAAAATAGGAAAAGCAGAACACAGGCCCAGATCAGAGTAAGCATAATTTTGACTAATGCCTTTTCCTGGGAAATGATAAAACATTTGGAGGAACTAGGATTGACTGGAGAAAGGAATGAAGGAAAAGGAAATGCAGACAAATCAAAAGCAAAGAAGCCACAATGACCTTTAGAAAATTAAAGGAGAGGCATTCTTGGGTTGAGTATTGACTGCAGTAAGGCATGGAATTACTCATGGGGTTCAGGGAAATAGGAGTTTACACTCCTTCGGATAC
The DNA here is from genome assembly GCA_013399225.1 of Rhipidura dahli. Taxonomy (NCBI): domain Eukaryota; kingdom Metazoa; phylum Chordata; class Aves; order Passeriformes; family Rhipiduridae; genus Rhipidura; species Rhipidura dahli. The sequence continues at coordinate 267,994 of VXAC01007009.1, forward strand.
AAATAAGGATAGTACTAAAGTTACTTGGGCTTCCATTATCAGTTATTCCTCCCCAAGGAACTCATTTGAAAGCTGTTAAATTCTGGAGACCAAGTAGGTATTCCAAGACAGTCTTCTATTAGTAGCTCAGCTGATCTGGTCATCCAGAATAGTAAGGCATAAGAGGACATTCGAAAATTACATGCAAGGATGTACTGGAAATGTGTGTAACTACTTGTTGTCTTGCTTCCAGGATTAGCTGCTTAGACTGTAGAATCAAAATGAGCATTTGGATGGTCTAACAGCTCCAACTGCAGAGCACAGATAATAAATCTGCAATTAGCAATTTGCTCACTAAATACATTTAGGAGGCCAGATATTTTGTAGTTAAAACTTGTAATGGCAGGGCACTTTCCATCTCTCAAGGCTCCTCTGCATTTATTCAGCAAGCAAGGGGTGGGAAAATCAACCCAGTCTTAATTTTCTAGCCTTTTTTTTCAGCTGTCAGAACAAGTTATAGTTTTCTCCTACAAACTGCAAAATACTGACAATATAAATGAATGGATCAGATTTGCTATTCTTGTAAGTGGGTACAATTCCATTGAAATTAATAGAGTGCCATCAAATTTGTGTGAAAGTATCATTACACTCCTAAGGTTTTGATATGCAGTTCAGAAATATGATATTACCCTTGGGTTCATGTGCATGATCACTTTTACTTGCATCTCTTCCACCTCTTTGCCACCTCATTTCCGTAACTGCAGCTGAATCTGTCTATAAAAATATTTGTATGGTTAAGGTGGTAATTTACCAGCTTGAGGAAAGTTATTGAAGGAAAACTAGTTAAAGTTGAGTGAAGTTTTTATTTTTTTATCCTAGGCTAGCCAATTCAGAATTTTAATACCTGGAAAAATAATGATACTAGGAGATTAGGGCAATCATTTATTGATAGTAAAAACATGGTTGCAATAGTATCAGTTTCCCACAGAAACAAAGGGAGTGGGTTTTGAAAATACGTTCCAGCATAGCCTTTCAAGTCAGCTTTCCTGTCAACACAGATGACTGATTGCTTTCTGAGCTAATCCTTACATTTCTTTCTGTAGTTGACCAAGTAGTAGAGCTACTGGAAGTTCTCTTTGGCTTCACACAGATCAAATGTACTCTGTAAGTTTTGACATAATAGAAGCTGAAGAGAGCATTCTCTGACAGCATTATACTAGCATAGAGGCAAGCACAAACGATTTCTTAGCCAGGTAGCCAGCAAGGTAAATAAGAATGAACATATTTTTGGGAAATATTGAAACCTGTAATATTAAATACCAAGAGGCTGATTTGTCAAAATAAATGGGATATATAGACCAAAACTCAAACTTCAGTGATGTGTTGTTTTCACTTTCCCACAAACTACTACTTTACTCTCTTTACCTCTTCAAGTTATGATTTCAGAAAAACTTTAGATAAAGCAACTTGACAAAAGGTTCCAAAAAGCAAACATTTGTAAAGTAGAAAGAAATGAGCAGATGTTATCTATATGGCATCTATGTCTTTCAGAGGCAGCTGATGCTGTTTCTGCCCAGACAATAGAATAAGGACAGCGCTACCACAGTTAATATTTTCTTTGTTTACAGTCTCTTTTGCGCATATGAACTTAAGCTCTTATGTTCACTCTTTTGTTCTTATTTAGTTCAGTGGAGTAAATCCTTCTGAACATGAAACAAAGGAAAAGAGAGAATGAAACATCCTGAAAAAAAGAAGAATTATAAAGTAGTAGTAGAAGTATAGAAGTGACTGGAGCCCCAAGCTGCAGCTCTCAGAAATCCATTGATGCAAGACCATAATTGCAACAGAAGAGAGTTTGTGCATAACTTCCCCAGCAATCTCTTCTTATTGTGGTTGTTGTGTTTAGGGTTTTTTTAATCCAATATTGATAAAATTTGCATGAGTCTGACATTTGCTGCTCATTTTTCCTTATAAAACAGATCAACTACCCATCTGTCTACATAAGAAAGAAATACTGTGCAAACTGTGAGCCTGTATCCAGACAGGAAAATAATCACATCCTTTCATCTTCAGTGTATGGAGAGATGTCTGGAGTTGAAATAGACACAGAAGAAAAGAGACAGTGACTAAGTAATTCCTGCCTTTCTATTGTTAGGATTCAGACAGCTTGGTCAGCAGTCAACATAAATAAATTCCAGAAGGGAATTACAATCAAGACACTCATGTTCTCCCATCCAGCCCAAAATAACATGGAACACTGTTACTTCCAAGATGTAACTCCAGAAATGATGGGTAATAGAAAACAAGAACCATAGTGAAGAACCGTAGCTATATCAACTTTATTTTCAAATCTTAGTTTTATTTTAAGTATGTACTGGTTGTGATCTGTTATAATTCAGTTGTTTTCTTTGCAAGAGATTGAGTAAAAGTTATTTTTATAGCCTTCTTCAGGTGATTGTGAAAATAATTCATGATAGAAAATAACCTGGTTTTGGTTAGCCTAATGTTCTGGGGATTTTAGGGTGTACCTGGCACTGTGGTTTCTTAAGAATACCTCAAAAAGTGACTAAGGAAATTTCACAATTGGCTGGAAGTTTCTTACTGGCTCAGAAGCATGCTACAGTGCAAACTGAAACACCCTTTGTTTCCTGTAATGTGTTGTTTTGCCTAGGAAAAAGATGCCAGTGGTGTGAGAAGTGGCTTGTGGGACAGGATGTGCCGATCCAAGGTAGTGCAGTAGTTGCAGTTCCTGATTACTTATTGATTCACCATGGCTGTTTTATAAAGTTTTGCCAGACTCTGCTTTTGCCATATCCTGTAGCACTAGTTAGCATGGTGTGTTTATAAATAAAGTACTTAAAATATTGGTAAACACATGCTACTTGTTTGGATATTGTGCAGCATACTAATAGGGCCTTTTTTTGGAATATTTCATAACTTAATATACCGACTGTGGTCAAATTGTATCTGAATGTTCTGGGTTTTGAATATCCAAACTATGGCCTTACCCAAAGGTGCTAGATTCTGCACAACTAGGAGCAATGGAATCTCTTCTCTGTGTTGGCTTAGGTGGGAGGGTTGAACATCTCTGGCTTAAACCACCACTGGCATCATGTTAGTGGCCCTGGGATGGCTGTACAGTACAAGTCTTGGGCAAGGATGAAACAAAGACCTTCATTTTAGGGGCTGAGGAATGGACTCACTACTTTCTGATGTCTAAGACCTGAGGGGTAGCTTAGAAGGTTTGATGGTGTTCCTTTATGTCTTCTTTTCTGGTTTTTTTGGCATATTCTTGTCTATTTTTTTTCTCCTGCCCTGACAGGCTCTTTACATACAATGAAAAAAAAAAAAAAACTAATTTGAGTTTTTGTTATGGGTTAGGAATGGTAATCCCCAATGCAGTGCCCCCACTGAGACTTTTGAAAACCACATTGCTGCTTTCTCTCTCCCCTGTTTCCTGCTCCCTTCCCACTGCAGTGTGATGGGGTTGAGAATTGGAGGCACAAAAGGCAAAGATCACAGGTTGAGATAAGAACAATTTACTGGAAACAGCAATGAGATAAGAAAATGGACAGTAAGAGCTACATTATTAATAACAAGTGTACAAAATAGAAAGTGGTTCACATGCAAAATGCTCACTGAGGCTGACCTGACCCAGCCATATCCAGAGCTACCCCACTGCTCTCTCCAGCTTGGGACTGGCACCTTACTAACCCGATCACCCCAGCTATCCACAATTTTCTTGACTGGAAGGAACCCCTTCTCCCTGGAAGAGAGTCCCTTCCCCCCACCCCTGGCAACGACATGAGGTGGCATAGAATAATTTCAGTGTCCTAAGTCATGCTGGTTACTGCAAAAACTAACCCTGTCCTGGCCAGAACCAGACACTTCCATTTGAATATTCCCGCAAGGCATGGGAAACATTTTGGAGTCTTGCTTTTCTCTACCTCTAGTTTTATTTTCTTTTGAGGTTCCTATTGTTAAGAAAGGTCTTCTGACAGTCTCTACCTGTCTGTGAGGCAGAGTAAATTTTATTTTATTCTCTTTCTATTGTATTGGAGTTTTGGTGGATGAAATTCTACACCTGCATGTAATGTTGAAAGGATATACCAGTGATTTTGTTATTAACATTATATCTTTAATTAGGTATTTTCTTCTTAATGCAACCAAATGTGTTAGCATGTTTTTTAGGTACTGGCTGAATACTGAACAAATATCTTAATTCAGTTGTCCTTGATGTCTCCTTTTTTTTTTTTTTTTTTTTTTACCAGCAGCTTATTATTAACTCAGAAGTTATCAGTGCATATGAGTAGTTTAAATTGTTCTTTCCAAGGTGCACTGCCTTGCACTTTTCTATATTCAATTTAATATGATTGTCATAACATCCAGTTGCTTTGTTATAATAGGTCCTGCTGGAGCTCTTCAGAATCAGAATTGCTCCAAGGTTCCTGAGCATTTTTTGCTGCTGCCTTGTCTGGCAGTACAGTAACAGGCAGCATTTTCACATGAGCTAGGATATCAATATGATACCCCAATGGGAAAGCCTTTTGTAAGGCAACAGAAATAAAACCAGTAGGTCTCCACATACATTATTATTAAAACCATGTTTCTCCTATTAAAAAATGACCTTTTTTCCTATGGGCTTTTAAATTATGCCTAATGTAACCCTTTATTTTTAGATGAACTTTAGTTGGCAATTCAAAAGGATAAGACACCATAGAAAATCAATGTTTTTCTAAATGGCATTGTAAAAATCCCTTCCACAAGGGGAAGCACTAAAATATAATGATGTATTTGAATAACAAAATGTACTTGCAAGGAGAAAATAAATGAGAAAATATTCATAAATTTTAGAAAGCCCATTTAAATAGACCCTATAGAGAAACTGATACAAAACATTCCTAAAATATGGTAGTACTTCATGATTCCTGTCCTGGTGGATGCCATTTAAATCTTTTGCAGTATATGTGTACCCCTACATTTGAAATATCTTTTGTATACTATGAAATCCTTTATTGCTCTTGGCATTTGATGGTTTTCTAACCAAAGTAAGAAAACTAAAGTTAGAAAAACCTGACCTTTTAAAATTTTACTTATTTGCGCTTACTTGGCAAAGATTTTGCTCTCATTATGCTTTTAATTAATAATACAAAAATATTCTATTTTGAAGTTTTGAGTAAAATAGTTTTCCAAGGTACTGTTTTTTTCCCCCCAGGTAAGTGTTTGGTTTTCATTGTAAATTGAATCTGCTCTCTTTTTTTTTTTTTT